>CM060174.1:68673465-69040965 GCA_030549775.1 Tamarix chinensis | reverse complement strand
CTATAATAGTGGGGGAGTTCGGGCTCGACAGACCCAAACGAATAAGTTAATCTATGGGAAAGATACTAATTACTTACAGTGGAACACCATGTAAGTGTGGGGCCAGTCCGTTCCACCGGTTAGAATAGTGGCCAGAGGCATTTTGCTCTGGGGTTCGATTTCCGATCCACCGGCTATAATAGTGGTTAGAGGCGTTTTGCTCTGGGGTTCGATTTCCGGTCCACCGGCTATAATAGTGGGGTCCCCATACTTATAGGGATAAATGAAGAATGTGTGAGCAGAACTTATTATCATAATAAGTAATAACGAACAAAGTACAAGCATGAAATCAGCTTTCCACTTACTCGCCTTTGCGTGTTGTTGATGTGTTGAGCATGTATCTTGTGTATTATTGCATGTTACTTTTATGATTGTGTCATGTAGACTACGTGGTAGGATTGTATGCTTGGCCCTAGCACCTACGCCCTTACTCAGTACTGGACCCGTACTGATACTACCTCGATTGACTGGATCCTGTGATGATCCACCGATGGTGGGGAGCAGACCTTTGTGCAGGTTGTTACTGTGTTGGGGTGGAAGGCTTGAACTGAGTGAGTAAGTGGTCCGGATATTCACCCTTCGGAATTGTTTTGTTTAATCGTATTTGTCCTTGGAGGTTACAAGTGTTGTTTTTAAATTTCCAAGGGTTTTATCGTACCTTGTTATTCCGTTAATTTAAGTACTCTGATATATGGACTTTTTAAATTGTATCTCGGATTGTAACTTTTGACCTTCGTACTCTGATTCCGTAAAACGTGTGTGTTATGAATGATTTATTCTGGTTTTATTCTTTTTAGCCTTAGCACTTAATACTGGAACGGTAGGAGTGAACCGGTCTGGTACTAAGTGTGGCGGTAATACCCCCGAGTTTACGGTTTTATCCTTTGCTTCCGCTAAGCCTTTTGATATTAAACGAAATTTTTCAGTAGTAAATTTTGGGGGTGTTACAACTACCATGTATTCCCTCCTTTTTTTTCTTTTTTCTTTTTTTATAGAGCTCAACATACCATACAACACTATTTTCCCAACAAAAAAAAAACTACATATGATTTCTAAAATGCTTTCACCAACACTTATTACATATAAAACAATCAACTAGAATTCATAAGATTCACATTAAAATAAAACAATTTTATACTTTCATTATATACAATGTGTACAAAAGCTTATACAAACTCCAATTTTATTCATATTTACACACTAGGTGCTAAATTTTTAAGGACTACATATGATCCTACAAACAAGCATTATAACAACTTGTAATATAATCGAACCATTATATCCTAAATTCATTAATCTTGTTTTCATCATATTTACGTAGCTCAATACATTTATAGACATAAAAAAATTATGGAAATTGCCATGTTAGTATTAATATATATGGCTAATCATAATTAATATAAACTAAACAAAGCAAATACATACTTCTCCTTGCCCCATATAATATTTGTAAATGATTACATTCATGAATCTCATGATGTAGTATCTGCAATTGACATTATCTTGTTGTCATGGACAATAAAAAAATTTAAATTAAATAATCTTATTAGTTTCTCATACTAAATACTTAAAATTAAATGATAATGATTCTTAAATGATATAACCATTACAAAGTTTAATTTTTTTTTCCACATCAAATGGGGTGGTGGTGCCTTCCCTTCTTTTATGGCTGAAAATATGTTTTTAAAGACCTAATTGATGTAGTAGCCATATATTAAAGAAACAATATATATGTGATTCTAATTAATATCATTGTATAAAAAAATATTTACCATTAAACCATTAATTTTTGATCAAAATGAGTTCCCATCAATTGAATCAAACAAATATATTGTCCCTAAAGAGAGTTATAATATCACTAGTACCCAATGCATATCAAAGAAAAATAGAACAAAAAAAGGGGACTATGTGGTCATCTTCATTTTAATATTAATATTATAATTTTTATTAGATAGTGTGTGTGAGTATAAAAATCCATATATATCATACTTGTTCAAGACAGAAGATAAGAATTTCTCTTTCAAGGACCTATGACAATGAAATAATAGATTATATATTTAGTACCAAAATATTGATTCCCAAGAGCAATTAAAATAAAATCAAATGCGAAAGAATTTAAATTACCTGATATATGCTATAGTTTGTTGACATTGTAACATGTTGCCTAGTTACAACTGTAGGATATCCTATGCCCCAATCTAGATACTCACATCCTTTGATTTCATTTGAAAATCCACTGGAAGAGTTTCTATCCAAAGATAAGGCCACGCCAAAATACAACCTAAATTGAGTTGTGAGGTCTCGATGCTTGATTATAGCTTCTAAGCCTATAGCTTTTTGGGCTTCCATATACTTTATCTTCTTTATTTCCTTTTTACTAATGATTCTTGCCATAATACTACTAATGATGGGCATGTGAAATCATTTGCACTATTTCCTTTGTTCTACTATACCTAAATGTCATGGTTTAGATATGGTGTATTCTAATGAGGTGTAAGTTATTATATTCTATTATAATGATCAAAATCATTTGATTATATTAAATTGAGGATAGAGACTAAAAAAACATAACTAATCTAATAAACGAAGTGTACTATCCCTAGTTGGCCAGCAAAAAAATGTAACCAAATTGCCAATAAATAGGATATATAATCACTTAAGTATACATGTCCCCTGTAGGAGTAAAATATATCAAGAAAACTATAGAGTAGAAGAGGACCTCTCTGGTCTTTGTAAGGTACTCCGGAATCACATAGGTGAAAACTCTAAAATGGTACTAAGTGAATACCAAATAGGGATGTAAATGGGACAGGTTTTACCCGATACCCGACGGATAAAATCCAACGGATATGGATAAACAGATACGGGTATGGAGAAATAAAATCAATCGGGTTCGGGTTCGGGTACGGATACCGGTAACGAGTCTCCATATCCGTACCCGCATCCATATCCGTATCAGTACCCGTCGAATAAAACCCGATATAAAATTACCTTTTTACCCTTCATGAATATAACATAATTAATATATTTATTAAGGTTATAATAGTAATTAAGTTAAAATCCTAATACTCAATCAAGTTTGAATTAGATAATTAGATTTGTATAATTAAAATTTTATCCAATAATTAATCTATAATTAAAGTAACTAATTGTCTAATCCATTGGCATACAAATTATCGACCACCATTCATCCATTCCAATTACCAGTATTACAGTATTAGCATATTAGGGAATAGGGATTCGTTTGGCAAGCTAAGGCTTCGAATTTTCCCTGCACCACTACCAATACCATTTCATTCAGCAACCATTCCTTACCCCCTAACAAGGCGACCAACCCTATTAGACTTGCGCAACCACCCCACCACACCGGTCGTAGCAGGCAGACACAACCTTACAAAGTCGTAGCCATCCTCGAGTCCTTGACCTCCATCGGCTCAACGACGGCCGCCTTCCTCAACTACCTCTGCCAGTGGACCTCTTCATCCTCCCAAATCGGCCTACCACCTCCCGTCGTCGCTGACTCCAACATTTAGTTGCACCTCGAAGAGACGAAGCCTCAAACTCAATCAATCGCAGCCTCCGGCCCTCCCAACATCGAGTCTTTGAGATTTATAGCCCTTCATATGTTATTACTCTCCTCATCTTTCTCCCTTTCTCTATTTTGTGTAACTTATTTCTAGATCGATTGTAGTTGTGACTTACGACGGAACAGAAATTTACAACGGACCAACAGTGCAACTGAATTGCTGAAATTGGTTGGGTGCCGAGTGCCGAGTCTGCGGACTACCTATTTCTGCCTTGCATTTGGTAAGTCCGTAAGTGCCAAGTGGTATACCCTATACCAGTATACTATATATACTATGTTGATTGTTGGTAATGGTGGTGTTGTTGTCTTGCTGAGATTTATATATAGGTTGCAGGCATGTATATATAAGTTATACATGTTAATGTGTTACACCCAATTGAAAATATATATATATAAAGAAGCATTAATGCATACGTAGGCATCTATAAAGAAGCCATTAAGCCAATTGAAATTATAACTAAAATACATATTAATTAGTAGTAATATAAGAGAAATGCACATATCCTTAACTAAAATGCACAAATTTTAGTGATATGATATACACATATTAGTGTTACGATACATACTTTCATACCTAAAATACACTATTAACTTTTGTAGATGTACATGTGGTTGGAAATAAAATTATAAGAAAGTGAAAATTAATCGTGGGATCTCTTATACAGACTATTAATTTGGAGGTTAATAATCTTAAAATAAATCAAGATTAAATGAGATAAATGTTTGACTTAACCTAACATAAACTAAATCCTAAGAAAGTTATCAAACAAAATTGGCATAAAAATTAACCCCCGCTAATTCCTCCTAACCTCCATCCAAAAAGTGATTCCTTCCTTGCAGTTGGGGTAAATATTTCAAAATATAACAAATTGAAAGTAGTGTGAAAAGGGACCATACAAAGTTCTGATAAAAAAACATAAAAATAGACATCATACTTTCTAAAAAGGCAAAATGTTGTCTTCACTTGTAACTCAGAGCAATACAATCCAAGTCAAATTTATGAATCCTAAATCAAGAATGCCTAAAAGATCATAAGGAATCAGCACAAATGTTATAATGCTGAAATTATTTCTAAATCAAAACTCACAAACTGGTAATTGTTTCCTAATAATTGAAATTAGTATTTTGGGACTCCACAGACCAAGGTTCAGATTCGAATATTCTTTTTTTTGGTATTGTGTTAGTTTATGAGTTTTATGGTAATTGTTGAATGTTAACTATCTATATAATATATTTGGGTAAATAAGGTAATTAGGTTATTTATTATACTACCTTTTACAAACTTTTGCAATTTGAGATCTAGGTAATTAGCTTCTTTATCATAATACCTCTTACAATAACTAACTAAGAGTAAGTAAAAATAAATAAGTAAGAGTAAGTAAATATTATGTTATCTTGTTGTGTAGCGTTTGGGATTATTAATTAGTTTGATGTCATCAAGTAGCCAACCTAATACCGATTCATAAAGTCTACCACCATATTCTTTTGGCGTAGCTACTAATCCTACACCTAGTGAACCATCAACCAATGAGGACGTAGAAGAAGTGAATCCATTTTCTTTAGTGAAAAAAAGGAAGAAAACTTCAGTTGTTTGGGATCATTTTAATACTGCGGAAATTAATGGTTTGAAGAAAGCAATTTGTAAAGGTTGTAATAAGAGTTTGAGCGGTGATCCAAAAAATGGTACTTCTCATTTGCATGATCACATGAGAAAATGTGTACGTTTAAGGCCTATACAAGGGGTATGACAAACTAAGTTGAGTTTTGATCAGAAGGGGGAAGGAAAAGGAAAGCTTATGGTTGTGGAATTTATTCAAGAAGTTGCAAGGCATGAGGTATGTAATATGGTAGTTATGCATGAGTATCTACTTTGTATAGTGGAACATGAAGGCTTTAGAAGATATTCAGCAACTCTTCAACCATCATTTAAAATGATTTCAAGGAACACTCTGTGAAGCGATATTTTCAAGTTATTTGAATACGAAAAAGACAAAACAATGTCGTTGTTGAGTAGTAACAAGAGTAGAGTTTCAATCACAACAGATATGTGGACATCTCAGAACCAAAAAGAGGGTTTTATGGCTATCACGGCTCATTGGATTGATAATTATTGGACCTTGAAAAGTCAAATAATAAGGTATAATAAATTTATATTCATCTATAGTTTTAAAATATTAATATTATGTAGTTATATGTTGTTCTTTGGTTTATTTGTTGTATCATTGTATTTTGTTGAAGGTTTGTCTATGTTCCAAGTTCACATACATCTAAGGTTCTGTGTGATATTTTGGTATTGATTCAAAACTTACTACATTAACCATTAATAATTGTACTACCAATGATTCTTTGATCAGAGATTTGAAAAATAGATTTGAGTCGAAGTGTTTTTTATTGTGTGGGAGATATTTCCATATGTGTTGTGCTGCTCATGTGCTTAATATTATTGTTAGCTATGGTATGGAGATCATTCAAAAAGTTATTGAGAACATACATGAGAGTGTGATGTATTGGAAAGCCACACCAAAAAGGCTGGAAAAGTTTATGGAGGTTTGTTGTCAAAAAGAAATTACATATAGTAAAGCCTTAACACATGATTGTAGGACAAGATGGAATTCTACATTTTTTATGCTTGATGATGCTCTAATGTATGAAGATGTATTTGCTTGCTTGGCATAGTTGGAATCTAATTTTAATTGTTGTCCTACAAGTGATGAATGGAATTTAGCTCGATCTATTTGTGAAAGATTGTCATTATTTTATGATGTCACTTTGATGTTTCTGGGATTAGATATCCTACTGCCAATTTATAATTTCCCAAGGTTTGTGAAGTTAGAATGTCCTTGATTGAATAGTCTCTTGACCAAGATGAAATTATTAGTGGTATGGCAACAAAAATGATAGAAAAGTTTGAAAACTATTGGAGTGTGATTCATGAAATGACGGCTGTGGCAACTATTTTGGATCCAAGGTACAAATTGAAGTTGGTAGAGTGTTATTATTCTATCATTTATGGGAGCACCTATGGTGAAGAGGTATATCATGTTCGTAAAATATGCTATGAATTGTTTCATGAGTATGAAGAGAAGTATAAGCATAGGGAGAGAAATTCATTAATATCATGTGATTCTAGTGTTAGTAGTCAAAGTTGTGGTTCAAGTGTTAGTAGTGTGACTTTGGGTTCTAGAGTCTCCCTTAAGCTTCATTATAATCAGTGGTTGGCAAACCAAGACATGACTAGTGCACCACGGAAGACCAATTTAGATTGTTATTTGGAGGAGCCTGTGATGCCATAGATGGATGACTTTGATGTATTATCGTGGTGGAAGACAAATACCAAGTATCTAAGTTTGCAACAAATGGCCAGAGACATACTTGCCATCCCTATTTCTACAGTTGCTTCTTAGTCAACTTTTAGCACAAATGGAAGATTTTTATAAGTCTTCATCGCAACTGATTACATCCAAAGACTCTAGAAGCATTAATGTGTTGTAGAGATTAGCTTTGGGCTACTATAAGGAATGAAGGTAATATTTACTTTTATAAATTCGATGCTTAAATAATTATAATATATCTATTGTTATATTTTTTTAATTCTAATGTTCTAATTTTTTTTGTTTTTGTTAGATATTGATTGTACTGCAAACTCAACTTATCATAGGTTTACTTTGTAAAATGAAGAATCCGACTTAGATGTTAGTGAGCACGAGCTAAAACTTGTTATAAATATAATTAGTGATTAAAATATTTGATTATACTTAATTATTTAAACTATTTATGTTTTCTCTTTATTTTTTAGATGAATACATAAGCCATAAGATATGGACGTTGAAGATGGAAAGACAAATTGGTGATATGGAATTTTTGGAGCTCAACACAAAAATCTTCTTCTTGATGCTATTTTTAGCTAATCAACATTATATTATTATGTTTTAGTAGTTATTGATTTCAGTTTTATTTGTGGAAGTGTTATATTTGTATAAAAAAACATTATTGGATATGGTGTTTTTGAAACAGACTTGTATTAGTGTTGATTGTTTTATTATTTGATAGTTTGTTAAATCATGAACGGTGATATTGATAATATGGATTTGTTAGAGCAGGTTGAAAATTTGAACCTATTGGACCAGGTTCAAAATTTGATCTTTAAATAACAGGTTGTTTGATTGGAATTGTAGATTTTGTATATGATAGGTTAAGTAAAAATCTAAACGGGTAATAGATTTATCAATTGGGTAACGGATTTATCTAGCGGATAATATCCATTGGGTAATTTAAATGGGTAACGGATTATCCGTCGGGTAACGGATATCCGACGGATACAGATATAGATATATTAACGGATATCCATTTAGATAAGGATACGGATTTGGGTGTAACATACTAATCATGTATCAGGTACGGGTATGGGGTACCCACCTCGAACGCGCCCGGTTTACATCCCTAATAACAAACCTTACTTAGGTAGCTAATCCAAATGATACAAGTCTCAACTTAAGATCTTTTACTTTAAGTAATTAATATTTTATTTAAGAATTTAACCAACCATGGAATCAAGTTCATGTAATAACACTTAAATCATCTCCATATACATATAACAAAATTTCATTATTACTTTCTAAGTGGCATTAAAGTTCATAAATTTCAAGTGGCATTAAAGTCGAATAATTCCAAGAAGCGATCCTTTCAAAGTCTCATTAAAGCCGATCCATTCTATGAGACATTAAAGCTGAAAATTTTCAAATGACATTAAAGTCAAACAATTTTAAGTGGCATTAAAGCTAAATGATTCCAAGTAGAATTAAAGTCGAACAATTCGTGGCATAAAATCCCAACATATGGCATCACATCATTTCAATCCATACTTAACCAATTGTAAAATTAAGCAAAACCAATTTTAATTAAAACACACTAACACATGTCCTAAAATTACCAAAAATTTTAAAATGAAGATGAACATATTAACCACATAATCATGCTTAACCCTTTCCATACTCAAACTCATGCAAAATAATCAAGAGACATGCTACCATATGTTTGCATTGAAAATTATAAGCTCATAGATACATAGGAGTACCTTACAAGACATGGAATACACATTCATAAGTCATATAAAGCATACTTATCACTTTCAAGTTAAAAAATAAATACATATCATGACTCAACCATAAGTAAAGGTAAGTAAAGACTTACCAAGGTCTTAAGCTAGCTAAGCAAAATAAGAAATTAAGGGAGATCACTAGCTTAAGGATCCACAATAATGCTAATAGATTCTATAAATTAGAGTGGGTGAGGATCGGTAGAACTTCGTCGGAGGTTGATAAAAACTTACCACTGGTTGGACTGTGCTCAATGTAGCTTGAGATGATGGAGTGACACTATTGTGCTAACTTACAACATTGTTGCCTGCACTGGTCACTCTACCTATCTAACTGCTTAATGGTCACGTGCACCATCCTTGTTACTCAAAACTTTGATGTATTTAGTACTTAGAGGCATTCTAATTCCTTAGTTTCTAAAGTGCACATTGTTGGAGGTCGCTTGATGTTATTGTTGATATGTGTCATTGAGCCATGTGTGATTGTTGGCTTGTGGTGACCTACGGTGGTGGTGGCTGATGAGTAGAGAAGGACAAAAAAGAGGGAGTATAGTGGTAGTTTGGTTTGAGTGTTGAAGGACAAGGACATCTAGGTTGAGGTTGAGGGCTTTAATGAATGAGGGAGAACAAGAGGAGGGAACAGAAGAAAAGAAAAGGAGGGGTCAATTAGGTAATAAGTTTTCCTAATATATATACATATAAGATAATACAAAATATTTAAAAACTATTAATGAATTATTTTATCTAAAATTCACTTAACAAAAATCATATTTTAAAGATTTGAAGATATAAAATTAATATGAAAACTATTTAAAGGATTTTAGAAAATCTTTCAGAAGAAAATACCAATAAACACAAATATTCATGTTATTTACAAAAATAAAAACATAAAACATAAAAAATATTTAAAACTATATGGAAAATATTTAAATCAAATCATGAGAAATTGGAATTAATTTAAATGATTTCTAACAAAAAGGTTATTTTATACCATAAAGGAAAAAAAATAATTATTTTAGAAGGAAGGTTATAAATAAATTTTAAAAATTTTTAATTTAAAATTTTTTAAAGATCTTATTGACCTTACAAAAGAAAATAAATTCAACAAAGAAAATATTTGTTATAGATAAAAATCATTCTAATAAATTTACATCTTTAAAGGAGATTTTATAATTTAAATAATTTATTTTGTTTGCAAAATATAACTTCAAAACATGGTTGTAATTACACAACGAAGTTATAATAAAAAATAATTTTAAAATTTTAAAATAATTATGATGAAATATAAATATATTTTTTAATAAAAATCTAATTCATATGAATATGATAAAAATCTAGAATAATCCGTAATGATATTGATTAACTAAATTCTAATATTAATTTAAAACCGCAAATAAAAACATAAACAAATCAAGATTAAAATAATTAAATATTTTTATTAAATAATATTAATAAAATTATTAAGCTTAAATAAATTAAATTTAAAAAATATGGGTATTACAATTACTTCATTCTGTTGCATTAAACAAGGATTGCAAAAATTATGTATCAATTAAAACAACCCAATAGAGCATGGTGTTCATAGTTATTTAGTTCAATAAGTTTGAGAAAATAGGAGTTATGAAAATAGGAAAAATTAAGCTAAATCTCTGCGGAGCTGTCACGAATATGTTGAAGAATTTTGTGGATATAGGACGGCTCATGCTTCAGAAATTAGCATGTGAATCACATATTGATTCTTTATTGTAGAGGATTCACATATTTCATGACGCTTCCAAGCATCGGTATACTTCAACATTGTTTTAGTTAATTCTGGACTTGACTTGTCTTCATGACTAATTTTAATCGTTGAAGTGATTCAAAAAAAAGATCACAAAGAAAATACATGTACAATGATATATAAATATAAACAAGATCATACATATTAAAAATAGAAATGACAGAAAAAGTTTGATAATGGCATATTACAAGATATTCAACTTCTATACCAAACTCATAGGGCATTTTAAAAGTAATCAGTTACTTCAATGAAATTATAGTGTTTTAAAACTTCTTCTCCTCTTTGAGTTAATCATTAGTAGTTGTCTTAGGATCTAATCTTCCTTCACTAATCATCACCTCCTCTAATGTTTTTCTTCATTCTTGAGAGTTCAATCTTGATCTGATACTGGCCATATGGCCACCACATATATTGTTGTTATTGATGTTCTTTCCATTTCATTTTCTTTTTAACCTTCTTTCCATTATATTGTTGAGGTGGCACTCTATTGCCTTTTTGTTTCGTTATTCAAAATTCGGTTAAGGTTGTTAGGATATTAGTCGGCCATGTCTTGGTCTAGACTCATAGAAGAGAAATTTTAGTATTATATATTTTTGTAAAGATGATGTTAGAGGGCATGATTGAAATTTATAAACAAAAATCCCCCTGTCTTCCTCTGCATTCTCACTATCATTTTCAATTCAGCACTACTGATACATCTAGCACTGCTACTCCATCTACTCTTTTACATTACTGTTGATCTAGTATAGGGCTCTACAGCCTTCAAAATCCTAGGTTTTATAGTGTTAGCAAGGATGGCGGATAGTACTCACTAGAAGTTCAAATCAAGGATTTAGAGGAATTACTGAATATACGACTAGAGACATCAAATGCCCACATGGATAATTTAATAGCCACCCTACGACACATAATCCTCACATTGATTAATAGAATTCCGATCAAGCTAGTGGCAGTCAAGGACTCTGTGGAAGGGGAAAATAGAGGTTACTATAGATGCGGTAATGATAGTTCTAACTCCTCTTCATAACTTAGTTGACTCGAGTCAATTTTCCAAAGTTTAATAGTGATAATGTAAAAGAATGGTTGTACAGATGTGAGCATTTTTTCTCCCTCAATAATACCACACATGATGCTACGGTTAAACTAGCAGCCATACATATGGAAGAAAAAGCCCTCTTGTGGCATCATGCCATGCTTAGAGGCTGGATTGATAGGGAATTCATGTCATAGGAGTAGTATTTTGTAGCGATGGCTGAGAGGTTTGGCCCTGTATATGAAGATCCCATGTCAAAATGAATGTCCTTATGATAGACTGCCAGTATTGAGGAGTATGTTGACCAATTCAAGGCTATAGTTACTTGATTAACCCTGATAGATGATTACAAGGTCAGTTGTTTCCTCACTAGGTTGGATAAGGATATCTAGATGTACATCCAAATGTTTAACCAAAAGACCATACAGTCAGCTACACATTTTGCCAAATTAGTTGAATCTGTCCAACAAAGCAGGTGGGAGAGGTCCCTTAAATCCAAACCTACCACATACACCTCTAAACTAGCTACCCAAACTCAGCCTCAATCTCACAATCTTCCTCCACTACTAGAATTACCTAAGAAATCTTCCCTCACCCTTAATAGAAACTCCAATAATCCTCCTTTTGATAAACCCTATAAGAGATATACGTAGGCCAACTTGGATGATAGAAGAGCAAAGGGTCTATGTTTCTTTTGTGATGAATCATTTACTCTAGGTCACTTACTCAAACATAAGAGAGTATATCCATATGCAGTAGAGATGGAGGAAGAGTTAGGGGAGACGATAAATGAAAATGAAGAGATTGATGATCCTCATGGAGGGTGATTGGTCATTAAGGGAAGAAGTCTCTATAAATTTTAATTGACAGTGGTAGTACATATGACTTTGTGGATGCTCAGGTGATCAAGATCTTGGGAGGTAGAATGGAAACTATAAAACCTATGACAATCTCAGTGGCTGGTGGAAAAAAATTGCTAGTCTTAGCTATTTGTAAGAATTTATCTTAGTATATGCATAACACCTTTTTTTCAACTGACTACATGGTGCTACCCCTGGGATTTTGTGATGTATTCTTGGAAGTTCAATGGTTGTCTATGCTGGGTCTAATTTTGTAGGATTTCTAGTAGATTCGCATGGAGTTTAAGTTAAATGGGAAGAAACATATGCTTTGAGGCCCCATAACCTCTAAATGGAAGACAATGGAGAGTAAAACCTTATCAAAGACATTGTAAAAAAGGGACAACTGTCACTAATTCAAGTGTGTAGAACAGTTGAACAACATTCAGAGGAATTCCTACCTTGCTTTTGATGATGGATAATCATCAGCCAATTGCTTCTCTTGAAAAGTTACTGTATGATTATGTTATCCTCTTTGAGGAACCTCCTGCATTACCACCAACCAAGTAGGGGAAGGTTTGACCATAAAATACCACTAGTAGCTGATGCCGGTCCTATCTACAAAAGACCATATAGATATCCTACTATGTAGAAAGATGTTATTGAAAATTTTGTGAGAGAAATGATGGAGAAGGGTATTATTCAACACAAAGTCATCCTGTATGCTTCTCTTGTAGTATTGGTAGGAAAGAAAGATGGAAATTAGAGGCTATGTGTTGATTACAGACACTTGAATAGCCAAACCACAAAAGATAAATTTCCCATACCATTACTAAATGATCTATTAGATGAAAAAAGGGGTCTGCTTTCTTTTATAATCTATATTTGAGGATTGGTTATCACCAAGTAAGGATGAGCAAGGAGGATGTGTATAAAATGGCATTTAAGACTCCTTAGGGGTATTATGAAATTTTGGTGATGCCTCTTCGCCTCACCAATGCCTCTACGATATTTCAAACACTAATGAATCAAGTGTTCAAGCCATACTTGTGGCGGGTTGTGCTTTTTTTTTAATATATATATTTATTTTATAATATTCTAATTTATAGTCTTGATTTGGACTCCCACTTCTAGCACTTAAGAGCTATCTTCTAGCTGTTACAAGCGAATACCCTATATCTAAAGAGAAGCAAGTGCTCCTCTCCTACATTGTGGGTAGAATATTTAGGTCATATTATATCTCTAGAAGGTGTAGCTAATAATAGATCTAAGGTGGCAGTTGTATCCAGTTTGCCCAAACCTAGAAGTCTCAAACAATTAAGGGGATTCTTGGGGCCAGGAGGATACTATAGAATGTTTGTAAGAAATTATAGTCCCATTACAAGGCCCTTAACTAACTTGTTAAAGAAAAACCAATTTGGCTGGGGGTCAGGAGCTCTGCTAGCTTTTGATCAACTCAAATAGGCCCTATGTACAACACCTATCCTAGCTCTTTTACCTTGTCGTATTATTTTACCCCGTACTCTAGCCTCTGCTTTGCCCCAAATATATTTTCTAAATATTTTTTTCTATCCCGTCTGTCCATTTTATACCCACATATAGATGCTACTACTCGTTCTACAACTATGCACACATATACACGCTACACTTACACACTCTGCACACACAGGCATACACCCCTCCAACCAAACAAGCCCTCTCTTTCTTTTTCATTACACTTATACACATGCAACCACAACACCCTCGACTCTTTCCCGCAGCCTCTGCGCCATCATCCATCGTAGCATCACCACTACAACACCTCCATCACCCCCAACCATAGCCCCTGCATGCACCCTTTCGTTGCAGCACCAACCACCACCATCACCTCGCAACCCATCACCCTCGACCCAGCAGAGTTGTCGCCCAGCCCTCTACAACCTTCCCTCCTCCCCTCTACATCTCTCTGTTGCCCAACCCTTGCACCGTGCACCCACCTCCCTACAGCAACCACCCACCAGCTACTCGCATCCCTAGCCACAGCTTCCATTCTTCCAGCCCTATCGTCCAGCGTAGCCTCCCGAGCAACACCAACGCCACGCCCTAGCCACCAACCATCGCACTAGCCACCATTCTCCCTCTCTGCATCTCCCTCTTGACCCAGCGAGCCCAACAACCCATCGTAGCCCCCTCTCTACATGCACACACACGCATACGTATACTCTCTACTCCCTAACCTTCTCCATTTCCCTACCTCCCCTGTTGCCTAAACACCCCCGACTAGTGCCCGCACACAACACCTCGCACATCACCACTGCCTCACCACCCTTTTCCTCTCCATCTCCTCCCAACCTTCGACCCTACACCTAGCAGCTACCCCTACTATAGCCGCAACTCCAACAATCGCCATCCACAGCGCAGCTCACCAACCCATCCAGTCCCTCGCAACACCCAACTCCCTCTCTTTTCTCAGCTCCATGTGGTTCGATCTCCCCACCCCATCACCATCAACAACATAATCATCACCACTAGCTAACCCAGTAGCCACCGAGGCAAATTCCACCCATCGACCACAACCACCCCCCCAACCGTAGTAGCCCCTCACAACTAGCAAACACAACCCACGACCAGTCCAACTCCACCACCCGCAGCTACCCCCGAACCCAACCCCCTTCCTTCGCATGCATGGCTCACGCTACATGCGTAGCATGAGTTATGTGTATTTTTTCAATAAATATTGGTACCTATTTTAAGTGTAAGGGTATTTTGATAATTTTTAAAAAAATAAATATTTTTTATATTATAATTATTATTTTACCCGATAGATATTAATTTGGTAATTTTGGTATTATTTTTATGTACAAAAGGTTGATTAATGAGTTCCGATAACTTTAGTAGGATACCGCTATTTTTACGTTTTTGTTGGAATTCAGGTAACCGTTATACCCTACTAAAATTATAAATATTGCGTGATAGCACATTAGGGTTTTCAGTGGATGAAATATGTTAAGCATGATTTATTTTGATATAATTATGTGTTAATTATTATTATCATAAAAATGGATAAAATGAGCATGGTATCTGATGTAAACTATATCGAGTACGAAAGTATGATTAAAATGATTCTAATGACAGAAAAATAGTTTGTATGGTAATTATGTATAAAATAATAGGTTGAGCATGCTTAGAAATAATTATGAAATAAATATTATAGATGTGTGCCCTAGAGAAAATTTAGTTATTTTTGTGTATTATGATATTTATTCTAAAAATCATGTCTAATATGCATTAGCTATCATTGAGCATGTGAGTATGTGTTTTGGATGGATTAAATGTGTGAAAAAGAATTTTATGTGCAAAATTATGTACAAGGGTAAAATGGTCATTTGACATATCTCAGAATTTAAATCGCGTAAGAAATAATTTGTTTATGGTGTTTTAGCCTTTCCATGGCAAATGAATAAATTAAAATGGAATTTGTATTTAAATAGATGATAATTTGGAAATGTTTTACTTGAGGGTATTTTGGTCTTTTTGGGCCTAAAGTATCCAGATGTGAATTATTGAACCAAGGATGACCTTAGTATATTTTAATGTTGGCTTCGAACTTGACCTTGATTATTGTTGTCTCGGAAGATTGGAAATAAGTAAGAACAGTTAAGTATGAGAATTTAATTTATCTGTATTATATGCGATTTCGTGGTCACCTAAATAAAATTCTAATATTTAAAGTGAAAGACCACGAGATCAGAAATTGTGGCTCCTAGGGGTTGCTACCCTAAGGACGTGGTTTAACCCACAGTTGATATGGATTTTTTCTGGTGTGCCTTATTGCCCCAGTCAGGCCCTACATCTTACTTTATTTTGTTATGCGGACTAATATAGGGTATGCATACTTATGGATTAGGTGTCCTTGTCAGTAGGGTACTGTATTACCTTCGTGTACCAGTGCAACTAGGGTACCTTTGCTTCCTTGGGTTGATAGTCGGTAAGATACTGTGTTGCCTTGTTGCGCCGGTATGATGAGAGTACCTTTGTGTCTTCAGGTTGATTAATCTCCCCTCGAGAAAGTAAATAAAAATGGAAATGATATGATTTGATGAAAATAATGATTATCAGACTATTGGATGGTTTCGGTAGTAGCCTTTATGCCTACCTGTGGTCTCGGTAGTAGCCTATATGCCTATCTGTGGTTTCGGTAGCAACCTTCATGCCTACCTGAGGTTTCGATAGCATCCTTTGTGCTTACCTGTAGTTTCGGTAGCAGCCTTTGTGCCTACCTGAGGTTTTCTATGTTTTCGGTAGCAGCCTTCGTGCCTACCTGAGTTTTTTTGTGTTTTTGGTACCAGCCTTCATGCCTACCTGGTGTGGTTTTATGTCTGTGAGTATACTTGTGATATTATAGATCTTATTATACTGTACCTGTAAGTTTACCTGTGATGTTATGGATCTATTATGCTATACTTGTAAGTTTACCTGTGATGTTATGGATTTACTATGTTGTACTTGTAAGTATACCTGGGATTATATGAATCATAATAAATTATACCTGTGATGTACGTGATTGGTTGGGATTTATGCTGAGACGTGAATGATACTGAAGTTGGGTTTTAATTATTACATTAGAGAGTATCTCTGATATGTTTTTTTAATAAGTTCAGTTATTTCAAATGAACGAATATGAGCAGTACGTGACCTTGATGGAATTTAATTATCTAAGTGATTATTGTGTCTCAATCATCTTATGTATATGTATATGTATATGTATATGTATCATACCATGTAAATTGTATGCTTTGCATGTGTTCCATGCTGATTTATCATATTAGTTTGGTATAAAGGGTTACTCATTACCGTAGTACTGAAGGGTTCATTTTTGTGGGCCCTGCCTATTCAATGGGTAGTGGACTTTGCAGGTCAGCCTCTGAGCTTAGTCAAATGCTAATAGTTCAGATTTGAAAGCGTAGGACTATTCAGTGTTTCTTTTATTATCTTATTTTCGGTTGTATTTGGACCATCGTGTCCTCCTGTAATTTCTCTCTCAAGTTTCATAAATTGCTAATGTCATTTTAATTAGCAGTATTTATCTAACGCTCTCTCTATCCTGATTTCTGTAATCGTGATATTAATTTAAGCAGAATAATGATTTTAGCCTTAACACTTGCTATGAGAATGGTAGAGGAAACCAAACTTGTACCAAGTGTGGCGGTAACACCCTTTGTTTTTTTATTGTTTTACCTTCCACGCTTAACTTTATAAACGAAATTTTTCACTAATAAATTTTGGGGTGTTACAATATATATGTGTATAGCTAATGCAAGGGGGCATGATCAAAATATAAACACACAACTTCCCCTGTCTACCTCTCCATTATCACTATCATTTCCAATTCAGCACTACTGATCCATCTAGCACTGCTACTTGATCAACACTTCTACATTATAGTTGATCTAGTATAAGGCTATATAGCCTTCAAAATCCTAGGTTGTATCATGATCCCGTACATGATGAGAATCGCTTCCTTTGTGGAGGGAAGCCATTTTCTTGTTGTTATTCTTTGTA
Source organism: Tamarix chinensis (assembly GCA_030549775.1). Lineage (NCBI taxonomy): Eukaryota > Viridiplantae > Streptophyta > Magnoliopsida > Caryophyllales > Tamaricaceae > Tamarix > Tamarix chinensis. The sequence continues at coordinate 69,023,052 of CM060174.1, read as the reverse complement.
CTTTCTTGAATAGTTAAACTATCAAGGAAAGAATGGAGGATGTTTGTAGTGCACAAGTTTCACTTTAATCGACTGCCTACATCTTTCACAACCATGATAACTCCGGCAAAACCATGTGGACCTTGATATGTTTTATTTCAATGAGTGAGAGCCAAAGCCCAAACTTTGTTTGATTTAGCCATCTCTATTTTTTAGTGGTATCTGAAAGTCACAAAATAGTAATAGTATCAGCCTAATGGTATAGTTTGATTTTTATTGAAGCTTTGTTTAATTTTATTTTTTTTTACCTTAGAGTTGATATTTATTTTAGTTTGGATTGATGTTGTATTATTACACTTATTATAATACTTATATTTATAAAAATGACAATAAATATAATAATAACTTTAATAGCTTTTGAAATTAAAATTATTTTTGTTATAAACAAACAATATAATTATATTTATAATTCTTATAATTTAAAACTAAAATAATTAAAATATTAGTATATTTTTAACTATTCAAACATCTTATGAATTACATCCACATACACAATATCAACTAATTGCACTTGGACTGCTCACTGTGGCATGGGTTCCACCACATGATAACAAATTAACAACCAACTCTTATTCAAACGTACGAAGAAGCCCTCGTGTCCTGAGCATTAATAAAATTTAGGTACCCTTCTGCTTTCAATTGCAGGCAACAAAATTAACCTTCGCAACCGTGCTCTAGTAGCATTATTTTATATGTTCTTTTAGTTTGGGTTCATATTTCTGTGTTGCAGATCATACGTACGTCATACACTCAATTGTAATGACATCACTAGGGGACAGGTTAGGGATTAGAATCCCATTCTCATTCTTAAATCTGCCTTGATCTCTGTTTTTTTTTTTTAAATTTCGATCTAATTTCTATGAAAATTAAATTTTTATATCTGATCAAATCTTTAAATTATTTTTTATCTTTGATTATTCTCTAACATTAAAATTCAATCCAATATACAAAATCTTACTTTATCTCAATCTTATATTTTTGACAATATAACTTAATTTATATTATATATAAAAAATTATATGTATAATACTTATAACATAATATAAAAATATATAAAAAAAATTTAGGACAGATTCGAAAATGAAGATTCCGAACCCGTCTCCTATAGAATCCGTGGAATTTTTGTTTTATTCCTATCCAAGTAACACCCACTGATTTGTATGCAGACTGCACGAATACATGTGGACCGCTTGATCTAGGCTCTACTCTAGAAAGCGGACTTGATTTGTCGTTGGGCAACCACTCTTGTCGGGTAAACTTCCTCGCCCTGTGCCCCTTCTTAGGTAGAAAAGATTGATTGAGCCATAACTTAAACGAATCAATTTTGAATTTGACTTGATCGGTGAGCCATGAGAATATATCAAGCTTAAGTTTAAAACTACCCTATATAGCTCAAATATGAGCTTGTTTGTGATTTGCTTTAGGAAAACAGGATAAAAAATTAAGCTAGAACTCGGCATTTGATGAGAAATATCCATACAACCATATCGGATATTACAGTCCGATAGTACTCGGTATACACTATTCACCAAAGGGGGGATGAAAAAAAAAAGGGAAAAGAATCGTATATGCGCTACAAATGAAATGATCAGTAATTCCTGGCCCGAGACTAGCACGTACCATGATCAATTGTCCGTAGCATTTGCTGGCCCTGCAGTCCGATCACCGCCCTGACATTTCGTCGATAGAGTGCCAAGCTGCTGCATGCAAATAAATTACCAACCGGAAGGATAACAACCACCCAGTCTAGTCAGATGGAGAAAATCCCTAAACGCAGAAAATTCAAAGAGACGGGATGCATTAAAAACACTAAATTGATTACCTCCTCATCCAACATAGTGGAGAGCTGTAAGATTTTGTAGGCCGGGACGAACGGAGCAGTAACCAGAAGGGAGAAAGCTCCAGATTAAAGGGATATAAACTTCGGGTTTTTTTTATTTTTATATTTTTCTATCGAAATCCATGGCTAAAAGACCCAATAAATAGAAGAAAAACGTGAGGAAGTGGAACGTCTTCTACTCCCTGCACGAAGAGAAAACATTCAAAAGGAGCTGAAAATACGCAATGGAAGATGACTGAGCATTTGCAATAATGAAATCAGTTTGAAAGAAAATTGTAGTAAAAAGAAACTTGAGTCGGTCTAGATCTATGACTCACACTCACATTTAACCCAACCTAGACAGGCAGGTGGGCGGCTGCATGCGTGTATGTGGTATACAATTCAGCCCACTAGCTATATAAAACAGCGTAAACTTTCACCTTAAAACTTATATCCTTGCTACCACGAATCCCACTAAAAACTTTCGGATATCCTTGCTCACAAGCCCTAACACAACTAAGGCAAGCCCTTTACTAGACATCCTCAAAGGCCTACAAATGATCTTCTACACATTGGAATGAGCAGATGACCAAGAAAATGGGCATGTCAGTACGATAGGTACTGAGTAAGCCAAGTTGCTCCGTCAAGGCAACATAAGTATGTTGACTTACCAAATATGAGTATAAATTACAACATGCATCATAATAAGACTATATATATATATAGATAGGTAATAGTGTAATAACATACTATGGTATACATCATCACTACTAGGAAAACGGAAAATAATAACGGGACATTAATAACGGTAGTTCGACAACCGTTGTCAAACGCGTGAAAATTGATGGGCGGGAGAGTTTTGATAATGGTTCTAGCTAAAAACCGTTATTAAAAGGGTAACGTTATAATTTGTACGGATGTTTTAATAACGGTTTTGAGTAAACCGTTATTAAAAGAGGATTTAATAACGGTTCATATTAGAACCGTTGTCAAAAGTCAGAAGCTTTTAATAACGGTTCCTGGAAGAACTGTTATTAAAAGATGTTTTAATAACGGTTCTCTCAGCAACCGTTATTAAATCCTCTTTTTAATAATGGTTCTCTTAGGAACCGTTATTAAAACTCCAAAATCAAACTTATATTTCGTTCAGTTCTGTTTCGTGCCAAAATTTTCAGACTCTCTATACCTTCGTTCTCTTGCTCTCCTTCTCCTTGCAAACCCTCACACCACCACACCAGCTCCTCTCAAGTAAAGGAAACCCTCACACTGCCAACTCTCCACCACGCCTCTGCCATTGCCAGCTCTGCATGTGCGTGCTATCATTGTTCCGAAGCTAGCTAGCACTTGCACCTTCATCCTCCGTCGACGTGTTTGAAGCCCTTGCCTCTCTCAACATTCTCGATCATCGTCGTATTTGTAGCTAGCTCACTTTATGTATGTGTTTGTTCTTCCTCTCGTAAATTTTTACCTACTTATATATGTATATATATATAAATGCATGCATGTTGCTACAGGGTTTCGTTTGTTTGTTATTGAAAGATTGTGGTTTGTCGTTTGAAAATGTGTTGTTGTATGTATTGGCTGAAAATTTTGCTGTTTGTTGTTGAATTTGTTGCGTTATTGTTATATATTAACAAATGCATGTGTTGGCCGAGCCCTTTACATATATATATATAATATGAATGTGAGTGTAGAATTATATACATTTTCACTCATAAAAACTATATATATATATATATATACACACACATACACATTTTCATTAATAAGTAAGGAGACTAGCAATAAGATATAAGAAATGTCATATAATGAAATGCAAATATATTTTACATATGCATATGTTAATGATTGCTATTTGATGAGGATTAAATAGATATAGAGAATAAGGAATATATAAAAGTGAATAATTAAATAGAGAGAAATAATTGTGTATGATAATAATAATAATAATAATAATAATAATAATAATAATAATAATAATAATATGATTTATATATTATGCTTTAATTACATTTAGCTAGGTTTAGGGATTAGGTTTTTTTTGTGGTATAGGGTTAGGTTTTATTATAATAAATTATGGTTAATTAGCTAAGGTTAGGGTTAGGGTTTATCGTTTATTATGGTTAATTATGGTTAATTAGGGTTAGGGTTAGGGTTAGTATTAATATCTTTTTGGAAACGTGTTGGCATGATTCGTATATATATATATAGAATAGCATGATACATTTGAGATTAATTCTTTCTAAGCATGATTCGTATCGATAATATAATAGTACATTATTATGCTCAATACATAACATTCTAACATAATTTATTTATTTATTTTTTGTAGAGATATGGCCAACAAAAACATTGATAGGGATAACAGTGATGAAGAAGGGAAGAGAAGACCTACGATTATGAGAATTATCATAGACATGAGGAATAGAGGAGAAGTAGTCGAGTTGGGATGGAATACTTACAATCTTCCCAGCGGCCCTTACGCAGATATGTTCTTGACCTACATTTCACTTGTGACCCGTAACCGTGTTCCTATCTCCTATAATAATTGGAAGCAGGTTCCACAGGGTCATAAGGAGCATATTTGGCAGAAAATCACGGTAAATATGATATTTTATGTAATCATTTTTGTATGTCAAATGTTATTAATTTTATTACATTAACATCGGTATACATCTACATGTCTTATTTTGCAGAGAGTGTTCAATGTCCCAGAGAGTAGGAAGAAATGGCTTCTTAGACATTGTGGGGAGCGTCTAAGAACCTTTAGGTCATATTTAGCTCGTAGAAAAATGTATAGAAAGAAGGATGGTTCTGTACGACAGAACCCACCCAAACGATATGGTTTCATCGATCAAGAAAGTTGGAACCAATTCATTGCTTATCGTCTTATGGTGGATTTTAAGGTACTTGTTAGATAACAATTAAACTTGTTGTATCAATCCCAATATTATGCTTAATATTGAAATAACCATGTCCTTATGTTTTGGCTTGTCACATAGGGAAAAAGTATCCAAAATAAAGAGATTGCCAAGCAAAATAAATACCGGCATAATATGGCTCGCAAAGGCTATGCGGGCCTTGAAGAGGAGTTGGTATGCATTTTGTGATTATCTATTTACATGTAAATGTTAAATTTTATAATAATATTCTTAATTAAGACCCTGTGATTATCTATTAGCACAAGACTTGGACCCATGTACCTTGTCCATCAATATTGGTACATTATGGAAGAAGGCTAGAGCAACAAGAGATGGATATATTAATGAATATGTTGATGTTGCAGCCAAAACAAATTGTAAGTTTGTAGATATCTAGAACCCTACTTACTTTTCTTTTAGAAAACTATTATATTATGCTTATTCCTATAAGCTAAATTTTGCAGGACGAACTTGAAACGCCAGAAGGTGAGGAGGTGGACCAATATAGCATTGTGGCTCACGCTACAGGAATTGTAGAACACCCTGGAAGACACAGGGGCATTGGATTGGGTGTTACAAGAACGAGCAAATGTGGTCGATCTCGTGGTTCTCGTAGCACTAATGAGCAAGTGGACATCCTCACCCAAAAATTGAACGTGGCATTTGAACGGATGGCAACAATGGAGCAAGAGTTGTCATTTATTAAATCTCAAGGGTATAAGCCATCCGATTCAGTAGACCATGATCACCTTCACATACCTAATGTAAATAGCGTCAGAGATAGTTGTGAAGCTGATGTATTTCTTTCTACTCTTCCCGAGGTAAGCATTACAAACTATGAATTGTTATTAAATGTATTCGGTGTTATAAATTATTAATAATGTGTAATATTTTTGTTTAGGGTTTGCATAAATGTAACTTATTAGCGAATGACCTTTCAACAATTTTAGCGAAAGGAAGGGTCCGCATCAGTCACAGTATTGAAACGCAGACAATCCACGGGTACAATTTAGCCCTAAATACAAGGCCGGTGAGTATTGACACTCCAATCATTGGTAGTGCACACTTGCCTTGTTATAAAGAGGGCGATGAGGCAACCACAGTCCTAGAAGCTCATGGAAGCTTCGTGGCTTGGCCTGCGGATCAAATACGTCTCACTACTGAAGAGGTATTGACATTTGACATCTTCATTAGACCTTGTTTAGTAGTTACGCTATATATACTTTTTTCATATATATATATTTATATGCTCAATATATATTTTGTTTAATATTATCAATTAAGGAATCAAAAAAGGAATAAAAAAAGAAGACTGCTTCTGCTAGTAAAACCAAGAGAGGTACTAGCAGAACGAGCAACACAAAACAGGGCGTTGCTAAAGGAAAGAGAGCTAAATTTGAAAAATCAGTTGCCCCACAAAAGATTCCTTCTTCATATCAGCAAAGCCAACCTCCACCAGCATTAGCTATATTATATTTTTATGCCCAAAACTATCTCAGAGACAATTATATTTTCATTGATTGTCGTCCTGAGTATGTTGGGAGGGACGATGCTACTTACATGGTATCGACGACTGACATATGCGACATTTATAATCAAGAATGGATGTCAACCATAAGTGTCGCCGTCTATGTCACGTAAGTATTATGTCATTTTGAGATTTTAGTACTCTTAACTTATACAATTGGAATTTTTATGACCTCTTATATGAGTTATTATTTATTAACAAATATGCATTGTTTTTGTTGTCCATAGGTTGGTAGCTACTCGAGCTGCAATGGAGGGAATGTTGTCCTCTATTGTATTTGTGTGCCCATACTACATAGCTGACGGTAGTACAATAAGAGAGGGTAGGCACATAAACTATTTAGCAGATCACATTTTGATTGAGGGACACAACAAGCTCTATCTCATTCCTCACCTCCCAACTGAACATTGGGTTTTGTACGCCGTCCGACCTGATCTTAATAAAGTCTATGTGTTTGATTCCCTTCGAACCTATGACGTGCCTTTTGAAGTCGCTCGTCGTTATGGGAAGGAATTTATCGACATGTTAGTATACTTTTCACTTCTTACTTCATTAGCTTATTTATACATATATTCGCTTAGCTAGCTTTCATTATTTGAGGTATATATGCGTACTTACAATATTGTGTATCCAACTCTATTTATTAGGGCACTACGGACAGCGTATCAAAGGAGAGGTGGGAATGGTGTCCCAGACCCAAAGAATGTTCAATACGAGCCTGTCATAGTAAGTCGGAAGGTAACTATTTCGTATTTTATTTTAATTAAAATTAATATCTAATAGTTAGAGAGCTAACTGAATTTATATGACAGTGTCCACAACAGCAAAACGACAAAGATTGTGGATACTATGTATGTAGAGCAGTGGATCTGATAGTCTAAAATAGATCGGTCAACATAGATCCAAGCCATGCATGTTTTCTTTTCGATATTTTTCCATTAATGAATCATGACATATATGTTTGATACTTGACGTAAGTGCTAACTGTATATTAATCAAAACTTGGGATTTGTAGTTTTTCACCGATGATTATGCACAAGGCCAGCAATACAATGTTGAAGAAATTGATGAAGTGAGAGAGCAATAGGCCAAGCATGTGCACTCATTCATTCGGTATTAGGTAGAGATCTATATATTCTACATGCATGTTCAGGTTTGTATTTTTTCTAGCTATGTCTTTAAGTCTTCTAAGCTAGATTTATAAACATTTTGCTTTGGCGTGTAGAGCTACCAAGTTATGGTATGCCTACTAATTTTGATTCTTGAGTATATATGTCCGGTGTATTAACAAGGCTGGGATTGATTGAAATTATATATGGTGTGATTGCAGATTTGTTATCAATTGATGTTGTTTTACAATGCAGATTTGGTAATTATTTGAACATACAACTGTGTATGTGGGCAGGAACAAAATTGCAAAAACTAAAAAAAAAACTGGAGTTTTAATAACGGTTTTTACGAAAACCGTTATTAAAACCTCGTTTTAATAACGGTTCTGATGAAAACCATTATTAAAAGATAGGTTTTAATAACGGTTCTGATGAAAACCATTATTAAAACTCATGTTTTTAATAACGGTTTTCATCAGAACCGTTATTAAAACCCTCTTGTTTAACAACAGTTTTTCTCAAAAACCGTTATTAAACATGCATTTTTTGCTCATATTGGCGGGTTTTTTTTATATTTTTGATAACGGTTATGAACCGTGATTAAAGGTTTAATAACGAGCGTTTTAATAACGGTTGAAAACCGTTATTAAAACTGTAAAATAACCGTTATTAAAACTACTTTTTGGGGTAGTGCATGCTTAAGAATCACAACACTTTCACACAACGCTTATGTATGTAGTAGGTAAGGCAAATCCCGAAGGCATGAAAAATACCCGATGGTAAATTAACCCTCGGTAGCTAATCAAGGATCATGTAACCCAGAACCATACTTCGCTTAACTTTCTTTCTCTTTACATGTTTAGTATTTTATTAATAAGAAGGGTGATCATACAAGACCCATACAAGGCATGCAGGTTAACTTTCCAGGCTAATCCATATTAATTATTTTCACTTATACCAACAGGGCATTATCTGTTGGTAAAAGTTTCACCAATACATATTTTTTTGTGACAGCACTGTGGGTAAAAATATTGTGCCTAAAAGTTTTACCTACAGCTAAATATGATATGCTAGGAATAATTAATAATGCCCACAGATATTTATATGTTTGTAAAACTTATACCCATAATTATATCTGTAAGTAAAAGTATTAACCACAAAACGATATCTGTGACTAAAAGTATTACCCACAAAATGATATTTATGACTAAAATTATTATCCACAAAACGATATCTATAACTAAAATTATTATCTACAAAATAATATATACTACTAAAACCATTACCAACAAATATATATTATTGGTTATATATATTTTAACCTATATATATTATCTATTCGTAAAACGATAATGATGACCATAATACCTATTGTTGTGATATTTACCTCTAATAACAACTTATCCTTATATACAATTAAGTACATTCTACGTAATCATTAGTGTTTAGTTTATTTGTCAAACTGATAATATAGTCTTGTAGGTACAATACTATAAATACAACTTGTAACATACGCTGACATACAAGACATCTTCATTAACACATCAAATACCATCATCTTCATTCTCATCCTGTTCAGCACCTTTAACGCTTTCAACATTCTCTAATATATTACCACATCACAAATTTCATATAGATTCTTATATATAAATCCTCTTTATCTATATTAAAGCATGTATCAATATCAACTAAATTATTTCCAACCAAATTAACATGTATTCCTCATCTTGCTATCATCATAGCCAACTTTTACCTATTTTCATGCTTCTTAGTCAAATCATGTCATTTAGGCATACAAATCATACATATAACTGCATTTCTTCATGCCGAAATGAATCAATCAACTAAAGATAACACCTATCATGTAGGAACACATATTAAACATTTTAAAATCAAGAATCACTTACTTGATGTAGGAAAATGCTCTTAAAATCAGAAATTCCAATTGTTAGAATTCCTAGCTTTAAACATCTTAAAATCAAAGTCTTAAACTAAGAAATTACACCAAAATCTTATCAAATTTTGAATCTTGAAAGAAAAAAAGAATAAGAATATACAAACTTAATGTCAAAATAGAGAAAAGGCTAACTGAACTACTTAAACTTTCCTGGAATCTAACTCTACCTTATTTGAGAATAAAAACAAGAAAGAGCCAGAGATAGGATTAGAAGAGTGTATGGACGCGGATTAACGAGTTTTAAAATATGGAAGGAAGAGAGGGCAAGTAAAACTTAAGGAAATTTGGTAGTAGAAAGAAAGGTGAAATGTAGGGAAGATTGGGGTTTTTTAGAGTCGACGAATTGAAGGGAATTACTAAGGGTTTAGAGATTGAATCATAACCTACCATTAACCGTTTAAATTTGATTAGAATGGATGGATTTGTCCAAGATTTACTAACCTCTTCTCTAGAGCTCAAATGGTGTCTTTAGAGAATTCAGGTCAATAACGCCAAAATTCACATTTACAAATGGAGAAATAGGAAGTTACCATTGAAGGAATCTTCCAGCTACTTAAAAGCATGCCTGAGATCAAAGCATTCGATCTCAAAATTGCACTGAGGAGAGAGGAGGAAGAAGTTAATTGCTGAGGTTGTCTCTTCCCCTCACTTGTCCCAATCAACCTCTAAATTATATCAAGGTAAAAATTTGGGTTAAATGCATAAAAAAACTAGTTAGGAATCTCTTAGGGACAATTTTTCATGGGTTGGTAAGGTTCTAATTTAGTGTAAGGGATTTTTTTAAAAAATTAAACACAAAAAAACATGACTAGCTTAACAAACCAATTGATAGGTTTGGGTCTACCTGTTGACTGTTCAACCACCAGTCAAGCAGTTTCCTACAACCAGTCAATTGGTTTATTCAAGAAACCCAATTTAGCTAGAATGATATACCAGTCAATCGGTCCATGGAACTAGTCGATGGATTTGTCTACAAAACTCAATAATCTTTATTTTCCATGATGATTTTAAATCAAATCTTATCCCAAACCAAACCATAACATTAAATCAAAATCAAGGGAAAACAAATTGACAAAATTTCTCATTCAACCATTATGTAAAAATGTGGTGTATTACAACACTACCCCTTAAAGTGGTTGCATCCCTAAATATTATAACAATTAATTTACATATCATACATAAGGTCATACACACATCATACTCACAATTTATGAAAAAGGGTACTACAACCTTAAAGAAAAGGTTTACACTTATGATAACAACTACAAAAAAAACTTTAGATACTTGGCTCAAAATTCCTTCTTGCTGTCCTAAGTAGCGTCCTCTAAACTATGTCATGATCAAAGAATTTTCACTAAAGTAATGGTCTTCATACACATCTCTTATATCTTGGTGTCTAGAATACTCATCTATCACTCCTCTTAAGTCAAAGACTCATCGAGGTCTAATAGTTCAGCCTAGATAACATGCATAGGGTCTACTACATACTTTTGTGGCTCAGATACATGAAATATGTTGTGCACTATGATAAATCCATTGGTTGAGGTAAGTGATAAATGACTTCACCAACAAGGGCCAAAATCCCGTACGGTCCAATGTACCTCGGACTAAGATTACCTTTCCTACCAAACCTGATGACTCCTTTGGTGGGAGAGACTTTTAAAAAGACTTTGTCACCCGCCTCATAACCATTATTCTATCTCTTTAGGTTTGCGTAGCTCTTTTTTCAGTCTTGGAATGCTCTTATCTTATCTTAAATCAAGCTAATGTGACTACTCATCTCCTAGATCATTTCAAGTCTTAGAACAAGTGTCTCCCTAATGTCATTCCAACATGAGGGATTACAACACTTCCTTCTAGATAAGGCTTCAAAAGGAACCATCTTGATACTAGCATTGTAACTATTGTTATAGGAGAACTTGATCAAGTCCAGACAATCTTTCCAACTTCCTCCAAAATCTAGCACACATGCTCAAAGCATGTATTCTACAGTATGAATGATCCTTTCTGTCTAACCATTAGTAGCTAGATGAAAATCCGTACTCATCTTCGGTTGATTACCAAAGGCAGCTTATGATTTCTACCAAAAGTGTGGTAAGAACCTGGAGTCTCAATTAGACACAATGTCCTTAGGAACTCCATGAAGTTTCACCAAATGCTTTTTATAGGCATGGGCTAGTTACTCCATGCTTTAAGCTGCCTTTATTGGTATGAACACGATTAACTTATTCAAATAGTCCATAATGACCCAAATAGAATCAAAACCACTACAAGTCTTCAGAAGACCAACCACAAAGTCCATTAATATTCTATCCCACTTCCACTTGGGAATTTCTAGTGGTTGTACTAACCCTACTGATCTCTTGTGTTTAATCTTAACCTTTTGATAGGTTAAACATTGAGCAATGAACTCTTCTACTTCCTACTTTATGTGGGGCCACCAATATATCCTCTTCATATCCTTGTATAACTTGTCCCCTCTAAGCTGAAAAAATTAAGGAGTACAATGTCCTTCCTCAAGGATCTTCTTCTTAAGCTCTACACACCCCTGTGATACAAACCACCTACTACGGTATCTAATACAGCCATCCTCATGGATATGGAATCCTTTCATTCTATCGTGTACAATACTAGTTTGGATTCTCTCAAGATTGACATCACCAAATTGATTAGCTCGGATCTCCTCGAAGATTGAAGGTGTGATGGTAAGTGCGCTCATTTTTGCCTCCAGACTTCTAATAGTGATTAGTTTAATCTTCATCTTTCTTATCTCTTGGAACAGGTGATCTAACAATATAATAATGTCTAAAGATTGTGATATCTTTTAGCTAAGTGCATCTACCACCACATTGGCCTTACCCTCATGGTAAGTTAATTCCAGGCCATAGTCCTTGACCAATTCCAACTATTAGCTTTCTCTTAGTTTTAAATCCTATTGAGTGAAGATTTAATTGAAGCTCTTATAGCCAGTGTAGAATTTGTACTGAATTCCATAGAGATATTGCCTCCAGATCTTAAGAGAAAACACTACCACAACAAGTTCCAAGTTATGCATCTGTTAGTTCTATTCATACGGCTTTAGATGCTGTGAGACATAAGCCACCACTCTTCTATGTTGCATCATAAGGCAATCTAGCCCATGCTTGGAAGAATCACTATACACTTCAAAAGCATCAGTCCCACTTAGCAATGTGAGCATTTCAGTTGAAGTCAAATGCCTCTTCAACTCCTCAAAAGATTCACTGCACTTCTTATTCCACTAGAATTGTATAAACTTCCTTACAAGTTGGCTTAGAAATTGAGCAATCTTAGAAAAATCTACCACGAAATAACTTGAGTCTTAGCGGGATCCACTAACACATCGTCCTTAAAGATCACATGACCAAGGAAGGCCACTTGATCTAATGAGAACTCACACTTCAAGAGCTTGTCATATAGTTAGTGTGATTAGAGTAAGGCCAAGGTATGCCTCAGATGTTACTCATGTATCTCTCAATCATTGAGGTAGATGAGGAGATCATCAATAAATACCATAATGAACTGGTCTAAGAAGGGACAAAAGATCTAGTTCATTAGGAATATAATGTTAAATTGATATTTAATATAATTTATTTGGAAACATGTTAAAAATGAAGTTTAGTAAGTTTTACAGGCAAACCCATCAATCGGTTCCCTGAACTGATTAATTGGTTTGTCATTTTAGCCAAATTGGGTTCCTCAACCAAACCAATCGAATCATGGATGAACGGTCAACTGGTAGACCAGACTGGTTGACTGATTTTTCAAGCTAATAATGTTTTTGAATTTGACTTTTCTAAGAAATTTCTTACACTAAAATGGAACCTTAATAACTTATAGCGATTATTCTTAAGAGATTCCTGACCATTTCCATGATGCTTTTATGCTAAAATATTGCCTCGATTTGTTTTAGGGGAAATTGAGGCACATGAGGGAGAGAGGTGACCTTAGACATTGTATTTTTCCTTCTCTCTCCTTTTCCCAGTTATAAGGTTGATTACTTTAACCCTAGATATGGATCTGAGAAGCTAGAAGTTTCCTTCCATGCTCACCTCCCATTTTTTTCATTTATGTATGAGAATTCTAACCTATTTGACCTAAGTTCCCTAGAGTCACAAATTGAGCTCAAGAGACTAGGTTAGCAAATCCCAAGCAAATTCATTTGTTTTGATTTTATTCAAATGATCACAAGTAGGGTTTCGAGTTTCCTTTTGAACCCTCTATGTTTTCCTTCGAGTGATTGAATCTAAATGATGTTATGGTAGGAAATGTATGATTATCTGGTTATAAAGATATTGGATGATGTTGATATATGTTCTAATGTGAGTAGAAATAATTTATATGTAAGAATCTATATGAAATTGGTGAATTAATGTTGTGTTAGGGTAAATCAATCATTTTTTTAGCTCAAATCAATCGACTAGTTCCTATAAAAGTCGACTGGTTGACCCAAGCTATTGGCGATGCACCTGCAGAGACCTTGGTCTTTCTCTCTACTTAAACCCATCAACCAGTTTGACATAACCGTTTGACTTGTCTATGAACAGTTGACTGGTTTACCAAAACCAATTGACCGATTTGAAGGAAGCATGGTCTAGTTGAGTTGAAGCGATCAACTGGTTGACCTAAATCGATTGAGTGGTCAACTCAAACTGATCGACTAGTTGGGCCAGACTAATTGATTGGTTTGGCTAGTATGCATGATTTATTTTCTTATGGTTTGGTTATGCTTAGGGGTTGTATTTGGGACTGTATCATGATTATTAATGGGATGAAAGGCAAAATTTAACATGGATTATTAGCCTAATTTGGGGATTAAAATGGATCATAACTTATGGTATAAATTATGAGTAATGTAAAGGCTAAAAGTATATTTCACTTATAGCAAGAGATAAAATGAAAAAAAGAGTAATGGAATTTAGTAAGGGCATGAATTTAACCATATGATGGATATGAATTTCATTAGCCAATGATATATGGTAAACCCACATGGTGGGGAAAATGGACATAAAAGGATTAGTATAGTTTGATATGGGGATTTACCTTGCCTGCTTGTATGGGCCTTATATGATTAGGCATCCTTATGAATGAAATACTAATCACTTAAAGTGAAAGAAAGTTGAGTTGTGTATGGATCTAGGTTACCTAATCCTCATTTAGTTACATGGGTTGGTCTGCCTTCAGATGTTTTTAGTGCCTTCGGCTGGATATTGAGAGGTCCCGGTGCCTTACCTACTCTAGATCTTAATGATGTACTAAGGAGTATCAATATTAAAGGGTCTGGTTACCAAGGTGGTTGGTTTTAGCTTGAACTTATATTCATGTTGGTTGGCTTCTGCATGGACTTATGTCCATATTTGTTACCTTTGACCTAGAATTATGTCCATTGTAGTGATTGGCTTTGGTCTGCACTTTATGTCCCTTTTCAGATAGACTCTCATGGTATGTGAGACTATGGGTTGATGCATAGTCCATAGCTCAATGATAATAAAATATGGTTTGTAAATACTGGTTAATAACTATAAATGATAATCAAATGAATAGTTACTAGTTGGCTAAGAAATGGAAGTAATGATATGGTTAACCAAATGGTTAAATTGTGCTTATGCACTTGATTAACCAGTTATGGTATTGGATGTTAATTTTGGTGATTGGCCTATACCTTATATAGATAAATGGATGGCATGTCATAATGAAGCTGGATAAATGGAAATAAGCCTAGGGGTTGTTGGGCTACTCTATTTTATTGCTCATGCGAGTGGTTATGTGAAAGTGTTATGGTATCTTAAGCATAAGGTTTATACTATGATGATGTTGACCATGATGGTATGTATTATGTATTCTTACCTATATGCATTAAGTCCTAGCATGATTTATGTCGTATTTTATGATAAATTAGAATACTTATGAACATTGAGGGAGAAACTTAGCTTACTTAGTATGTAGTGTACTGATGTACTCGTTTGCTGGATCACCTGCTCATCTCCATGAGCAAAAAACCTTGTCGAGGTTTTTTAGGATAGTCATTAAAGGGTCTATCTCAATTGGGTCGAGGATTGTGAGTGAGGACATTCAAAAAGTTTTTATGGGGTCCATGGAGGACCATGGTATTTGTTTTGGGCCTCGTGCTATAACCTATGTTTGTAATTTCATACTGCTAATAAATCTTCTCTAACAATTTGATTGGAACCTGCTAGGGTAGCATGTTGTAAACATTTTGGAATCATTACAATTAAATCATTATTTGCGTAGTCTACTAGTTTAGTATTTTATTGGATTGGCCTTATATTTGATATAGGGTAAGCGGAGAATGTCTATTATATGACAGTTACGATGGTAGTACCCCATTTTTCTAAGTGTTTTCTTTTTCCACAACATGTTTTCAATAATTTTTTTGGTAGTAAAAAATGGAGGTGTTACAAACACATCTATAGTGAACTCAACGTCTTGAACTAGCAGCATTTCAAGGATCTCCTTAGGAAATATGTAGGGAAACTCACAAGCTACTACCATATGCTCCAATAGGGTCTCAACTGCTTCGGTGTTTCTGACTCTGCACAAGTAGAGTGGATTCCCCATGCATATGAGGTTACTCAAAATTATCTCCACACAATCTTTGTAAAGGGATTGGGTTCACACTTTTGGCATGAAACCCTAATACCCCTTGGTCTTCATAGAACCACAAGTTCTTGTGAATAGTTTATTAGTGCTTGGTACCTTCCCAGCATATCCATTATGATAATTACATCAAAATCCCACAACTCCAGCTCTATGAGGTCTAATGGAAGCTCTATTCCTTCTACTATCATTACAACCCATTGTTACAACCTAGAACATGTAATTCTATCCCCTAATGGCAAAATAACAGAAGTAGAGATGCTACTTGAAGTAGATAAAGAAGCTCTAATTACTAAAGTGGATGCTACAAAGCAATGTGAAGCACCAAAATCACACATTACACAAGAAGAATGAGTAGAGATAGTGAGCATACCGGTCACCACACCAGCCTGACATTCTACCTCTGCCTAACTCATCACATTTAGGTGCCTTACTGATAGAACTCCTAGGGTACTAGCAAATCCTTTCGCTTGCTAAAATGGGTGAGTCGTCGGACCTTTGAGCTGACTCACTCAGCTAGTGGCACTGGTTTGCTATGGAGGAACTCTCGGTATCTGAGGTTGTGGCTACTAGATGGATTCTATCTTCTGATCTTTGGTCTAACTCCTCTGGATGCAACCATTTCTAACCTAGCACTTGAATGCTCGGTATCCCACCATGCCATACCCATTGCACTTCACCTAGTTTCCTCTATAGTTAACTACTTGGTGAACTAACCCTCATCTCTTGTAGTGGTAGTTTCTTTACTCGGCATAACCCTTAGAAAATCCTCTAGATTAGGGTGATGTTCCCTTTCTCTGACAAAAAATTAGCAGCAAGCTACCCTTGGAGAAAGCCTTCTTCCAGTCACTAGAATGTTGGAGACCCTTTAACTTCCTCTTATTCTATGATTGAGCACTCCGAGCCTGAATAACTTAGGACACCTCCAGATCTTGCTCGTACATCCCAACCATGTTTGGTGGAGTGAATCCCATCAACAGCTCCTAGTATAAGATTCTCAATCCTATCATAAAGTGGTGAATTTGCATCACCTCGTTGGATTCTACTTTTGGGGTGAACTAGACCAAGTCCTTAAAGGGAGTATAATATTCTTCTATGGACATTCCCCCTACCGATGTGCCATAAACTCATTTTACTTCTTTATATATAGATGAGTCGGGTAGAATCTAGATCATAGTACCTCTAAGAATATCCCCCAACTCTTAGGTTCTCCACCCCTACATTATATACTCCACCACCATGTGTTTGCCCTCCCTTTTAGTAGTAGATGACCATATCTACCCTTCCATATTTGAGGTAACTAGGTGGTAAAGGTCTTCTCGATGTATTGGAATCACCATTCCATGATGTTAGGGTCCTCCGAGCCTTTGAAAATAAGGGGGTGATGATGCCCCTCCCTCTTGAGCTAGTCCTATGAAGCTAGTGTAGTTATAAGCATCGGTGGAGGTTGAGGTGCTCGAATCTAGCCCTCCATATAAGCTTTGACGGTCTTTATGAAGGCTTCAATTTGCTTGTAGTGTCAATTAGTAGCCATCACATCCTATAGGCTAGAAGAAGTTTGGGCTACAATTCAGGCCACTGAGTACAAAGATTCACAAAACAACATGCATACGCTATCTATAACATATTCCTAACCCAGTTCTCACTTACATACATTTGTGTTTGAAATAATTAAATTTTTCAAAAAATCAAGAAAATAATTTTCAATCAAGAATGATACCTTACTATGGTATTAGCATAAAATTATTTATAGAGTAAAAATACTTTGGTAAAACCCTATGGTATCCGTTTAAAATTTTCCAAAAGTAGAAAGTCTTTGTGTAAAAGCTTGGATAGAAACCTATGGTATCAACTCCATTATTGTCAATAGTTATATGCTTTTAAGAGAAAGCTCTGATACCAACCTGCAATACTCCCACTTTCCAGTTGTGAAAAATTTTATTAGAACAAGTTGCGGAATCGAAAAATAATTAAGAAAAATGGAGTGTTACCACTATACCTAACATAAGATAGACGTTCGCCGCCTACCCCATATTAGATACAAGACCAAACCATTATATATTTCTCGTGAAAAATGGTGTTTTAAATTAATTGGTGGCTACTCCACCATATAATATGAATCAAGATGTATTTAATTCTATTATACATGAGCTTAATATTGAAACAGATGTTTTAAGACAAAAGTTGAAAGAGTTGTGTGTTGCTAAATCGGATTCACCCCCAGCCAACCAACATAATCTCTCATGTTGTTTTTATGAGACAAAGATTGAAACATTAATAGTTGAACTAATGGAGCTAGAAAACATCAATGAGAAAGGGAATTTCCTACTAGAACTCACCTCCACACAACTGAAATAGGAGAAAGACCTTGAAAAGGAAAATATATATATATTTTTTGATGTGTTTGCAAGCCATAGTGAAAAGTTCATAAAGGAAGTGAGGAGACTCAATAATTACTTATATGATAACAGGAAGTAAAAATAAATACAAATGGTTTTCAAGTTAAAAAGCACTAAATCTATTCTTTAAATTAACATGTAATATTATTCATATTGAAGAATGGGACATCATTAGAGAAAAAATAATACTATTGGTCCATTTAATCTAACAATATGCATGTTGTGTGGTAAAAATGGTCAAGATAAAATAAATTGTGATAAATTGAAACATGCTCATGGTATAAGTAGTGGTTATGTTTAACAAATTTAGATATGAAATGATGTTTTAGTTGTGATGACCAAAAAAGGGGACCCAAGAAATTATGGGTTTTTAAATCAAATAAATAATCTTTTTATAGGCTAGATCGAGAAAGAAATAATCGAAGATTCAACAAAGTTCTTCTCACTAACAACCTATTATGGTGGATGTGTGAATTTTGGAGATTATAGTAAAGGTATTATTACTCACATAGGAAAAGTAAGTAAGGCACCTACACATGACATTGATAATGTTATTTTAGTTAAAGGTTTGAAGCACAACTTTTTAAGCATCTATCAACATTTTGACGAAGGAAAATTGAATCTTTTCATGATTCTTATTGAGTTACTCACACATTTATAGGCACTATAATATTGCAAGGAGTTAGAAAAACATCTATTTGGTTTATCTCTATAATTGCTTCAAATAGTATTAGTTTTATGGTTGTTATACATGATAACTTATGGTTATGGAAAAAGAGATGAATATATATGATCTCTATAATTTTAAAAAACCTAATGAATAAAAACTTGTTAGAAGGACTAAATAATATAAAGTTTGAGAAGGATATGTTTTGTGCTGAATTTGTGAGGTGCAAACATTTTCTTTTGTCTTTCAAATCTAAAAATATGGTAAGCACATCAAGGGCACTCAAAATCATTCATAGTGACTTATGTGGACCTATTAGGATAGGAAGTCATGGTAAAAACAAGTATGGCTTTGTAATAGTTGATGATTACCATAGGTTCACATGGACTATCTTCCTTAATTCCAAAATGAAATTTTGGTATGGTAAAAAACAAGTTGAAAAAAAAATTATCTACTAATCTCAATTCCTTTAGATCATGGCACTAAATTCTATTGTTCTAGCTTCATAAATTTATACAACAAGAAAGGGCTATATCATAATTTTGTATTTCCATGAACTCCATAACAAATAAGGGTTGTGGAAAGAAAAATAGAACCTTAAAAGACATGAAAAAGTTAATGCTCCTTGAAAGGGTTTACCAAGAAAATTTTAGGCTTAAGTAATAAACACAACTTACTACATTGTGAATATTGAATATAGTCTTGATCAAGAAGACACTATATGAGCTCCTTAAGGGAAGAAAGACTAACATTGTTCACTTAATAATATTTGGGTGCAAGTGTTACGTACACAATAAAGGCATGGAAAATTTAAGTAAATTCAAACCAAGGAGTAATGATGTCATCTTTATTGGTTAGTCTTCTCTTATTAAGGTACGCAAGGTGTATAACAAGATAACTATGGTTGTGGATGAAAGTGTACATGTATTATTTGATGAAACCAACCAAGCTGTAAGACATATGTAGATTGCTAATGATGAGGACTTTCTCATTAGTATGAATAAGTACTCTAATGATACAAAAAGTCCTAAATAAAAATCTATAGATAGCTAAAAAAAGGAGGAAACAAATTCTCAAAGGTCCCAAAATAAATGCGGAACATGATAATTAGTCTACTCCCATCAATATAGAGGAAAACTTACAAGGACCAAAGCCTATGGTTGATATTCCCGAAAACACTAATTCATGGGGAGAACATGATGAAGAATCAACCAACACACCATAAAACTAAAGAATATGAAATTATCATGGTTCTCATCCAACATGTCTAATTATTATTAACATAAATAAGGGAGTTCAAGCTATAAAATCTCTCTCTCAAAACTTTTGTGCACATTATGCTTATCTATCATCTATTGAACCTCATGATTATAATATTTCATTTACAAACCATGGTGGAATTGTTTCATTACAAAATGATCTCAATTATTTTAAAAGAAGCAAGGTCTGACACCTTGTTCCCAAACTTTTTAAGAGGTTGATTATGGAAGCAAAATTGGTATTCTAAAATAAGATATATTTTTTATTGATAGGAAAATTAGTTTAAGTATGACACACTTCTTATAACCTTTTTTTTCATGGGCTTCAAAGAAGTGAAATTATATTACTTTATCCAGTACAGATTTGAATGCATTATTGTTGCACCATGTTATGCTCAACTATTGTGGATTAGGCATCAACTCAAAGATTTTGGTGCTAAGTGTGAAAGCGTTACCATTTTATGTGATGACACTAGTGTCTTAAATATCCCTAAAAATCTTTTGCAACATTTCACATATGACACCACTTTTTGAGAGACAATGTTGAAAAAGGTTTTTCCAAGTTTAATTTTACAAAATTGAGAATCAAATAGTTAATATCTTCACAAAACCCTTGAGTAGAGATTGGTTTGAGAAGATTAGGCTAGATCTTGGCATGATAAGTATAATGTAATTTCCTAATATCAAGATCCAATGATAGCCTAGATGAGATGTGAATGAGGAAATGACTATATATTATTATCTCATTAACCTACCCGATGTATTTTTTTAATGGTTATCATTATTAGATTTTGTATTAAACATGATAAACTCCTAGGATATCAAGAGCAAAAGATATAAAATCATATCTAAAACCTAATTATGTGCTGATGATTTATTTTTAAACTCAAAATCAAAAATTTCCCCTACTATTGCATAAAATTTGTTGCTCTAAAATTTTGGAAAATTTCCCACCTTAATGAAATGACACCCATACATATTTCCTACTATAACTCCTTACAACCACCTCTACCCAAGCTTGAAATAACTCCATATCCACTACTATGATCATAATCTTCTAAATACTCTAATCATCCTCATCATCCCCAACCCTTTTTAGTCTATAATACCCTATAATTCAAAATTTATAAAGGTCAAAAATCTAGTGTTTAATGGATTTTGGATAAGGTTTGATCTTAAATTGGAAATAAATATTTTTAGATTACTTTTTATTATGTATTTAGATATTTTAGGGACCTATAGTGGTCTTGTTTTGTAAATGTTTGTGTTTTTAGTATCATTATAACATGTGTTTTTTGTACACTATTTCTGTGTTTTTTTTTTGTTTCTCTTAGCCTCTTATCTAACATAGGAAAAATGGTAGATTTCTACTCTATGTTTGTTATGGTGATGACATCCCATTTTTCCTTAGCAACTTTGGTATTTTCCACTTCTACAATGTTTTAAAAAAATTATAGTAAAAAATGGGGGTGTTACACATTCTAATCTCTCTTATTCTTGAACCTTATTATACTCCTCAAAGAAAAATGGGTAAGAAAACAACCAAATTGGTCCTAACTAAGGCTCTAAATCCTACTCACTCAATTCATCCCCTCTTAAATTTGATGCAAAAATAAAAAAAATATTCTTGTTTATTCAATAATTAGGATTGAGCATGTGGTATTTTTCTATGATAATATTTTTTTTTTGTTAAATTTAATGATTCCATAATGTGTATTGGTAATTTTAGGTACAATTTGGTATGTAATACATTGTCATTTAGATTAATATAAGTTTTTATTGATTTAAGTTTGAGGAATTTTAGTGAAAATAAGTTATTCATGTTCTTGGTGAATATTTAAAGTCTTCTACACTAATTACCCTATAATCACTATAAGTAGGGTTAGTAAATAATTAATCATATTTTTTGGATTTAATTAAGGAATTATAATAATTATTATTAGACATAAAATAGCCACCATAACATGATAAAATGTTGAATATTTAAATAAGAAAGTCAAAGTTGAGCTATTAACTCTAACCTTTACCAATGAGCATTAACTTTAAATTTCGTATGTAACTTTAACCATTGGCCATGAATAAAAAATTTTCAAAAAATGGCATATTACCTTGTTTTATAATTTCTAAAGCAAATATATCTAATATTTGTACTCATTTGGCCTTTATGTGGCCATTTTGGATTAAACAAAAGGGTTATTTTAAGAAGTGCTAACTAAAGTGAATAGTTATTTTTGGAAAAATAAACTCTTAAATGATTTTTTTTGGTATGTTAAATATTTTTTCTCTCCTAGATTAATCTTTTATGGTTTCAAAGAGCTTTACTTTACATTGCGATTCTCTTTTAGTTGTTTGAATTTTATACCCATCCCTGCATCTCCTATGGGTAAGATGAACATTTGCACCTCTCTTTATATTAGATGTGATGGTGATATACCCCATTATTTAATTTAGCTTTAACATCATCCTTTCAAAATGAAAATTTTTTTGTTGGTAAAAATTGTGGTGTTATGGCTATTCCTTCCATTTCTACAACTCTTCATTCATTAGTTGCTTAAGGTAGAGCCACTATAAATAGTATTCAAGATCTCCTCATTCAAATATTGAAGATGTTTGATACCAATCTCATTATTGTGGAGAGTAGACAATCCAAGAGGTCAGACTCCATTAAACAAAGGTGGAGAGATATATCGATAAAGGTTTATGGATAAATTTGATGTTTCAACCTAATTTTTATGTCGATGAGTAATATTAGAGATCTTACTCTACCGATCAGGGTGATCATGGTCAATATACTAAGAAAATAGATATTAAGGCCAAAGTTAACAGTTCTTAAGTAGAGATTGCTCAATCTGATGATTAAGTTATCAGAACTAAGACTACACAAACATTAGTTATTCTTACCCTTGATCTAGCTCTAGATGAGTCACTTGCTTAGGCTACTCGAATTGCTTAAAACATTATTGATGTTATTGATTTGAAGGATATTGAGAGTGAGGACTTACAGATTTAGCTTTCACCTTCTATCATTAAATCCTTAACCTTAGATCTGCCTTCCTCAACCTTTATTCCAAGTACCACTTGTGATGATTAGGACACTTGGTATAGTCTTTGGTCACATTAGTGTGTGGGCCATATATGTTATTATGCTTATTGTTAAGAGTTATACCTATTCTATTTATCTTTCTACTAAATGATATGTGTAACTTTTTCTATCGAATGTGTCTAGAATTTTGGCTATGTTTATTTCATATCTTGAACATGTCTACATTTTGATTTATATGATATGATGACATGGTCACAACCACTTCTTTATACTTTTCACATGCTATGCTTTTAATCTTCTTATTCATGATTTTCTTTCATCATACTTAACTAGCAAAAGGATTTTGGCACTAATCTCTTGGTATTTAGTTATATATAGATATATACACACTCACACACTCATTGATGTATCTCATCTATGTTTTTTGATTATCTTTTCTTGAGATACAAATATCTATTGATTTATTAACTTTAATAAGGAGATACTAATAGGATTCACCTAAAATTGTTGTGCATTAGAGATATTGTAGATATTACAAGAGAAGAGATTTATATTGCCTTCATTGGTGTATTTTTTTTTTGTAAAATCTAAACCAAAGAAATTTAAATATTTATACTAAAAGTTTTAATTTAGTTTTTCCCCTTTATTCCTAAACCAACATGGTATATACCTTTTAAAGTGATGACTAGTATCGTTCTTATTTAAGTCCATATGTGTCTCTATTTTCTCACTAGGTATATCATCCCATGCACGTGGCATAATTTTTAGATTCTCTAGATTCAATGTTTTATTTTATTTATTGAAACACTCATACTACTTATTTTTTATCAAAAAAATATGATACCTTATCTTGCTTCATTTTTGTAAGCAATAAATACTAACCATCTTAAAAAACCTACACATGATCTTTTACTCGTGGGATTGAGTAGGTGACCGAAAAATTAGACACATCAGTACACTATATAATAAGTAATCCAAGTTACCTCCTGAATAGGATTCAGAAGAATATAAGGCCTAAGGAAGCAAATGAGGTCATACTAAAGCACAATATCAGACTTACACATTACATTTAAATATACATGTATTACTATGATCATATAATGCATCAAGATTTTATGTCATGCAAAGACTAAGAAAATTCATATCATATCATGCTTATCAACATAACATACATATCATAGATAACAACATATAATTAATGACAAGTTATTCTATATTGCACTAGGCTCTTCTACTATCCACTTATAGCAGTATCCCATTAGGTCTAGTTTTTAAGTTTATATAATCCATTAGATATATTATTTAAAATCCATTATTCATTTTTCAAGCATTAACTAATTATCACTATATTGTCTCAATACCATAGAAGTTTATCCAAACTAGAGGACATAAAATCTGGTCGAAGCTAAGTAACCATCAATAGACATAAAGTCTAGTTGAACCTAATAAACTACCTAGTTGACTAGACCCTTTAGTGTTGATTCTCTCTACTACATTATTAGTTTCTAGAGTAAGTAAGGAACTAGGATGTACTAGGATCCTGCCCAAAGGCAAAGCATAAAGGAACCAATAAATGCCCGATAGCAGACTAACCCTTAGTAGCTAATTGAGAATTGAGTAACCTAGACCTATGCACTATTCAATTATCTTTCACTTTAACTAATTTTTGTGTTATTTTCCATGATTATGTTATCACATAAGGACCATATAACAACCAAGCAACACATCCACCTAATCGGTCCATCTTAACTAATGTTAACCTCTAAACATGTGGTGGGATTTTTATTAGTTCTTAGCCAAATTTAATTAAACCTTTTTAGATAATCCATTTAGGCCAAGAATCTGGACTGCATCATCCATTTATAGCATCATATTATACACATTCCAATTTTACCATTAAAAATCTTCCAATAGCACTTATTAAGAATACCATGAGTTATGAACAAATAAATCCATCAAATCGGTTAGTTAATTCATGCCAAGATGTGTGTTCTCATCATTTAAGAAATGTGTCATAGCATAACACCAAGTCTCAAAATTATATTGACTTTAAAAGAAAAATAATAATACTCTCTGGTTGAACTAGTCGATGGATTTGGCTCAGCCAATCCTTAGAGTTCCCTCAAACCACTCAATCTGTCTGGTCATACAAGTCAACTATTTAAAGACCAGCCAATTAGTTATAACAAAAATGGTTTATAGGTTTAAACACAACACAATCAAGTCCCCCACTAACAACCTGATGATCAATTAGACTAACTAGTCGATTATTCTAAGGGTTAGTCGATGTTTAGCTTAACTAACTCGTCGATTTTCTCTCCAACAACATATAACAGGCATTTTATACATGATTATAACTCAAAAAATTCAACTACATCAAATTTTAACATCACCATTTACATAAAATAGAGGTTTCACATGATCATGTACTAATCATGATGTATCCACATAGTATCAACCACAATTTCTCATGTAATCATACTTTTATCAAAAATCCTAAATATTTTAACATAAAACTCTGAATTACTAATAAAATCATTTATGCATGAAACGATCATAAATTTATACATAATACTAGATCACATACTTAATCATATCACATCTCAAAGGCAAGAATGACTCACTTAAAGGTTAGCAATTTCCCACCAATAAGGAAAAACCTTTAGTTGAAAGATCCAATCTTTCAAACCTCAAAAAAAAAAAGAAGTTAAAACTTAGGAACCTTAAAAAATAATTCTTATAAACCAAGAAACTCAAATAAAAAAGAAATCAAAATTGCCACCTCTAAGAGAATCCAAAGGAAGGGTTGGCTAAAAGAAAAACTCAAAATTTTCTTAAACATAACACTTTATTTCTTAAGAATAGAACAAGAGGGGGATAAAGATAGGATTCGTAGAATAAACTAAGCTAAAGTGAAGGATTGAAGTGGAGAAGAGCGGAGGAAAAGTGTTGGGAAAACTTAGAACATTTCTATAGCTAAAAATGGTAATGGGAAAAGATAATTAGGGTTATTCATAACCAATGTATTATTCAAGGAATGACAGAGAGATGAAAAAGATCAAAAACCCTAATTTTAGCGTTTTAATTTGGGTTAAATTGTTAGATTTATCAAGAATAGGTTAACTTCCATTCTAATGACCAAATGGTGATTTTCTAGGAGAAATTAAGTCGAGCTCTTCTAGACAAAAATAAAAAAAAAAGGAAAGAAAATGATAGATTAGATTGGGAATAAAATCTCCTAATCATGTAATAATATCCTCAAACAAATGCTCTATTTTAGAGGAGAGAGAAAAAAGAAGACAAAGGGTGAGGTTATCCTTCTCTTTTATGAAAAATAAGACCCTTGAATCTGCTCAAGGAAAAAATTAAAGCTAGATAAATGATCAATGGAGTTAAAATTACTCAATAATAGCTCATAGTTGGATTATTAAGGTTCCATTTTGATGAAAGTAATTTTTTCTAAACAATCAAACTTCAAAAAATACTTAGCTAGAGAACACAATTGATTGGTCTGGTCATAGCAAGCAATTGGTTTTCCTAAATTAATGGATCACTTTTTTTAACCAAACTTAAGTTGAAAAATGGTAGGCTAGTCAATTGGTTTATAGAACTAGTTAACCGATACCAAGGAAACTGATTTTACTCAATCTTTCCAATTCTTATTTAAATTAAACCTAAGCTATAATTCCAAATCAAGATTGAACATCATCCAAATTCCATTAAACATAAGAATTTCCCATTTTATAAATATTAAAATTATATGGTATTACATTTATGAATGAATTCTAATATAGGAAACTATTATGAATGAAAGTGATTACGAAATGTTTCATTTTCTATCTTTTTATCCTTGTCTTTCACTACATGAGAAGTGTCTTTTAATGCCTAAATGCTTATACTTGATCAAATGTATGGCACTTTAAATATTATACTCTAATTTTCTTTTCTTATTCTTCATATTATTATATTTTTGACATGTACAACCTTGTATGACTTATTCACCTTATTAATTATTTTCCTTATGCCTTTTGTTATTATATAAAAAGAAAAAGGATATAAATAGATGCATTTTTTATTATTGTATGATAAGCTATTAAGATAATTTTTTAATTATTTTTTGCACAAATGTGATTTATCTGAATATTTCCACTCTTGAAATCTTTATGATATCTCTTTGCTTAGCACTTACTTAATTAACCATAATATTTAGCCTCATTCAGAGTGTGAGATCCACATATTGAAGAATCTGAAAGTTTTTTTACCTATTTGAGTGAGGTGTTTCAAGTTTACTATCATAGATGTATGATCCGAGAAGAAAGGTGCATGAAAGTGAGCATTTGAACCGTTAAAAACCTCTATCCACTTCTGATTACATAGAACTATGTCTAGTCCGCAAGCTGATGTGTGTAGGAATATGTACTTAAGGTTTGGGTGGTATTATGGGTTATTTAGGGTTTTAGAAGGAATATGATTCTTCAAAAGTGATGAAAATATGATGATAGTGATTCAATAAAGAAGAGATAATGGTGATAATACTCGAATGATGAGCATTTACATGGCTTGGTTTCGTGGGTTAGGGTTTACGATTAGGTTTTAATGGTGTTATGAATACTATGATGATGAACGATTGAAAAGATGATGATTTGATGATTGGATTTCAAATTTAAGATACTAAGGATGATCGTTTGAAAATAATATTATTATTATCTTAGGCTTGGAATAGATAAAATCAAATAAAAAAATAGCGTTATGATGAATATTGAAGATGATGATGATGTTGATTGTATATAGCATTTAGGGTTTATAATGGTGTGGGTTCATGAAGGGTTTGAAGGATAGATCTTAACATCTAATTCACATAGACAAAGAGATTAAGGATTTCAATAATAATCACTCACACATAATTCACTAATATTGAGAAAAGCTCATACAAAATTTAATTAAGCAAAGCTTGTAATTTCATTAATTTTTTGTTACCCCTTGTGTCATATACTCCTATGGTTTTTATAAACAATAGACCTCCTTAATATTAAAAAATAACTTTCCTAAAAATATAATAAGAATCAACACAAAAAGCATTAGCTTTCTCCTTACTCTAAACACAATTCAAAAGATAGAATCAAGCTACCTTTTTTTACTAATTCAACTTTCTTATCTTTTTAACAATTATCAACAAGATAATACTCTATATTGCATGTCCAAATTATTGATTAAATTCTCCTCATGTAGATACCATCTTCATCCCTTCCACGCAACACATTGTTTCCATCCATACATGACATGCACATGCCTCTATCACTAATAACTTGTTTTGCAAGTTTCATCCATAACTAACAATGTAGTCATCTGTTTACCTACAAATTTGTAAAAAATCCTCTCTAAATAGAAGATAATTAGTTCCATAATAATAAATTCTAACTCTTGACCATTTTCTCCTGCATCACAAGTGATTATATCTTGTACATATTATCTATTATTCCAAGTGAACTACACTCCATAATATTTAAACTCATCAAGCTAGAGTTGTTATAAAGAGTTTTGGAACTCCTTGTGATTTTCTTATGCCATAGTCTTTGATTCTTTTCATTAAATGAAGGACTACATTGAAATCACCTAGTAGTATTCATGGGCCATCAGCCACGTAATTGTTATGTAGCTATTGCCATAGCTCCTTCCTTTATGGTCCGGTATTATAGACATATATGAATCATATATAAAAAAAATTAGTTCAATTTTTCCTTTTTACTTTCATAAAAATTACCTGATCACAAATTGCAATGGTATAGGTTTGCTAAGTATTTTCCTAGCGTCCAACCCATATACGCCCATTAGGGTGATATTGATTATTCGTGACCCACTTCCATCTTGAGATAAGGTTGTCCTGTACTTTATGAACATGTTGGTCTTTTATTCATGTGGATGATATTAATGATCAATTTGGATTAAAAGGCCAAAATTTAAGGGTATTTGAGGCTACACATAGAACCCATACCAATAATTTTAAGAAGAAATAAATAATAGTGTTTCTTCTAAAAAAAAACTCTAACTCACAAGAGATCCCTCACTCATTTAGGAGAATTAGAGAGAATCAAAATTCTAACTTTTTTATTATTATAACTATTCAACTTATATGTGTACAAAGGGGATGTTTAGAGTATTTACACATAGGTTTTTAGGTTGTTACAAATTAATACTAAATAATCTAACTTATACAGTTGTTCGATAACTAATCAAGTTGTTACCAACCAACTTAATCGACCATAACAATTAAAAAGAGCTATTGGAGCTATTAGTTGCAACGAATTCCCAATGTTAACTATACTAGTTTTTCAACTAATTATGAGTAGTTATAATTAATCAAAAAACATATGTTATACCCTAAAAAACATACATAACAACATGTAACTAATCCAAACAATTACAAGATAATTATTGATGAAGTGTTCATAAAATAACAAACCTAACAAAAAATCCTAATCACATAAAATGATAAGTTTTTTATCTTGTAGCTTTGTCTTATATACCCACTTGTGCACGTCCTTATCCTTGTCTTGTAAACTATATTTTTTAGATGAGTTCTTATTCTTGAAAACATGTGATATACCTACAAAAAAATATCAAGAAAAAGTTAGTAACATTAGGGTTTTAGGTAAGGGTATCAAGAACTTCAAGAATAATGGCTTCCATCTCCAAGAATTCCAAGAATCCTAATTTATGAAATTTTTGAGATTCACTAGGAGAGGTAGATGCCATTGCATCAAAGTCAAGCTTCAAGTAAAAATATTTTGATTGGGTCTACCAGATTGTCTTTTACTGGCTCTACTCATACCTCACTCTTGTCTTCTACATCCTTCCATTTTTCTTTCAATTTTTTTCAATTGTCTATCACTAAACAATAAGAATTGAAATTATAGATTAGAATCCTTCATCTTCATCCATCTAAAAAACTCATATTGATACCCAGATCTGTTATAGGGTTAAGAACTGATGTTAAGGTAAATCATTTTATTTTATCCATATCAATTACTATTAAACTTCAATTCAAAATATATATATGGTTATGATTCAATCTCCATCATTTATTCTGCTAATGTGTCTCAAATATTTAAAATTTTCTCTTTTTGAAGATTGACTTAGATCTTGTTCTTTGTGGCTTTCATATTTTGACTTTGATTTTGTTTTAGCAATTGGATTGAAAGTTTTTTTTTTAAAATATGAGTGAGAAATTCGATCCAAATCTACCATTTGATCCCTTTCAAGGGATCTTTATATCATGATGAATGAGGTTCTCAAATTTTTTAGAGACTTGAATTCACTTATTCAAAAATGTAGGAAAGAAATGCTATTTTTTATGTTGAAATGAAACTATCTCATTTTTACAACATTTGGCTTGTAAGAAGTTATAGGACAATCATTTATCTAGTTTCCCTTCATAATGTCTTAGCAACTGAGTGGTCATATAGAATTTGAATCTTGCGAACAATAATTTTAAGAAAATTGGAAGCTTTGTTGTTTGAAAACTAATACCAAATCTAAATTATTTTGGTTCATTTTTAGTTGGGACTCTATGGTTTATTATCCCATTTCCCCCCTATTTGGAACAATAAGTGGTAATTGATTATGGTGAAAAACATAGTATCATCATAAAAATTACAACACAGGTCCTCTAGGTTTTTTTTTGTTTTAAATTATTGATAGTATTAATTTATCTTTATTATTATTATAATTGATTTATTATTAGTAGTAGTACATTTGTTATTTTCATTAATTATATTATTAAAAATTGTTATTATCGTCATCATCGTTGTCATCATTCTTCTTGTTATGTTGTCGTTATTATCACTATCGTTCTTATTCTTGTTGATTTATTATTTTTTTTTTGTGCATTTATTTTTTTATTAATTATATTATTTAAAAGTAGTGTTGTTGTTGTTGTTGTTGGTCATGGTGGTGGTGGTGGTGGTGCTATCGTAATCATAGTCACTATTGTAGTGGTCATGGACATTACATACATCTATTGAGGGCAAAAGGTAATTTAATGTTCATCTATAGATAGAATGGTTCCTTTAAGAGGTTGTCTCTAGTTTTCTTGTCTTCATGTCATCATTGATGGTGAATTTGTAAAAATATGTTCCATAAATTACATAGGTGTGGTTGACAAGTAGAGGCAGTTCTCTAAATAAGATGCTATATATAATTGGACACATCTTAACTATAATAATGATGAAATCCTAATTCCTAAAATCTACTGTTTTAGTGCATATATTTATCTTAATTATTTCTCTCATCATCCTTATTGATTTTTAACTTTATTAAACACTATCCTAATTAATTACCACGTGTATATATCTAATAAAATGCTTTATTCACAACCTTAATTATTAAGATAATACTTATATATTATTTTTTCTAAAATCAAAAAATCAAGTTTAAAATATCAATTAAATAGGAATGAAACTAATTTTAGATAGATAATAAAAAATGTAACTATTAAACTTAATTATATAATTATGAATGAAAAAAATATTAATCTTCATATTAAATTTTTTTATCTTAATTCTTATAATATACCCTTTTTTCTTCTTTAGTAAATTATCTTGGCATATACATTCGTCCACCTTCTTAAAAGTTTATTAAATGATATCATAATTAATCAATAAGATGTATATGTAAGTTAATGTTTCATTCATAAACATAGTTATCAATATACTAACTATTGAGGGCATCAATATTTGTAACTTTATTAGCCTAGTCCTAAAGGTTAACTCTTGGGATTCCAAGGTCCCAAGTTGGAATCCCCACCTTTCTTAGTATTATTTATTTTTATGGTGTCGCTACCTATATACTACTTAATCCTTGTTTTCATAAGCCTCCATTAAATAAATAAAAAATTATACTAACTATTAACTATTTCTTATCATTGTAAAGCTAAAATTTAAAATATCAATTAAATAGAAATGAAACTAATTATCTTAGTTTATTGATTATATATATATATATATATATATCTTATTTTTACTTATTTATTGTTATAAAAATTAGAACACATCCTTTTTATGTGTCTCTACATTATCATAAACTAGTAGTAATAGCAAGGATAAATTCTACATAACTGTTATAACATTTGACCTAACAATTCTATTCAAATGACTTAAATAATAAAATTTTTAACATTAAATAATTTTTAAGATAGATTTTTTTTAAAATTTATTTGAATAGTTTTATACTTAAAAAAATTGTTTAACATAAAAATAAAAGTTAAAGAGTTTAATCCGTTTGGTAAAAAAAATCATGATATTTATTTATATTTTATATATTTTAACTATAAGATAAGTAATAAGTATAATATAAAATATGATCATTTAAGGAACAAAAATAGGAAAAACAAATATTAGCTAAACTAATTAACAATTTTGCACATATAAACTGAATTTCACTTTAAAAAATTTAGTTAAAAAAAATGTGTTTTCATACTAGAAGTGCAAATGTTACGTTGGCATATGATTATTGCGCACTATTCAATTATATATATATATATATATGATACCTTTTGGTCATTTATCATATCCTATGAACAGGAATAAACAAAAAATCTCTATGACCCATCCATGTGTACTTTTTTTTTTTGGTTAAAAAAAACAAAGAACTTTCCTTCGAATATTAAGGACTAAACAAAATATTAGCTACTTTACTCCTCACTTAAAATGGTTGTTATGCAAAGGTGTGTCAAAATATCAACACCTAAAGTTTTTTACCGGTTGGTATAATAATAAATAAATTATAGTTAAAGTGAAGCATAATCAATAAGACCACAAGTAGAAGAACTCAAAGCCTTATAGTGTCGGCAACCATGTTTAGCAGAAGTAAAAAAGGGAACTTCACTACTACAGGTAGCCCATCATTTTTTAGTCAGCACTAAGATAAATATGATGGGCCTATATGATTTCCCCGATAGCTGTCCATCAATCATTCTAGCAAATATCTCGAACAGAGGGTCCAATACTTCTTTACCAAAGTGGCGGCTAATCATGGATTCTTGAACGGCTCGAAATGCCTTTGCTATCATCTGCCCTTGGCTTATATGAGTCTCTATCTTATGCGTCTCCAACCGATCCAATGTAAAGGATCCTTCTTTTCTCACTTCTTCCTCAATTTCGACTTTCGATGGCAAATAGAGATGAACATCATATGAATCAAGCTTTTGTTGCACTACTTGCCCCTATAGGTACCACCATATATAGAAAATAAAATGATTAATTATGTAATAAAATGATTGTTTTTACCTCTTTAGTTCGATAAATAATCTGTTCAAATAACTTTTGAATAAAAAGATATATGCTAACATTTTTTAATATGTTTCATAATAATTTTATATTTTTTATACAAATATATTCAATAATATATTACAATAGAAGGTAATGATTGTTTTAAGCATTGAAATAAAATAACTTTATTATCAAATGGGGTCTTTATAAAAAAGATGCCCACTAGCTTGAAATGAATCAAAAATTATATACTACGAGTATATAGCATGTACCTTTTTTATCAGTTCAACAAAAGAGTCAGTGAGAAGTTGCCATAGGCACAAGTTGTCTTTATTAACATGGTCTTTGCCTTCTCTCCCAGGAAATAATAAGACCATCCGTCCTTTTTCTGTTAGCTCTTGAGACCGTAACCGGAGAAATGAGGAGAAATCTTCTTGGAATTGCTTTAGATATGCTTCGCTTATGGTAGGAGGGCTAATTTTTGTAATGTAAATGCTACCTTTATTGACTGACTCGCCCTTCTTATTATAAATAGTTGGAGGAATCTGTTTGTTGATGAGATAAATTATTTATTAGAACTAGAACAAAATTAATGATGACCGTAAATACAGATGGATCAAAAAATAACCTAGGATGTCCAAAAATTAAGACCCACTTTATTTTCAAATTTTGTTAAATATTTATAATGGATATAAGTTAATAAGTTTCTAATATATATTCATTCTAGATGCCTTAGACAGTAAAGCCAAGCCCTATTTAAATAGATCACATGGACAACTAAATCTCATGAAATATCATTTAATATTGTGCATAATTGATTGGTTTTGCTAATGAGTGAGAAGACTAGATCCCTACACAACGGTCATCTATTTATTCTATAATAATTTAAGAATACAAAGATATTTTCCCTTCTCTTTGTTTTTTAGTTTTATTTTCTCTTTTTTTACCTCTTTCTTTATATCCTTAACACATTTTTTAATGTGCCAAGGGCCTTCCACTAACAATGATTTTAATATTTTATTTAACTTTCTAGTTAGGTATCCATCATATTTCCTTAGACTTATACTTCCATATCTACTATACATGATAGAATTTTATGAAAGTAAGCTATAATAGAACTTTATGTAAGTTTGATTTATACTTTCTCTCTCTCTCTCTCTCTCTCTCTCTCACACACACACACACATGTATATATATATATGTATGTATGAAAATAAGTCCACTTTGAATGATTAACATATAAAATACATCAAACATACATCATTACACAATACTAAGGAAGGAGAAGATAAACTCTAAAACCCATTAAAAAGAACACTATTATCCTGAAGTTTGGAACAAAACTAGTAGTGACAAATGAGATGTTAGGATCAGTTTGGATTCGGCAAGTTGTAGATAAGATTAAAGTTGAGTTTTATATATAAGCAAGATTAGTTTTTTGGGACTATTTTGCTTGCTAATTTGATTTTATATTAGTTATGCCTTGAGTTAAATGGTTCAAGCATAGTTTGAATCATGTCAATGTTTGACTCATTATTTTTCTTAATTTTGATTTAATATTAGTTTATGGAATTTGAGTTGTATCAATCATAGGTTAGATGAATCATGTTATATTGTAAGGCATATGTAAAACATGATAAAATAAGGTGTGTTATTCTTTATTTTGTTTAAACTTGTTCTAGCTTAATTATCTATTTTAACTTAGTTTGATTTCGGGTTGATAATGAATTGTGTCTAACAAGATCAAGATTTAGACCCATCTAAGGTACCTAGATCTAGACCACACCTAGACCTGTAGGGTCTCAAAAGTTTAGACTTATATCCAAACTCATTGATTCTGATAGGTAAACAATTCCTATATATGTCCAACTATTATTACTTTTTAAGACATGAATAGTTTAGCTAAATATTAATGTTTTTTTTTTTAATTTCTATGTAAGTTAATATGCATTTATTTTGTTGAAACACCTCCTCTTAAGGGTATTTTGATCTCTCAAGATCTTAAAAATAAAATTGGGTAATAGAGAGAGTGTGTGTGTATGTATGTATGTGTGTCTTATGTTTTGTTCTAGTTTTTCAACTTTATTGTAATCTTCTCCAAGCTTCTAGTTTCTTTTTATATTATCTTATTTATGTTTATATATATATATATATATATATATATATATATATAGAGAGAGAGAGAGAGAGAGAGAGAGAGAGAATATCCAAAGCCACCCTTCTTTATGAGAATTAAGAACTTCTAAACATAAACCATTTGATCAAAGATAAAGGGGTAGGATAACAAAACACTTCTACAATAAAATAAAATACTCTTAGTTGACAAAAAAAACTACTCCTAAGTGCATGTTTGGAAAGGTGTAATACAAGTAGAAAAAGTACCCCAATATTTTTTTTTATATCTTATATAGTATATTTGAAATTAAAGAATTTTTTCTAATAAATACCCATTTTAGATCATTATTTGATATAAAATAGGTATTTCATTAAAAATATTTTTATTACTTTTAAATAATTGATATAAAAGGTAAAAATATCTACCCCTATTACCCCATACCAAACAAGCCCTAAGTGGTTATGGAAACTACTTTAAGTAGTTCAATAAATTATATTCTTTGAGTATAAAAAAAAAGCGGTGACATTTTTATAAATATTTATGTTTTTCTATTATGGGTTGGAAACTATTTTCATTATATAAGTAAACTACAAGTATGTGTCTGAGGAAATTACTCAAATTATATTAGAAAACTATAGTATTTAAGTGTCAGAAAAAGAAAATTGTGTAATTTTTTTAAATATTTATATTTTTATGTTGAATGCCGGATAATTCTTTTCATAAATAAAGGAACTATCCCCAAGTGGTTGGGGAGACTAATATAATTAGCTAAAGAAACTAATGATGGTTTGTAGTGCCCAATATATAGAGTGGTTCTTAGAGAGAGAGAGAGAGAGAGAGAGAGAGAGAGAGAGAGAGATACCCAATAATAGAAGTGGTCAAGAACTTAGAATTTTTATATTTATGTTTCAAAATTGCAAGGGGACTATTGACGTTATAATGAGGATTATGATGATGATTTGAAATCTTAAAAATATTATAAATATTACTTAGCACATGAGCTTTACAATGAGAGACTAAATGTAATATTTTTGGAAAAATTATAATGTGGTCCATAGATCTTCAAGCTCCCTATTTAGAAGCTAAAGGCTACCAGACTTCTTTTGACAATATCATTACATCATTTGAAATTTGTGGTAGAAAATCTTGTATAATCCACTGAAAGTAGTCCTTTTTCTAACATTATTATTACATATTTTGACATTTATGGTGAAAAATCTTATGGAATCCACAAAAAATAGTAATTTTTTTACATCATCATTACATCTTTCGATATGTAAAATCTTATGGAATCAACCAAAAATAATATGTTTTTTACATCATCATTACATCTTTCGATATGTGTGGTAGAAAATCTTGCAAAAATCAGCGAAAGTATTCCTAACCTAAAAGATACTATATACTTTTATCTTTTTACTTTGGTTTGAAACAATGATTTCTATAATGATCATTGCTACAATCACTAATTTATGTTGTTTAGACTAGTTAGTGCCACGAGGAACCCTTTTGAGCTATGTCTTTTTTTTTTTGGTGACAAAGGACCTATTTGTTACAAAAAAAAAACATAAGAGTCATCTTCATTGTTGTTGCTATAATCTATGAGGGGCTTTAAAGATTATGATGAAGCGGATGAGAATTCAATTTAGGAGGATGAAATTTGGTTGAGAATGGAGAGATACCTATTTTGTGTTTTGGCTACAGCAAGTACTATAGGTCTATGAGACTTTTTGGCTTGGAAATGGGCTTGCGATGGGCTTATTTGAAAAGGAATCTAAGAGATTTGTTGAATTTATTTTTGTGCTTTTTCCTAGATTCAAATATGTTGTTCAAAATTTTCGTTAAAGGCTTGGAACTTATTCCACCATTTGACTTTGAACCATCTAATAATAGTAGCAATATCTTTAATAGTTTGGCTAAATTGATTGATTGGTTTGACCAAGTAATCCATGGGTTTCACTTATGTAGAAGCACAATTGTCTCTATTTAAACACATCAATTTGTTTTGCCAAATTGATTGATTAGTTTGAGGAAATTTATCAACTAGATTGACCAACCAGTCCATGAGTTTCACTACTACAAAAACTCATTCGTCATTACTTAAACTCATTAACACATTTTGCCAAACCAATCAGTTGATTTGTAACCAATCAACCTAATGCAGGAGGAAACACTCAAGAATTATCTTTTATAATTATGGAACCAATTATTCTTCATTTGGAAACTTTCTCCCACAAATTTGAAGACCAACGGATGATTACATTGCTCGAACCATAACAAACAACTAATTAAATGTCTACGTGGATGTGCATGGCATGCATGGCATGCAAGGAGGGAGTAACCACGTACATGAGGAGTATGTTGCATGATTTTCAACCATTATTAAGTGATTTAGCTAATTTATTAATTAAGTACTAAAGTAGGAGAATAAAGTTAGCATAAAGGTAGCATAATATCTTTTAACTTGGAATCTTTTAGAATATACTTTAACTAGTGGTAGAATGGTTATATTATTCATTAATGTCAAGCATATAGAATGTATTATGAAGAATTGAAGTTGAAGATTAACATTGAATGAATTCTATGTGACTTCAAGCTCAAGCAAATCAAATCTATGTGAACGGTTTGGCTTGAAAGTTTTAATCTCTTCATTTATGTGAAATAGAGATTAATCCATATCTTTTCTACTAATCTTAATCCATATTTTCCTACCCTAATTACCATGAAAATTCTACTCTAGTTCATGGTTAAACCAAACCGTAAATGGGTATACCAAAACCAAAGCCTAAACCATTCATTTTAAACCCTAAACTATCCATACCAACCAAACACCACCTTATTTCCCTCTTTTTGTACCAAACCCTAACCCCAACCCTAAACCATGATTCCAACCTACATCTAAACTCTAACTTTTGACACTAAGCATCATCATCAATCCATCATCGAATGCATAGGTTAATTAGCACACACCATTTGAACCATCATTATTATTAAACCCTTATCACCGAATCACCATCACTACCACGGAAAGGGGTTTTAATAACGGGACATTAATAACGGTAGTTAGAAAACCGTTGTCAAACGCGTGAAAATTAATCGGCGGGAAGTTTTGATAACGGTTCTAGTTAAAAACCGTTATTAAAAGGGCAGCGTTAAAATTTGGACGGATGTTTTAATAACGATTTTATATAAACCGTTATTAAAAGAGGATTTAATAACGGTTCATATTAGAACCGTTGTCAAAAGTCAGAAACTTTTAATGACGGTTCCTGGAAGAACCGTTATTAAAACCCCAAAATCAAACTTTTATTTCGCTCGGTTTTGTTTCGTGCCAAAATTTTCAGACTCTCTGCACTTTCGTTCTCTTGCTCTCCTTCCTTCTCCTTACAAACCCTCGCACCGCCACACCGTGCACCACCAACTCGCACCACCAGGCTCCTCTCAAGTAAAGGAAGCCCTCGCACCGCCAACTCTCCACCTCTGCCATTGTTCCGAAGCTAGCTGGCACTTGCACCTTCATCCTCCGTCGTGTTTGAAGCCCTTGCCTCTCTCAACATTCTCACCGTCGTGTTTGTAGCTAGCTCACTTTACCTATGTGTTTGTAGCTAGGGTTTCGTTCGAAAATGTGTTGTTGAATGTGTTGGTTGAAAATTTTGCTGTTTGTTGTTGAATTATTTGTTGCGTTATTGTTATATATTAACAAATGCATGTGTTGGCCGAGACCTTTACATATTATTGTTGTATTTGTTTGTATGGAGATTCAACATTATTTAGAGCTACAACCATAATAAACAAAAGTGAAGACATTATTGAGGTTATTTAGAACTGCTGAAAACTTTGGAGGGTCATAACTTTTTCATGGGACCTCGGATTTAGGTGATCTAGGAGGCTATTTTGGGTATTTTTTCGAGATCTACGATGTGTCAAAGCGGCAGAGCCGGTTTGGGCAATATCGGAGCCCAAAAAATGCCATTTTGGCCTCTAAATTGAGTCTTTTTTGTTACATATAAGTGAGGGTATATTTTAGGTCATAACCTCTTGATTAAAGTGGTATTACATGTTGCCTACCTTTGTATTATTTTGTATGTAGGGTAAAACATGTTTTTCAGTTATTGTTTATCTATTTATCCTCTATTGTAATTATGGATGAGATAAGAGCTTTAGGTACCTCCAAAATTGAAGATCTTCGAGACAAAGGAACTTAGATGATGATGATGATGAAATTGAAGTTTTTAAGGGTTCAAGTGAAGAAGACGAGCAATGGATCTTATAGTCTAGAATAGATTGGTCAACATAGATTCAAGCCATATATGTTTGCTTTTCCATATTTTTCTATTAATGAATGAATCATGACATACCGATGACTATGCCCAGCAATATAAAGTTGATGAAATTGATGAAGTTAGAGATCAATGGGCCAAGCACGTGCACTCATTCATTCGGTATTAAGTAGCGATCTATATATTCTACATGCATTTTTAGGTTTGTATTTCGTCTATATATTTACTTTGGGGTGTAGAGCTACCAAGTTGTGGTATGCCCACTAATTTTATTGCTAAGTATAGTTGGTGTATTGAGACATGCATACCAATTATAGATTGATTGAAATTATGGTGTGATTGCAGATTTGGTATGAATTGATGTTGTTTTACATTGCAGATTTGGTAATTGTTTTAACATACAACTGTATATGTGGGCAGGAACAAAACTGTAAAAAAAAAAAAAAAAAAAAACTGGAGTTTTAATAACGGTTTTCATAACAACCGTTATTAAAACCTACTTTTTAATAACGGTTCTTATGAAAACCGTTATTAAAACCTACTTTTTAATAACGGTTTTTATAAGAACCGTTATTAAAAACCTGGAGTTTTAATAACGGTTTTCATTAGAACCGTTATTAAAACTCCAGTTTTCGCACATATTCGCGGGTTTTTGTGTATTTTTCATGACGGTTATGAACCGTTATTAAAGATTTAATAACGGGCGATTCAATAACGGTTGAAAACCGTTATTAAAACTATAAAATAACCGTTATTAAAACCCCTTTCCGTGGTAGTGTATCATCACTTTTCTACCATAATTTGAATCACCTTCATCTTATTTCCATCACTTTCAAAGCTTTAGTCTTTATACTCACCATCACCAAACCTTTATCATAAACTCCATTCAAACCATTAGTTCCACATAATTGAAGATTATACCCTCCCACACACATCACAACCGATTTGAAAAACCTAATTGATTAGTCACATGAATATAATGACTCGTGTTACTAAACTATGCCACTGTTCATATGTGTTCATTAGAACAATCGTCAACTATGTACAATGGATCGACTGGTTAGAGTAAATTCATCAATTTTTTCTTGCAACGGTAACATTTATTTTTAGTTTTAACATTATTAATCAAATGATTGGAACCACCGATCAACTAACAGTATAATCGATCAACTATTTTGGCCAGATTGATAGACTAATTAGCATTAAATGTTGATTTTCTACTGGTTAGGAGATACAAATTTTTAGAGATTTTGTATCTAATGGTTATATAATGAGGAGACCCTTATAAATAAGGTATCTCTTCATTTAATACAATAACTATTAAAGTACATTGATTGTGTAATTAATCCTCTAATCTTAAATATTTCAATTACACATTCAAACTCTCTAAACTTTCAAATTCTAATTTTTTACTAAAAAGTGTTCATTGTTCACTTCTTTTATCTAGAATTGCTCTTAAATTTTTATATATTTCATTAAATCTATCTCGATTACATCTCATCCCAAATTTTATACTTTCATATCTTGTATTCATGTTGAGAATCATTTGTAATCACAACCACCTTACAAAATTCATTTTCAAGGGGTTATTGATTGTTTTGTTTATCATTTTAAAAATATTGTTGTGGAGATTCTAGAGAATATAAATAGGTTAAGTAATAAATTATATTTTAGAGGGTCGTTGATGTTGTAAGGCTCAAAAAATAACATAAGAGTGATCATCAATAAAAACACGTCACTATTTAAAAATCTAAAAGGAAAAGCCTTTTGATAGTAGATGTAGAGAGTAATTTACTTTTAAACCATACTACATTGTGTGTAAAAAAAATTATGTCATCTCCATTCCAAAAAAAAAAACCTATTCACCCCTTCTAAGGTTCTTTTGGTGTAGTTCCTATAGAAGTAAGAGAAAATGACTTACTACCTAACACAAGACTTACAACTAGACATCTTACTCTAAAAAACTTAAAAGTACAAATAAGCACGGATTTAAAAATAATAATGAATGAAATAACCTTATCTAAATTTTCCTCTTGGCTCTAATACTATATATAGGTATAGATGGACCTAAACCCATCAAAACCAAAAAACTTATACCAAGACCTCCTATAAATATGTTGGGGTAGGGATCCATTACCATCTCTAGTCTGATTAGAGTTACTTGAGTTTGATTTCCATTAGTATACAAGTTAAGAGTAATATATCATTATGTGACTTGTCTTTATCTATAACTCAGGTGAGCAGAGTTGAGTAAAAAAAATTCTCAACCCCATTAGCCTTGAATATTGATAGGTTGGTTAAACCACACAAAATTGAGTCTTTTATTCCTGAGTTCTTGATTATTGATATATTAGTCCTTAAATTCTTATTTTTATTGGTTATTATATATTTTATTTGCTATTCAAGATCCCACCACTTCGTAATAGAGTCACGTTGGATGAATTAGGGATTTTATCAATCAATGAAAGAAAAATAAATATTGAGAAGTTTGATGGTTTCAATTTCACTTTGAAAAAGATATAGATAAAATTATCACACTAAAATATTTAGTGGGAACATAATCATTCTTTTGAACCCAAAACCTTAAGATGTAATCACCCGGGACAAGCAGATATGGACCCCAAAGATATATGCACCCATGGGGCTTAGGCATAATCACTTGGGAAAGGTTCTAACTATACCCAAAAAGTATTTGAAGTGTGTAGTATTAACCCCCTATCCTTATTTAAACTTCCCATTGACCACTTAAGAACTAATATAGGGTGCATCATGAAGGATTATCTATGTTAAAATAATCTTTGTCAACCACTTAAAGAAGATAAGCTGGAATTGATGGATAACTCAAAGTGGAAACTAAGATTTGAAGGCTTTAAGTTTTACTCAATTAAGTTTGACTCAGTGTGTTACATTAAACATTATGAAGATTACAATGATGGTATATATGATGAAGGCCCTTGCTTACATGTATGAACAATCATGTAAAACAAAGAAGTTGTTTACATGTTCAAGATTTTGAATTTAATTTGTGTTAAGATATAGTTGTACCATATCTAATTGATGAATTTAATATGGTGACTAATCAATTAATTTCTGTCAATATCTCTTTTTATGATGAAGTTAAAGCCTTGATTTTAATATATTCTCTTTTAGAGAGTTAGGATAGAATCATTGCAACAATCAACATTTCCTTTGGTTAAATCAAGATGAAATTTGATAAGATTCAAGGCCTAATTATATTAAAAATTATAACATAAA
Source organism: Tamarix chinensis (assembly GCA_030549775.1). Lineage (NCBI taxonomy): Eukaryota > Viridiplantae > Streptophyta > Magnoliopsida > Caryophyllales > Tamaricaceae > Tamarix > Tamarix chinensis. The sequence goes on along the minus strand of CM060174.1, from coordinate 68,979,762 downwards.
TTAATTAGAAAAATATTCCACAAAAAGATCATTGAGAATAAAAGGTAAGAGAAAGAGTAGCTTAAAATACTCCAACGATCATGCTAGATCAAAATTAAGAGGTAAGTTTAAAGTTCATGTTGAAGTGGGTTATTGAAATATTGATAAAAATGAAACATCAATAAAGACAACAAAAAACCCAAGAAAAATAAGATTTATCAACACTATGATGATGATAAGTCGACAATGATATTTTTGTTAATTGAATAGAGGTGTATCCATAGTGGGTTATGTTAGTTAGATATTTGGATTATATGATTACATTTCATTCCATAGGAAGTAGTGATCTTTTTCAAGTTATATTTCTAGTAAGCTTGAGATATTTCTTACATGTAATAAATGATTAGAAATTGTTAACAAAGAAGACACGTGAGTTCAAACTTCAAATGGTGATAAATACATGCTTAAGGATGTGAGGTTCATTCCTAACTAAAAACCAAGTTGATATCAATTAGTGAGTTCAAAAATATAAATCATAATACCATGTTTGAAAATAGTTTCAAGGAAGCTATAAAAGGTTCTATGATGATAACATGTAGATATAAGAAAAGACATTGTATTAGACATTAAGGAGTCAAAAAGTATTGGATATAGCTAGATACCCATTTTGCTCAAAATTATAGCATCATGAGCTCAACCACATGAGTAAAAATGGAATGAAGATTCTAGATTCAAGATTTTTTTTTACCTAATCTAAAATATAATGCTTTGGAACTTTTGTTAAGTGGTTTTTCTAGCATGTAAATTAGGGTTAAATTCATAAAGGTACAAAAAGGGTTTAGGGAAAAATGATTATATTGGATATATATGGATATGTTAGGGCCAAAACTAGTACCACTGCTTTGAGGCTCTAGGTATTGTGTCACCTTCATTGATGATAGTAGTAGAAAATTATGGATTTACATTTTAAATCACAACTTTGGTATTTTCATAGTGCTCAGATGTGGACATTGGAAGCTAATAATGAGATTGAAATTGAATGTCAAGTGTTTCAAGATTAATAATGGTGATGAGTAAGGTGATGAAATTTTTAGACACTTGCTAGAAATAATAGGATCAAATAGGAGAAGCGAGTACTTGACAAAGCACATCAAAATGGGATTGCTAAAAGATGAACAAGATCTTAAATGTTTGTGTAAGGAGTATAAGATTACATTCAAGATTATTCATGTAATTTTGGATAAATGTAGTTATCACGGAAGCCTATTTGGTAGATAGGGGTTTCAAGTCATATTTATTATGGAATATTAGAAGAGGTTGGGTTAGAAAAGAAGCTAATTATATCTCACTTGATAAAATTTAGTTATGTATTTTATATATATGTTGATCATAATTCCAAGGATAAGCTTGATCTCAAGTCCATTAAATGCTATTATATTTGTAATAACACTAGTAATTTCGATTTAGATTCTAAGATAATGTACACAAGAAGGTGAGTAAACACATCTTATGTTTGATGAGACATTATGTAAGGATGGAAATTAGTTGGTTTAAGTGCTAATAAAGGATAATTACCTAAACTTAAACATGTTGATTCAGGGAGATATCAAGAGATGTACATATTGAATCAAGTACTCTAGGATTGATGAGGATTACCAAAGGCTAAGCAACTGAGAGGTATTCTTATGATGGTAGAGAGAAAAATCACTTATTTTACATTATTTATTATTAACTAAGATTGGAGAGAAAAAATCATTTGTGTAATATATGATGGTGGAGGATAAATTTAAATGGGGATCATTCCATAAATGATGAGTTAAGGTCCTAAGAGAAGAATGAAAGGTGATAATTAAATACAATATTAAGTGATGGAAACCTATTTCTCAACATTGTGTTGTATTAGGTGAAGAATGGACAAGATGGTACAAAGTTATATAAGAGGAAGATAGGGTTTAAAGGGTAATCCTAGAAGATATATATTAACCACAATGAGTCCTATGATCCTATAGTGAAAATAAATATTATTAGAACATTGTTGAGTATTGTACCTGTTAAAAATATACCTTCAAAACATATGGATGTGAATATAAAATTCTTACATGGTGATATTGATGAGAAGCTATACATGAAGCAAGCACATGGATATAGTGTTTGAGTTAAGGAAGGTTTAGTATATATTCTTAAGAGGAGTTTTTATGAATAATAATAGGATCTCCAACTGCCATATTTGATGTTCATTGTACTTTTGTAGACGAGTAGTTTTAAAACAAGTGATGAGGATGGCTATTTTTATTTTAAACATTCTGATAGCTTCTTTTTTTTTCATTTTATTATTATATGTTGATAAAAACATGCTTATTATAGGTATTGTTATAAAATCCATGAAAAATTTGAAGGATTTGGTACTATCATCTTATTAATATATGTTGATGAAAACATCCTATTATAGGCACTGAAACTAGATATGTGGCTTGACAATTTCAAACAAACCTTCATGAGGGACTTGAAATTATCTCAATAAAATTATATTGAGATTTTTCCTTATCAATTCTATGATTTTGAACTTAGTCTAAGGATTATTTCACAAGGAAATAATTTCCAATTATCTAAGGCACATCTTCTATGGAGAACAAAAAGGTAAGAGTACATGGGAAAGGTCCCCTATGAATTGGTAATAGGATACCTTATATATCCTACGGTTTACACCATACTAAATATATGGTGCTATTATTAGCAATTTTATATCTAAATTGGAGATTTGGATGGTAGAGAAGTGGATCTTAAAGTACTCAAAGGGTACATTTGATCAAGCTCTTATTTTTTTTGAAAAGTATTGTAGTGTCGGAAATATTCCTTGATGCTAATTTTAGTGGTGAATTGAATATTCATACAAGTAATTTTGGTTGTGTATTCAATTTTGGATTTGATGTTTTCAATATTATTTACATGCTCCATAAATGTTTATGTTTATCTACTATAGAGTTTAAGTATGCAACTATGTTAGATGTAATGAAAAAAATGGTGTATTTATAGATATAGCTTGAGGAGATAAGCTACAATATAGTTGGAGTGCAATTTAAGTTGTATAAAATCTAGTATTTCACTCAATAACAAAAACATGCTAGGAGAAAGAATTAATTCATACTTATTCTAATGGAATGAAGTGTTGATTATGTAGCAGGTTTGAAGAATCCTACTAACATGGTGACTAAATGCATTGATATTGAGAAATTAAGTTGTTCATAACTTCAGTTAGCTCTAAGTTTGATTATGGTTAGGTGGCATATTGATTGGTTGTTGATCTCATATTTTTTTTAATCTCTAAGTGGGAGATTTTCAAGCTGATATTGGATCAAGCTAGGGTGCATGTCACTGAACCCAAAATCTTTTAAGATGCTTTTTTTTAGATTTTATAAGGGCTTATTGGGATCCCTGGTGATGGTATGGGAGCATTTGATTTTCACATGTTTCGTAAGGGCTCTATCCTAACTGTTGAGTACCAAAAATAATTATTAGCTCTAATCTCCCAAGTAAAGGTTAAGGAGGTGGTGTTTAGCATTGGTGATACAAAGGCTCTATGAAGGGATGGCTTCTCGGCTTTCTTTTTTAAGAAAGCATGGGAGGTTATTGCAAGTGATCTTTTCATAGGCATCTTAGATTTTTTTGCCACTGGTTTGCTCCATCAACAGATTAACTCAACATCTCTCACCCTCATTCCAATATATGCTAATGCGGAGAAGGTTACTAATTTTAGACCGATAGCCTACTGTTCGATTCTCTATAAAATTATTTCTAAAAGTATTACGGCTAGGCTTCAGCCTATAATGCCATCTATCATTGATCCTTCACAGTCAGCATTTAGTAAAGGCAGGCAAATTGGCAATAACATTATATTGGCACATGAGCTAGTTCAGAGATATAATTTCAAAAATATTTTCCCTCAATGTATGATGAAGCTATACATCCATAAAGCTTATGATTTGATTGATTGGACATTCCTTCATCACACCCTCCATGCTTTCGACTTCCCTCTTTAGTTTGTTCGAGTTATTATGGCTTGTGTAACCACGGTATCCTACTCTATTTTCATGAATGGTAGTTACTCTATGCCATTTGAGGGTAAGCGTGGCCTCTGTCAAGGGGATCCCCCATCCCTGTATCTTTTTGTAATGGTTATGGGGTATCTCACCAGATCGTTGAAGGGTCTGTGGAGTGATAATGTGTTTAGTGGGCATCTAAGGTGCAAGAGTTTGGGAATTATTAATATTTCCTTCATAGACAACCTCCTAGTGTTCTATAGGGGGACTTTCCTTCTGTACAAAGGCTCTTACAGTACCTACAAGATTTCTCTACTTACTCTAGTTTCTCTTTTAGCCCGCATAAGTGTAGTGTTTATTTGGGTGGTGTTAGCTCGGTTGTTTGTGAGTAGATTATGGAATGTACTAGCTTCCAAATAGGGGCATCACCCATCCCCTATCTTGGTCTTCCGTTATCAGGCTCTAGGATCACTGCAGTCCAGATGTAAAAGCTTGTTGAGAAGACGACTTCAAGATTGCGACACTGGTCAAACAAATGCCTCTCTTATGCAGGCAGGTTGCAACTCCTCAAATCAGTGCTCTTTGACATCCAAATGTACTGGTCCTAGGTTTTCTTATTGCCGAATAAGGTGATTCAGAAACTGAATTCTTCATAACTTCTTATGGTCAAGTGGAGTAAACATTAGTAAAAAGTCACTAGTATCATGGGATCGGGTATGTTGTCAAAAGTCTGAAGGGGGTTTAGGTGTGATCGATTTGTCATTATAGAATCGCTGCACGATTGCTCGCTTACTCTAGAACATCTATGTTAAGAAGGATAGTTTTTGGGTTCGTCAGATTCATTCAATCTACTTGCAAGTTACTCCAGTTTGGGAATATACTCCCTCATCTAGCTGCTCATGGCCTTACTTGAAGGCCCTTTCCATTTGATCTCAGTTTGAGGATGTGCTAAAAGTCCCCACTATTTACACAATGCTGGAGGGTGCCTAAAACATTAAAAAATTCTATAATGTTGTTAGGCATAAATATCCCAAATTCTAGTGGGAGAAGCTTACTTGGTGCCCATTAACCTTTCCCAAGTATGAATTTCTTTTTTTGTTTAGTTGTACAGAATCGTTTATACACTATGGACTGCTTGATTAACTTTGGTTTGTAGGTGTCTAGGTGTTGTGTTTTGTGTGATAATGCTGTCAAAAGTGCCTCCCATCTTTTCCAAGATTTTCCATTTACTCTTAATATTTAGAGCCCCCTCTAGAAGGCCATGGGACTTTGGGATATTATACAGTCTTGGCAATCTGAATTGAAGATCTTGGTGAAGAATACAAGACAACCTATGGTAAAAAAGAATATGCTCCGCTTTCTGTATGGTACCATGATAGTACATATGCGGTATGAGAGTAATAGGAAGTTATTTTCTGATGTTAGTCAGACTGGCTATGCACTACGTAATGAGATTGTAATGGCTAATGCCTATCACTGCATTTATGGTCATAGGTTCCCGAAGTATAGCCTATGGATCCATATTCTAGATAATGTCTTGAGTAATTGAGTTGTATCTATTGATTATTTGGTAATAAAATTCCTTTTTCTACCAAAAATAAATCTAGTCTATTTAAGGTATTAAGATTTTTATGAGTACATAAGTTGAGATTAATGTATTAGTATATAATAAGTATTTATTTGTAACTTAAACACAAAGAGAGTTGAATAAAAAAATTCCTAAGCCTATAAGATATAGGTATAGGGTAGTTTCTTAAACTACGTAAAAATTGAGTGTCTCCCTTTAGTTTTGATTTCTTATTTCTTGAACAGTTATTCTTGGTTCTTATATTATTGGTCCTTGACTTCTAATTTTATTCATTCTTATATATTGTTTGTCTAATTCAAGATCCCACTAGCTCATAATCATATAAAAACTAGTTGCTAATTTTTTATAATAAATAAGTTATGAGTTGTATAATATATTATATCTTTATAGGATTACATTCTTTGTTTAATCTAGGTTAAACCTACATAATTAGCTCAGATGGATTGTATGATGGATTTACCTTTCATTTCTATAAGACTCGTAATAATTATGGACTCATTTAAGATGTTGTTATAGATTTTACAATATAGTATATAAGATAATAGTATGTAAGAATAATTTAGTGTAAAAGAAAACTTATACATAGAACATAATTTGATCAAAACAAAATATTGAAATCTCACTTATTTTATTGTAAACCTAATTTTAGTTTATAGTGGTGATTATCTTCTATTACTTTTCATTAATTTAATTGCTAGACAATAATGATGAATATTATTTATATAGCCAACCAAACATAAATAACTTTAATTTTATAATTATTAATAATTTTAAAATATTTTAAAATTTTAATATTATTTTGAGTTGATTAGATATGAATTTTCATATAATTTTAAATAGGTCAATAACAAGCGGAATCAATTATTTTGTTCTCATGGATTTTATAAGGTATTAATATATAAGTACCTTTAAAGAATATTTTTTTGGAAAAATATGAAATCATACAAAAAACATGTTTTTATCAAAATAAAATACTAGAATATTATTTATTTTATGGTTATCCTAATATTAGTTGATAATAACCAACTATTATCATATACTACATGTTCATTAATCTGATTAATAGATAAAAGTAATGAATGACTTTTACTTTATAAATTAAATATACATAATTCTACTTTATATAATGCTTGATAATCTTTGTGTGACTTTGATTATTTTTGTTATGTTTTAGATTTTACTATTGTAAGATATAATGAGATTATGCAAAGTATAGAATTGTCATTAGTTGCAATCTATGTTGAGCATCATATATCATTCACCACAAGTTTCTATTAAGAAAATAGCTTGTCAATTTTTGAGTGGAAAATAATTTTGAAATAGATTGTTGTCTTTAAAGATGACTAATTAGTTTAGATTATGTCCGACTTTACTTCAATTCGTTGAAATAGAATATTATATTGTATAAATAATTGATTGATAAAAAGATGTTACAATATATGGAGATATAATTGAAATGCCCCAAAATTTTTTAATTTTAAAAATTATATTTACATGAGGCTTTATTATGAAAATTAATTAAATAAATTATTTTTATAAAAGGGAATTAATTAGGGTAAATCAAGAAGAACTTTGTAAGTATTTTAATTAGGAGAAATTTGGGTATTTTAGCTAATTAAGGATTTTATTTTATAAATTAATTAAATAAATTATTTTATATAAAATAAGAAGGAGAAAATAGTTTCAAATTAATATTAATTTTATAAATAATTTAATTGGAGAAAATTAGGTTGTTTTACTAATTAAAATGGAATTTATGAAAAACCTACCAAAAATCCTAAAATTAGCCTAAAAAGGGATTTAAATATTATTATTTTTAAATATTTCAAATATTTTAATTAATTTAATTAACCCGGCCCATTATTTTTCCTTTTTCTTTTTCTTTCTTCCTTTTTCTTTATTTTTCTTCTTCTTTTCTTTTTCTTTTTTCTCCTCCCCGAACTGGGCCAGCCCAGCGGCCCAGTCCCCCCTCTTCTTCCTTTCCTTCGCGCGGCCCAGCCCGAGCAGCCGATCCTCTTCTTTCTCCCTCACTGCGCTGCACTTCCCTTATTTTTTGGTCAAATCTCATCGTTTGGTTTATGAACCTCACCTCACACTCGACCGCCCGGTCTCCTCCTCTTTTCCTTTCTTACTTTCTTTCCCCGAACTGCCCAGTTCCACCCTCCCCCCAATCTTCTTCTTCCTTCGCATGTGCCTAGCGCCATCGTCGACCACCTACAGCGTAGCCACCAACCGAAATTCCCACCGCCAATCTAGCCCTTTTGACCGGCCATTTTCCTTCTTCTCTCTTCCCCCCGACTCGCCTGCCATTTTGAACCAATCCACGTCCCATTTCTCGCGTAGTTTCCCTCTCTTTCCTGCGCATAATCTCTACCCCAAAAATTGCTGTCATTGGCCAAACAATGCCGCCGGCGAAACCTAACCCTACTTGCCAAATCCCTTGTCATTCCATAGACCCTAACCTTTCATTTAAACCCTATAAATACCCCTTACCAACCCTATAGTCGAGTTTTGTTGTTCGAACCCAGGGAATCCTTCCTTTTTGCCGCTGCACCTTTAGACACCAGTTCCGCCGCCTCCGGCCAACTTCGCCGCCCGTTCTAGCCACCCAACTCTTCTTTGCACTTCCTTCTAGCTAACCAAACATCCCATATCCCTCGATTCTTCCTACGCAAGCCACCCCAGCTGTGCAAAGTGGCCTTCCCTATCAACCCTCTCTTCAACCTCCGCCACCCTTTTTGCCGCCCTTAGCCACCTCCTCCGCCGCTTTCCCCGCTTCTTTTACCTCTCAAATTATTTTGCAAACCACCCTCTACTTTCCCCTACCTTTCTTTTCCTCTTCCTCCCTCTCCTCCTCTCTTTCTCTCCTTCTTCTCCATTCGACCACCGCCGCCGCCGTCGTGTGTCGCCACCTTTTGCTGCGCCGCCACCCCTATTCTGTTCCCCTCCTTCTTTACAACCATAATCACCCTTACTTCCACCCTTTTTCTGTTTCTCTTTTTCCTAGCCCTAAACTTTTCCCTGTTTCTACCCTTTTTTCGGCCACCGCTGCCGCCGCCGTGCACTACCGCCAATGCCGTCCCTCCCCATCAGCCTAAGGTTGAACCCTAGACCCTCTCAACCCTTTCCCTATTTTTACAAGCCTTAATTTATTTTATTTCATTTATTTGAATATAAATGTTATTATTATTATTATTATTATTATTAATATGTATTATTATTATTATTAATGTTTTTATTATTATTTCTATTGAGGGTTGAAACCCTATTGTATTTTTTATTTTGATTTTATTATTATTATTATTATTATTATTATTATTATTATTATTGTTTCTATTAATATTATTAATATGTGTTTACTATTATAATTATTATTTTTATTATTACTATTATTATTATTTCATTATTAATATTACAACTACTTTACTATTATTTTTTCTATTATTATTATTATTATTATTATTATTATTATCATTATTATTATTATTTCATTATTACTAAATTTGGTTATTTATTTATATTATTATTAGTGTTATTTTGTTAAAGGGGCTGAAGCCTTATTTCACTATATTTTTTAGTAATGTCCTTTTTATTATTATTGTTACTATTTTTATTATTTTTGCTAATATTAATATTGATATTATTTTTGGTATTTTTGCTATTATTATTTTAGTATTTTATCAAAAGCCTAGTCTTAGAATAAGTTAGTATTTAATAGTATTTTTGGTAGGAGGGAATCTAATTTTTGCTTTTCCCTTATAATAGGTGAGACCAGTCAAAGCCCTAAGGAGGCGTAGGAGTGTGCTCCAAGATCAATGTCGTTTTAGGTAAGGGTGTTACTAAGGCCTTTTATGTGTTAATGTGCATTGTATGCCTTGTATATTATGCATCCTATATTATTATTGTAATTATTTCGTATATGGTATGACATGGAGTTCAAGCATGTTCTTGTGTTCTTATATGACATGTGTATTATGTATATGTGATGATATGTGTTGTGACCCTGTAAGACATGCATGTGAGGATGTTGATGTGGTTTGTGTGGAGGAGGGGATGAAAAAGGAGAATGAGGATATGAGTTGACCAAGGGATGTGAGTCGATCTAAATATTTTAATGATCCACAAGCGGGAGAATCTAATTTAAGGGATTGTATGGGAGACTCTAATTTATGGTTTTATATGGGAGAATCTAATTTGTGGTTTTATATGGGAAAATCTAAACTAGGGTTTGATATGGATGGACTTAGGGTTTTGCATGGCAGATTTTATGGTGTTGTATGGTGGAATCTAACCTTGGGTTTTGTGTGGATTGAATCTTTGGTTTTGCATGGAGGAATCTTGGGTTTTGTATGGTGGAATCTAAGGTTGTGAATGGATGGATCTAGGGTTTGCATGGTTAAATTTAGGGTTTAACGTGGGAGTTTTAGGGTTTCGCATGAAAATTTTGAATAGTTGCATGGGATGCGTAACATTTGCATGGGAGTGAAATTTACGTATGAAAAGTTGAATTGGGATGTAAGGAAGGTAATGTAAGTGTTTTTTGGGTGTTTAAACACTTTGGGTGAAAAATAGTTCGTGGAGCAATATAAGGGTGCATAGGAGACCGAGCTAGGGTTTGTGTGGACAATTAGGGTTTGTTGTGGCTGCTTAGAGTTTTTGTGTTATCATGTGTATTTGATGATTAAAGTGTAATTATGATTGTGGAATTTTATGATTTGTGATGTGTGAAGTGTAAAGGGAATTATTCATGCATGTCCAGGATGAAAGCTTCTGAATAACATACTTAAAACATTAATCACGTAAAGTGGAAGATGTTGAGCTGGGCCCAGACCGATCCACCGGCATAATAGTGGCCAGGTACAGCGGTAGCCTAGAGACCGATCCAGCGGCATAATAGTGGTAGGGTATGTTACCCTAGTGATCGATCCACCGGCTAAAATAGTGGGGGATCCCGAGCTCAACAAACCAAACCATATATGTTGTTAAGATGTGGGAAGACACTAATAACTTACAGTGGAACACCGTGCGAGAAGGGATCAGACCGGTCCACTGGCATATAATAGTGGTAGGGCATGTACCCTAAGCGACCGATCCACCGGCTATAATAGTGGCCAAGAGCCAAAGTGCCCTAGAGACCGATCCACCGACAAAAATAGTGGGGTTCTCATACTCGTATGGACTTGACAAAGAGCATAGTGTGAAAATATTTCGATAAAGGATTAATGAAGTAATTAATCTAATCTATATTGGATCTTGGCATTTTCACCTTATCGTTCATTTGCCTTTATCTTATTGTGTTGGCGATTATGCCCCGTTATTATTCTGCATGGATTATGTGCTTATGTGTTAGCCTTAGTGCTCGATTACCTTACTCAGTATATAGCGTACCGATCACTCTTTTCATGGGTGATGCTCATTCCCACCAGTAGAAGGCCCTTTCTAACTTTGTGCAGGTGGGCGAGACATCCGGCAGGGCTGAGTGTTGAGGCATGTTTTGACTCAAAGTTCGAGAGAGTTGTGGCCATATTTTAGTCTTTATGTGATTCTATTTCATTTTGTTATTTCTTCCGTATCGGATTTATCCTTTTTAATTTAGTATTTGCATTGAGTATTTCAAATAAAGCTTTTATCGATTGCAAGATTATTCCCTCCGAGGAATTTTGATTTCGCACTCTGATTTCTATCTTATTATTGCTTATAACTTTTATGCATACTCTGATTTTTAATGTATGATCTTTTGAGTTTTTTTATGAACTGTTGGTTTGAGTTTAATGTAAATATTTTCTTAGCCTTAGCACTTGACACTGAAATGGTCGGAGAGAACCAGTTTAGTACTAAGTATGGTGGTAACATTCCTAGAATTCATGGGTTTTAATTTAAAATTATTCCGCTTTAAAAAAAAGTAGTGAATTTTTGGGTGTTACAATAATAGTATATTAAGAGATCAAAAGTATCAAATTCACTATCATATCTAGACACAATTTCTAACACCCTATATTTTGAAAACCCTAATATTTGTTGTAGAATTTTTTTTATTTTAAAATAAATTTATTATTTTAACATGTTTCATTACATCCTTAAAGGATTTAGAAACCCTATCCACATTTTTGTTCTGGTTTCCTTAACCTTTCTTATGCTTTTAACTTCTGTAAGAATTATGAGCCAATTTCAACTAACATCCTCTTTTGATTCATTATAATATTTTCTTAATTGGATTCCTTGAATTTTTCTAAGTCATTTAGTCATGAGTGAAGTGATAAATAGAGATCGCATACTCTTTACGCCTTATTTTACGATTATTCATGTTTTAAGATTTGTTTTGGTTTTATGCCCCTTAAAAAATTATAAAAAATTGGACATCATCATATTTTAATATTTTGAAGAAAAAAATAATTAAAAATATTTGATCATTAGTTTTATTAATATTCATCACTTTCAACACAATCAACTATCAAACATACATTCTTAACTCCGATTGTACCTAACATTTGCATGCCTTAACAAAAGCTCTTTACTTCTATACATACTTAATAATATCTCTTCATTTAGTCTATAAAAAAAACTTTAATGAAATATGTACAATTAACACATATGTAATTATAAAATATTTCTTAAATATTTCCTAAATCATTTTCTACTTATTATTATATCAACACTTATAAACTAAGATAGTGATGCATCTAGCCTATCCTAACCTAACTCCATACCACACCTGATCCTTACCTTATTCTCTTGTTTAATTTCTTCACCTTCCCTACACAATTCCCCCCAAATAATACCTCCTCTAGTTAAGTAAAATCAAACCAATCACTACGCTATCCTCCCTCAACCAATCAACTTCTAACACCACCTAAGTTCTTCCCATTATCCCTCTATTTTCCCATGCCATCTTAACCCCTCAAATTAAAAAAAAACATAGCACCATTTAGATAGAAAATATTCCATCATGATTTCTCCAATCTACAACCAACCAATCACAACACCACACCACAACATTCAACTCACCCAACATCCTTTCCATCCCAACCTTATCCTCCATCTTATGTGTGTATCTCCAACCATATACATCCCCTTTGGCCTGGAAATTTCCATGCCATGTATACCTTAAATCATCAACAACATCATCATCTCAACACTTGGCATATATAACCCTTCTACCTCCTCCTTTTCTCAACACAAAACTAGCCTTCAACACTTCCATGGTTATGAGTGTGTGTGTGAAATTTATGTATAATTCCAACCGAAAACCTCAACCAATTCATAATATTTTTTCTCTTATTTTATCCTGTAAATATTTTATTTTTGTGTTCACAGATCATGACACTTCTCTACTTCCATAACCGAGCCACCTATTTTCATTAATTTCCATAGCTAAAAGCTCTAGGAACTTCTAAAATTCATGGTTTTAATTCTCTTGTGTTTAACTATGAAAAGGAGGATTAAGGATATTAATTCAATGAAGTTAATAAACTTATTTTCCTTTTTTTTTCTAGCTCTAAAAATATTTAATGATATGGTTCATACATTCATATTTCTTTTTGATTTATAAACTATTAAAATTTGATAAGTTCTTATATCATTTTATCATGTTTTATTGGGTTCCAAGGTGATTTGAAGTATCAAATCCTTGACAAAGGGTTTTATATTTATTATTGAATTTCTATTAATCTTCAAGGAAATGAAAATCTTGGTTCACTTGCTCTATAACACAACTTTTGTTGTGAGTTCATGTATGGTAACAAAAATTGGCATTTTTGGCTGATTTGGAGCATCATCATTATTATTATTTTTATATCAGGGGTCATATAAGATTATTTATGGCATAATTTTTGTATAGAATTTATAAAGGTTAATTATATTTTTAAAAATTATTATGGGTTGATTACTTAAAGTTTTGATGTAAAAAACATGAGAGAAAGTATGAAATTGACTGATTTTATGCCTACAAATTTTTTGGTGAAACTTTTGTTTTATTATTTTAATTTTTATGTTAAAATATATGATCAATACAATGAAACTGTGAAAAAATAGCCGAAACCCAGCTCGTGAGCACTAGGCTCAAGTTTGGGGTTTAATCTTTGGGTTAGAGGTTATTATTGTGGATTAAGGAAATTCAAGTTGTTTATTGGTATTTTTAGGATAAATTTGATATATAACATGTTACCATGCTGATTAGCATAATCAAATTTATGATTGGGTAAAGTTTGAACAAAGTTTTATGAAATAGGTTGATCGTTCTTTATGAACATTCAAAGTGTTCTTCACTAATTATCCACTAATCACCATAAGTTGGTTTATTTGATAATTATTCATGTATGTGAATATTAATCAATGATTAACAAATTTAATTAGGATTAATCATGATTAATACAAAAATGACAAAATTAGCCTCAAAATGGTAAAATGGTAAATATGTAAACAGTAAACTCAAACCTTTATGATTGACCATGACTTTGAACATTAACTTGACTTTGAAGTTTTTATTGACTTGGACCCAGACATTGACTTTTCAATCTTTTTCTTAGTCAGTAGTGGAGTTTTTCAAAATGGGCATACAACCTTATTACATAATTTCCAACTCAAATATAGTTATTGTTTATGCTCAAATATTTCCTCAGTAATATTTTTGAATTCAAGATGATGATGTTGTGATCTTAATGAGTATGTTACATAAAAAGTTGTTATAGTGTTATAGGTTATGAGTTATAGGATATGTGATCAAGGTCTTATGCTAGTTTTCAATATATAGAAATGTTTTAATGTTTTGTATTGTTCTGTGCAACCGTACAAAACACTCACAAACGTTAAGGGTTATCACAATAACTAAACTTAGTTACAATTTTTTTATGGTAATCGTTAAATCCAAAGAGCCTATGGACTATGTTTTTAGTAATCACAAAAATTAAAGGGGCCAATAGCATATGTATTAGTGGTTAGGTACCTTCTCTACTATATAGCTATCAAAAGTATTCTATATAAGGTGTGTACACTTAAGGATTATGTTACCCTAGATTTTTTGGTATTAAAATTGTAGCATGGCTGAGCATTCCCCTAAGGCCCAACTTAAGAGTAAGTAATCCCCTATAAGCCTGCTCATTATTTTAAAACATGACCTTTACAAAAAGACTTTGGTTGGTAGATGGGTAAAACACATAATTTGAAAATTATAATTTAAACACGACCTTAAAAAAAACTTTGGTTGGTCGGAAATTATTATTTAAAACATGAACTTTGCAAAAGACTTTGGTTGGTAGATGAGTATAACCCCTAATTTGGAAACTATGATTCAAAATATGAGCTTGGTGAAAGAATTTCTTTGGCAGATAGAGACAACCCTCGATTTCTAAAATATGACCTTGGTAAAAGAATTTGGTTAAAAGATGGGTATAACCCATTATTTGGAAATCAATGATTTAAAATGGGGCTAAGCATTTTCCCTGAAGAGCCTACTTTGAGTTTTAACTCATGTGAATCAATAGTTTTCTTTATCATCCCATGATTGGTAAATAAACTTCATTTTCATATTGTTTTTAGAAAAAAAATATCCTCTAGAGAAGTAAAATAGATTTTAAGTTTTATTTCACTCATGCATGTATGTTGTTTGTGTTGTTTGTCAAGTGCTCATAGGAACTAAGTTTTACTGAGTACATAACTGTAGTAATGCCTTTTGTGGCATTGTGATAAACTTAGAAAATGTGGGGGAGTAGTTAACTTCTTTTTTGTAGGGAAACCATTGTCGTAATGTCTTATCTAAGGGAGCAATGTCAAACCATGAGTAGGCTATCGCTCTCAATTCCTTCATTGGTTCTTTGTAGTTATTTTTATGATTTTGATGTAAATTTAACCTTTTAACATTTCTCCATTTATTTTTTAACTTATCTCATATAAAGAGTGTTTCTACACTATGATTCATTACTAAGTGGGTCTTATATTAGTCTTAGATTAGGTTTGAGATACATCTTATTCCTTGAGGTACAAGAGTACTCAAGCCTTACACTAGGCATAGATTAGGTATTTATTATACCTTCTTCATGTTAGATGTGATAATAATATCCCCATTTTTGTTGTAGCTTACACAAACTCTTTCAAAAAAAAATTCAATTATGAAAATAGAGGGTTACACATTCATACACTATTAATATGAATGCAAATATGCTATATTTTACAACCTATTCCCTATTGACTAAACAAAACTAGCTATTGACAATATATATTGATATAGAACTTATATGATGAGGCTTATTTATAATTACCTAGAGAAAAATGGACAATTTTGTATAAATAGTACTTTAATATTTTATTTATTATGTAAAGTAATTATTTATACTAGTATTAGAAATATCAAACCCTACCCCTCCCTACACATGGTAATTTTTTTTTGGTTAAATTTCATAGTACTTGCATATACAAATACTATATTTTATTAACAAGAGATGATCATAATAAATAAAAAAACACTAAAGTAGAAAATACTTTGTATACTTGTATACATACATACATACACATATACATATATAATAGATGATTTAGGATTTTTATTTTTTTAGTTAGTTTTCTCTTCAATTTTAGTGGGAAAAAAGGTTTATCTATAATGGGTCATATAGATTTTTTTTTCCTTTCAAATTGTTCCTATTAGAATATTTCTTATAAATGGCTAATTTAACTAATCAAATTAAAATTAAATTCACTCATATCTACTCTTAATCACTCATTTTCCATCTAAATTCACTTATCTTTTTTCCTAATCACTCTCTCTTAATATTTTAATCAAGTCAAGATTGTGGACTAAACAAAATTGAAGAAGTTTTATTTATAAGAGTATTTAAGGTGAGAGAGTAAAGGGAAGAAAAAATAATTATTTTAAGAGAAAGATAATTAAGGGAATATTTAAGAGAAATTAACTATATTTTGTTGGTTAAGGAACTTGATGTTGAAAAAGGTTGATCTAAGGAGCTTTGATATGAAGAGGGAAAAACTTACAAGAATCATTTTATAGAAAACTCGATACAATTTATTCAATAGATCAAAATGACATTTAACTCTTTTTTGTAAGATATTCACATATCCAACATTTTTATTACAAGCTCCTATTTATCTTAAGTATGATGTATTATGGGCCTTTAGTATTACACTCTCTTTTGGTTCTTGTTCGAACTAGCTAGAGGTGACAAATAGGTTGATCATGTCAATTTTAATCCTAGTTATTTTTTACTTCGTTAATGTTGTGTTTATTATGCAATTACTTTAGATTTGGTTTTTTAAATTTATTTGCTTATGAGTTTATTTTAGGATGTGTTAATCTGGTATGGTTTTAATTTTTTTAGTTCATTTAAAGGTTTGGACCAATGTTAGATTTGATCAATATTTGAGTTGTCGACGTTTCTAGAGTTAAGTTGGATAGGGGTATGCAAACTTTTGGTTGAATGTTTTATGGGTTGAATTAAGTCAATTAAAAATTAATATCACCTTTAAATGTTAATTATTATTTATTTATTAAAAAATATATACTATATGAGTTTTACAATTCATTATCTATGTAGGAAATCATTTTTATTTATTTAATTTAGGTTAAATCTAAAAAATTAGTTCACAGTATGGTCAACAAGGTATGTATTTGCCTTTAATTCTACAAAGTCATTAATTGATGTGAAGCCTATTAAGGTGTCTTCATTGATTTTATAATATATTAAAATATTAGTACATTCAAAAAGATCTTAAGGTGAAATAGGAAGCTATATATAAAACATATTATCATCAAAATAAAATAAATAAATCTTATTTATTTCATGGTTAACCTAATAATAGTTTTAAAAAAAAGTTATTATACTGCTAGAAAAATACAAATAGACATAATTTATATACAACTGTCATAACAAGAAGAGCGATGTATAATCCATCTAATACAAAATGGAGTGGTTTGAGAAAATGAGTGTTGTTGTGGAGAGACGTAGGTGACAATTGTAATATAGTAATAGTCTTCTATATGGTCTCCTAGAGAGTGTTATTTTAAAAAAAAAATTCGATAGTTTAGTGAGATTTTTTCCCAATTTTTCAAGGAATAGATGGTGGTTTTCTTAAAAATTGTCTATAGTTAAGCGAGATTTAAAAAAAAATCCATGGTATAGTTTATAGTTATTCTCTATACATCAATATACTTTTTTTTCGTCATCCTTCACTTCAAACTCAAATTATTTTTTATTTTTTCCCATTTACTTGAACACAAAATAGAGAAATTCCAATGGCGTGAAAAACCCACACCATTTTTTCCACCTCAACCTTCTTCTTCGGTCACCATCATCATCGTTTCTTGTTCCTTTCACTATTGCTATTTTTTCATATAATTAGAGTGTACATTTTTCTCCTTTATATTTTTTCAATGTTGTATAAAATCTCAAATTCTTCATGCTAAAATAGTTTTTTTCCCCTTAAAATTTGTTTTCTATATTTTGCTCCTTAATATGTTATATATGCTTTAAAAGTGGTTTCGAGTATTGTTTGGATTATTTATTTTTTTAATATCCTATGGTCTTAGCATTTTATAGTCTTCATTTTCGTTCTTATATGGTTTATGTGTTTTACATGCTCTATCATTTTGTTGGTATCTACTATTTTATTAGCAAGGAGAACAATTATTAGATTCCACTAGTTGATTGGTTAGATGCTTAGTTATACTATTTTTATTGCTTCAAGTGTTTCTTACTCTCATTTTATTGTAGATTTTTATAGTGTTTTCATTTTATTTTATTTTTTTGCTAAAGTAGTCAAGAAGAACTTTCCAAAATTATATAGTGATTTCTGTAATGCTAGCTTCGTGTGTGTTAGAATTTTAAATATAGCAAAAGAAGATAGATTTTGGATTTTTTCTTTCTTCTATATATGAAAATGGAACAAAATGATCAATACAATATTAAATTTTAAAAATTTTGGTTATTTCATTATTATTTTCACTCAGCTGGTATGACATCTCAAGAGGAACAAGTGGATCAAAGTGTTAAACCAAAGAGATGGAGGGTATAGATGAAGAATGGTATCTAAGTTAAGACACAAGGGACTTATTTATGAGTTTAATTAACTTATTAATGAAGGAATGCCAAGAAGAGAGATTGGATAATATTATATAAGCTATGTAAATACTAGATCTTGTGCATCCACTCCCATTACAGCTCTTGGTGAGAAAAAGGTACCTAATGAGATGATGGATAAGCTATTAACTAATACACAAGTATATACCAATATTATATCATCATTTAAATTATATACTAATAATATATTTTTTTCATCATGTAAACTAATTTTGATGTAACTAAATGGTGTAAGAAGGATGTTCTTCAATTATCGTTAAATATGATATAACATGTCTTTACATGGTTACTAAAGATGAAACTTTCCTATCATAACCACCAATAGATTATCAGTATGTGATCACACCCTAACAATGAACTCATATTGATGGGTTTAAAAAGTGAGAAGAAATAGAGATATATAATGAATCACATTATACATTACTTTTTAAAAACTACTTATCAACTTATATATATATATATATATATATTGATGCATGAGCATATCCATATTATTCATATAATGTTGGAGGACAAGAATTAGCATATTTGGAGATGGTACCAATTGTTCTGGAAACTCTTTAATACCTTTATAATAACTTTAATAATGTTTCATTAAGTGATTCTTACAGGTAGTATACATATTTGCAAGAAAAATAATTCACCACATATATCTATTATACAAGACAATGGCAATGCAAGGGTTACAAAGTTACATAGAAGATAAAGCTATAAGACATAAAGCATAATTACTTGATTATTTAATGTATTACATGGTTAGGGTTTTGTTTAACTTTGATATTTTATGTATACTTTGTAATGCCTTATAATTTTTAATTTAAACCATTATATGTATAATATAGGCGTGCACCAATTTAGTATTTTATTAAGTAGGATAGTTTGTTTGGTCTTGGTTATTAAAGAGTAAACTAGGATTGCATGTGTGTATATATATATGATGGTGCTTGTAGATTCGGTCAAAATGATTAATGAAGAATAAGAATTAGATGATTTATTAAGAGAGAATTTGAATCTCCCTTCATTCCTCTTCAAGTGAGTTTATCTTGAGAGTTTAGGAATTATTTTTTAGAGAAAAATTTGTGATTTCTTGCAATAATTGAATTGATCTTGGTGAAGATCAAATTCAAAACTGTGGCACTTGTTGAAGACTACTCCATATTTTGAGTATTATATCAATTGTGAACATCATTTCTACTTTAAGAAACAAGACAAAAGGTCTTAGATTGTGAAGGAGTAATTCTTTGTTATCTTGTACATCAATTTTGGTATCAAATTAAGGTCTTGAAATGACAACATTTAGAGGAGAACACATATCAAAGTTGAGATGAGCAATCACATCACCACCGACTTAGGTTGAGGTTCTTGATCATTCTTGCTATAATTCTTTGAATCTTGTATGTATATTTATAATATTAAGTAGATATGTGTGGAGATAGGTAATGTGATATAGTAATATTGAAATAAATCTTGAACGTTGTCATGCTAAGAACCTAAATAAAAATAAGTGATTACATGTTAAAGTTTCAAATGGTTTAGGGAGGAAAATGTGTATGTGTATTACTTGTTTTTTGTTGGTCTTGATGATAATTATTCTGCATGACATACCACATGATTAAAACTAATGATATATGTTAAATAATTTCTTTGAAATTTATTTAGAAGTAGGAGAAACGGCTATACAATAACCGTAACCATAACTTGATTGTGAGGATTTATGCTGAATTTGTGTCTTCTACTTGTCAAAGCTCAAGGACGGAGTAGTTCATAATTTGACCAAGGTTATTTTATGATATATCTACATATGATGAATATGGATTAGTACATTCATTTTACCTTGATAATATTACAAGAGAGGACATTGAAAATATGCATAAATGTTGGAAGTTTATCGCAAGACTTAGCCATAATTTTTGTTGAATTCTATATAAAAAATAAAACAAGAAACGTGTAAGGTGTAATACTTAATTTATGTGTGTGGAATATTTTATTTTTGTTTGTGTGTTTAATTCATTAGAGAAAAAATTTATACAAAAACCAACCAAAGGCTAAAGAGGAACATTACTTTACTTTAGATTTTTAATTGAAACTCTAGGAATTACTAACTCTTTTGTTGAGTGTGTTAGTAAGTCGGTTACAATGGAGGAGGAACCAAATTTTCAAGCCATTATTAAGGAAATAAAAAATATCCCAATCAATCTAGCTGCAACCAATGCTAAACTTCAACAAGTTCCTATAATGTAAACTCAATTGCAAAGGATGGAGCTTTGATTTACTAAGCAAGAATCAGTCAAAAATATGCAAGAGAAAAAGGGGTTCTATGGAGATTGAATGGAAAGTGCAACAAAGCCAACCAACCCAACAAGAGGGATATATTTGAAATAATGTGTAGTCTATGAAGAAGAGTCACATGAGAGTGTAAGTAATTGAAGGATCTATTATCATAAACCAAAGCATCATAAAAAAAAAAGATTAAGGTATCAAACTTGATATTCTTGATTTTGATGGTAAACTTGATGTCGATTTGTTTCTTGAATGGTTACATGAGGGAGAGGATGAGGAGAAAAAGTGTAAATTATCTACTCTTATGTTTAAGAAGTTTGCTAGGAGATGGTAAAATTACTTGAAAAGGGCTAGAGAAAGATATCATAAATCTAAAATCAAATCTTAGGATAAGCGTAAGAAATATTTGAGAAATAAATTTGCACCTAAAGAGTATGAGCAAGATAATTACATTATATTTACTATTCTTAGACAAGGAATTCTAAGTGTTGAAGAATATATTATGAAATTTGAGAGATTATCACTTATATTTGATATCTATAAGAAAATAAAAAACAAACGTGTGCTAGATTTCTAGGAGGCTTTAACATGATGATTCAAGATAAATTTAAAACTTTTTTATATCATTTTCTTAATAATTTGATTATGCTATCTTCAATATTTGAAAAGTAAATCAAGTCCACTAAGAATCATGCAAACAAAATACTTCTTCTACAAAGTACTAATTGAGTACACAAACTACCAAGTATGGAATGAGTACCTCAAGCTCTACAAATGTTGATAAGAAATAAGGACTTAACTGAAAGTAGAAAGGTATGACTAAGTTCAATGAGGTCTCTACAAAAAAATATTTTAAAAGCTAAGGATATGGACACTTCGCTAGAGAATGGCCCACTCAATGAGTGTTTCCCATAAAATATAATGAATCTATGGAAAATTGTGTTGAAGACCCTGGGTTCAAACCAAATGAAGCAATATTAAGTGAATCCAAGGATGAAGGCAATTCTTGTTATGTGCTACAATGATACATAACAAATGCAACCTAATGATCAATCTAATCAATGAGAGAAGATATTCAAGACTAAAGGAAGAGTGAGAGATATAATTTATCAAGTTATCATTGATAATGGATCACGTGCCAATGTAGCTAATGAGAGGATGGTGAAGGTGTTGGGATTGGAAGGAACACCATATCTGAAGTCTTATTGGCTTCAATGGCATAACTAGGACAATGGAGAAAAGGTAACCAATCAAATCCTTATCTAATTTTGAATAAAAAATTATCATGATGACATACTGTGTGATGTTTTTCTTATGGATGCATGTGGAATCTTATTATCTAGACCATGGCAATATGATAGGTGTGCTATTCATAATGGTATTACTAATGAATGTGTTGTTGAGAAAGATAAGAAAAAAGTACAAACTTAAACCTTCTAAGTGTGATAATGATAACATAGTCAGAAATAAAAAGAGCCTATTTTTTCATGAAAGGCCTATGATAGAATGTATTAAAGAAGAATGTAGTTGTTATGCTTTGATCATTAAAGAATCCTTAAAAGGGGAGAAAAATAGAAGTAATCCTCAACTAAATGAGCTTATTGATGAATATAATGATGTATTTCCTAATAAATTACTTCATGGATTACCACCTAAAAAAGGAATAGAACATGTTATATACTTAATTCTCGGTATGTCTTTACCTAATTATATTGCCTTTAGATATAATTCAGAAAAGGCTAAGGAATTATAGATACAAATACAAGAGCTTATAGAAAAGTTATACATGAGAGAGAGCTTGATTCCATATTGTGTAGCTCCATTACTTGTTCCTAAAAAAGATAATAGGTGATACAAGTGTATTGACTCTAGAGTTGTAAACAATATAACTATCAAATATCAATTTCCTATACCTAGATTAGATGACATGGTATATTAACTGTTTAGAGCACATTTATTCTCTAAAATTTATCTAAGGAGTGGATATCATCAAATGAAAATAAGAGAAGGGGATGAATGGAAAACTGCTTTTAAAAAAAAATTATGGTCTTTATGAATGGACTATGATTCCATTTAGATTGTGACCCATCTAGTATGTTTATGAGACTAATGAATGAAGTTCTTTGACCTTTTCTTGAAAAATTCATTGTGATATACAAAGATGATACACTTGTGTATAGTAAAAATGAGCATGATCATATTATTCATTTGAGGAATAAATTAAGCAAAACAAAACTTTATGGAAAACCCAAAAAAATGAGACTTTATGCTTTTGAGTATTCTTTTCCTTTGTTATATTGTAACTAGAAGAGGTATAAAATTGGACCCCAAAAAGATTTAAGCTCTTCAAGATTGGCCTATACCCAAAGATAGTAATGAGGTGAGGAGTTTCCATAGGCTAGCAATATTTTATAGAAGATTTATTAAGGACTTCTCAACTATTGACACGCTAATACACATCTTATGAAGAAAAGCAAATTCAAATGGGGAGAGGATGCATCTAAATCCTTTGAGACTTTGAAAGATAAGCTATGTAATGCATCAACAATATCTTTACCTAACTTTCATAAAGTTCTATGTGATGTTAGTGGGGTAGGAATAGGAGGCGTACTCTCACAAGAAAAAAAGGGACATTGCATTTTTTAATGAGAAATTGAATGGTTCCAAATTAAATTATTCCACATATGATAAGGAATTCTATGACATTATAAGAAGCTTAGAAATATGGAGTCATTATTTGAGTTTGAATTTGGATCATAAAATCTAAAAATATTTATTTGGATGAAATAAAATTAGTCTTAGACATACAAAATGGGTTTGTTTTATACAATCTTCATGTTCTATAGTCAAACATTTTGATGGTAAATAAAATGTAGTGAAAGATTCATTATCAAGAAGATCTATAATAATTGTTATGTTGGTTGCCAAACTATTAATTTTTCAAATGCTAAAAGAGTTATATGCAAAATAAGATTTATTTGAATTTTGTGTTGCATGTAAGAAAAATTATAGTCTTGGTAATTATATGCTTCAAGATTACTTTCTTTTCAAGCTTAATAAGTTGTGTATACCTCTTTCTAGTTTGTGTGATTTACTTGTTAAAAACAATACATGAGGGGGTATAGTTAGTCATTTTGGTATTAATAAAAATATGAATATATTACAAGCATATTTATATTAGCCACAAATGATAAAGTTAGTACAAGATATTATTGGAAGATGTGTGATTTGTCAAAAGAGTAAGATTTTCTTTTATAAAGGTGTGTATACATCTTTACTTGTTCCTATTAAATTATGGGAGGGGTTAGTGTGGAATTTATCCTAAGGCTACTAAAGAAACAAAGGGGAAAGAATTATATTATGTTAGTGGTTCATAGATTTTCTAAAATGGTAAATTTTATTCCTTGTAATAAAAAAGATGATGCAACTTATGTGACAAATTTTTATTTCAAGAAAATAGTAAGGTTATATGGTATTTCCAAAAGTGTAGGTTCGGATAGAGATGTAAAATTTTTAAGTTAATTTTGGAAGACGCTTTAGCATATGTTAGATACTAAGTTGTTTTTTAGTACATTTCATCATCCATAAATATATGGTCAAATCAAAGTGAATAGTACGACCTTGGTAACTTTACTACAAGGATTAGTTAATAAGAGTACAAAATATTGGGATATAAAACATACACATACTAAATTTGTATATGATATGAGCCCTTCTAGTGCAATTCAATTGATTCCATTTGAAGTTGTATATGGAGTTAATCCTTATTTTCATATTAATATGTTGTCATTAAATGAAGGTAATATTAATAATTATGAATCTAAAGAAAGAGTTGAATTCTTTAAGAAACTTCATAAGCAAATTAAGAACAACATTGAGAAATCTAATGCTAAATACCATACTCAAGCAAACAAAATTCAAATTACACAAGTATTTTCATTAGGAGACTTGGCTTTGTTACACTTAATAAAAGAAAGATTTCCAAAATTAAGAAAAAATATAATTATTCTAAGAGTGGATAAACCATTTATAATCTTAATAAAATTTAGAAATAACCCTTATGTATTAGAGTTACCTGAATCCTACGGGGGAGTTTATTTGAATTTCAACGTTAGTTATTTATCCTCTTATTATAATGATGCTAATTTGAGTATAGATTCTTCTTTGCAAGAGGAGAATGATGCAGGATCATCTCCATCTTATTCTTATAATATTGGAGGTTAAGAGTTATCCTAATTGAAGATGGTACCAATTATTCTTGAAAATCTTAAACACCTTCATAATAACTCTAATAATGTTTCATTAAGTAATTCTTTTAGGTATTACATATTTTTGCAAGAAGAATAAATCACCAAAGATACCTAGTATAAAAGGCAATGTTAATACAAGGATTACAAAGTTCCATAAAAGATAGAGTTGAAGCTTGATTATTCAATGTATTACATGATTAAGGTTTTGTTTAGCTTTGATACTTTATGTATACTTTTTAAAGTCTTATAATTTTTAATCATAACCCATTATATGTACAATATAAGGGTGCATTAGTTTAGTCTTTTATTAATTATGGTAGTTAGTTTGGGCTTAGTTAGCAAAGGTTAAAATAGTTCAGCATTTGTGTATATATATATATTATGGTTCTTGTACATTCAGTCATAATGAGTAATGAGATGATTTATCAAGAGATAATTCGAATCTCCCTTCCTCCATCTTCAATTGAGCTTATCTTAAGATTTTAGGCATTGTTCTCTAGGGAAAATTTTGTAATTTCTCTTTAGAATTACATTGATCTTGGTGAAGATCGAATTCAAACTTGTGGCACTTGTTGAAGACTACTCCATATTTTGAGTATGACATCAACTTTGAACATCATTTCTACTTCAAGAAACAAGAAAAAAGATCCTACATCATGAAATAATAATTCCTCTCTCTCTATATATATATAACTTCAAGGTTGTCGATGGTAGAAGAAGAGCTAAATGGTAAAATAAAATTCCAAGAAAAAATCTTATCCTCATAATAATTTGTGCACCAAAAATAATGCTACAAGAAAGAAATGGCAAGGAAATAAATGTGGTCATTATATATTAATTATTGTTAATTTCAAAGGATAATAACCAAATTGATTCGAAACTAGAAAGAGGAAAAGGACCAAGCTAAAAATAAAGGTACTCGATATGTACATCCTACAAGAGTAGCTAAGGGTTAGGGAAGACTATTAATAAACCAACTCAACAAATCTTTTATAAAATTGTAAAGGTTTTTCTTTATCTTCTTCTCAATATTATTTTCATATCCTTTCTTTCCCCTAAGTATAATCATTCCTCCAACATGAGGAGATCTAGCTAACAAGAGTGCCAACAAGTGGCCAAAATTATATGCTCACTCAAGCTTTGGAGACAAGGAGCATGGTGGTTTAGTTAAAAGGTTACCACACGGTGTCACATTGTTGTATACTTTTGGAAAACATCCTAATTGTCACACTTATTAGGAAGAGGTCAACCATCTGTGATAGAATTGGATAATTTAATAAACATCTAGGTAGAGTTAACTACCAACCAAAAAAGGATTTCAAAGAAAATTCTAAAGTTCATGAATGAAGGGACAACTATCCCTATAGTTTACATGATTGAGCCCACTCCTACTACTACAACCCCTAATATTGGACCTATCCTCAAAGTATCTAAAGCAATATACTTTATTTTTAATTATTGTCTTATTTGAAGTGTATCTTCATTTGAGTTTATGAAATTAATAAAACTCTTAAATATAGAGTGAATATACGTATATTCTCAAGACATTAGAGAAAAATACTATTGTCGCCTAAGGAACTGCTCATGCCTCCAAGGAGAGATTATAAAAGTATGACACAATTCGAGTGACTCACAACAATATCTACAATGAATATTCTTTCTTAATGTTACCATTTTTGAAATTTGAGGATTGTGATATCCTTTGCTTCATAGGGGAGTCACTTATATGACCATGCCATTTAGTTCTACTCAAGGACATGGTAGTATTATTAATAGCTAATGTTAAATGATTATTATTTTTAATTATTATCTATTAACCTTTTTTTTTCTTTTTGATAGGATGGTAACATTTTATTGAGGAAACTAATTTATAAGGAGCAACAAGAGAAGGAATTAGAGGAGGTAAGAAAGGAATTGAGTTCAAAGCACAACACACCTATTATCAACTATCAAGCATTGCCCTTTAGGATGAGGATATATGTTTATGAGGTCCTACACATTCAAAATTTGATCATAGAAGTTGAATTACTACCGCAATTATTTTTCAAGAACTAAGAAATTAATGTATATGTAGGAGATAATGACTTAATCCATTAGTTAGCTAGAGGTTGGCTACAAATCCAATATATAAAGTCATACATGATGTATAATTTTTAAATAATTATTAACATATAATTACGTAATTATTTTCTTACATGTTTTTAAAATATATAATTATTAGCGAAGAGGAAGATCATATGTATGTATTTTAATGTTCTCAAGTGATATCTTATGAGAACATCAAACAATAAGTGGGGTATATGATCCATGCGATGAGGAAGGCTCCACATCAATTTATTTTTGCTCTATTTTCTCTTAATTCACATTGGATTTTGGTCATTTTACATCCATTGAGAATGATTACATATTAGTTTGACCTCTTATGACCGAAATGTCATGACATTCCACTAAAGGCTATTGATTAGTAATTAATTTCTTTTTAAATTTAATAAATTTATTTTATGAGTTACTTGTTATATTATATAATTAATATCTCTACAAATCATTTAGGTCATTTAAAAAATATCTAGAGAATGAAAAATATGGAAATAAATTACATTAATAGGCATACATGAAGGTGTGTAAGTAGTTGTTGTGAATCTTGTGTATGTTTTAATGTTTATTGTTAAGTATAGTTCTACGAAGTTAATATTTTTATTTCACATAATGTAGTGTCCAAAGCAAGGAGATAATGATAAATGTAACTATTCTGTAATGAAATATATGATATATGTCATTATAAAACAATGGAAGGGAGATCTAGAGTTATATATTGATCATACCATATAAATATAATTATCAGTATTGTTAATTCAATGAAATACTAATAACCATATAAACTTTGATCCGTTTTATTTTTCTTAGGTATATCAAAACCATAGGGTTACATTTTTGGATAGTCATATTAACAAGGTTAGACAAGAGTGGCTAGATTTCGTTTTAAAATAACTAGCTAAGGAATTTAGTTGTTGGTGCTTTTTTTTTTAATTAATGTAGAGTTTTTATTTGTTATGTATACTTGATTATTTTTAAGATTGCCAGTGTTTAGTTGATGTAGCTATGTCTTGATCATTGGGATACACACAACATTAATGCTTATGTATTAGTTTTATATATACGATCAAGTGTATTTGATTATTTTTTATTAATATAAAAGATTTTTTTTTTGTATGATCATATACATACTTTAATTTTTTTTATATACTTTAAGTTGTATAACATTGATGCTTGCGTACCAATTTCTAATATTTGTCTGTGTGTGTGTCTGTGTGTGTGTGTTGGTTTTGTATGTTGTAGTGGTAGAAATTATTATTTTACTTAAAAAAAAGATTATTGAAGGAGGCTTTAATAAATAAATGTTGTCTACACCTAAGTAGAAAGTTTTGAAAAAAATATTCTTAGGGTATGGATGATATTTTTAATATATAACCGCCATCTAAAATTAATGGGGTAATTTTAAAAATTTATTTTCTTAGGGTATAAACAATGGTTTAAATTTATAACTATCATATATTCCTTCACACATTTATAAGCCCCATCTATTATCTATAATTATATAAAAATAGAGTTTTTTGGAAGACAATATGGAGACAAAATTTTCCACCTAGTTTTAGCATATATTGCTCATAAATTTATTATTAAATAAAATAATTTAGTTATAACAAGTCAATGATGAAATTATGAACCTTGACTTATACAATGAGTAATACTTATTAAATTACCTAGACTATATTTGGGTCTAACAAATTTCTCATTTGATTTCCATCTTCAATTCATTGACCGTAAAGAACCAATGAAAAAAAAAAGAAAAAAGAAGAAATAATTAAAAATTTTAATAAATAAACAAAAGCATGTTGAATAAACTTCACTCCAAATATAAATATATGTGTGTAATATTTTTCCTATACCTATTTCACTACATTTAAATTTAAAGGGTTGCATGTCTATTGTTGACTGCATATTCAGTATATATTGCTATCTATTTTGCTATCACTATCAACCAAAAGAATTCCAAAGCATCTTTTCTAAGTCTTATATACTACAATGATTGATGTTATAGAAAATTAACATGGTTATATTGAATAATGTTCCAACTTATGATGAAAATGAATTGTAATTTTTTTACATAATTATCATGAAGGAAAGGAAGATATTGAATGGTTTTGCCGTAATATTCATTGGTGAATTTTATTTTCTAAGTGTCTTAATAGACATTGGATGATGATGTAATTATTCATTAATTTGTAGATATTGTTATCACAAGTATAATTTCCCGACATTTTTTCCCCAAAGTAATTTGAATTAAATTATTAACAACATCGCCAAACTACCCCAAACCTCTCAACTTTAATCCTTTGAAATTACATTAGTTTAATACTTAGTATAATGCTAAAAGGAATATTAGAGTCCATAAGATTAATAGTAGTAAGGGTCAGATAAACTTAGCGATTGACATCAATTATATATAGTGATAAGAATATACATTAAATACAATAAAATAGTGGATAAAAAAATAATATCCAAAAGAGGAAGATTATATTCTTTCTATTTACCTTACTACTATAGGACAAGATGATGCCAATAAATAAAACTTAGGGTCAATCCTTGTCCAATGTCAATTTTTTGATTAGGAAATATATCTTTTGTCATGATAAACTATATGAGGGTTACATGTCAAAAGGGGTTGAAAATATTAATACGTGTTGATCAACGTCATCTATAAGGAGGTGTTTAATAACATGCAACAACCTTTTTCCTATTATAAATTTTGCATATGTTTTTATATTCTCTCATATTTGTTATTAGTTATGAATTTTTTTCCCTTATTTTCACTTTTAGCTATTTATCTCTTAATTATAAATTTTTATCATTTATTTGATTATGGTTCACCCATAGCATAAGGGAAAAACTAGGAGGTGTGCCAAAGTATGCATTGTGTTTGAAAATTGGTACTCCTACAATGTTGATTCAAAAAATTGATCAAAAATCTGACTTATGTAATAGTATGTGATTTGTTATCACTTGACTTGGAAATCATGTTCTTGAAGCAAAAATACTTGATGGGAGCAAATCTAGTGATAATGTTTTGATTCCAATGCTATCTCTTACATCATATTCCTCAATAATGCCATTCAAATTTAGTTGTCGAAATTCCCACTCATTATTTCATATACAATGAAAATAAATAAAGTTTAGGGTCAGTCAATATCTCATGTTAGGATACTATTAAAAAAATAATTCTTCTCCTACGGTTAGTTATATATTATAGTGTCTAGGGTTACAAATCTTAATAAGATGAAAATTTCGATATGCAATAACGGTCAAAACAAAAATACATCCACGATAAATGTTGTCTTTACAGAAATGTTATAAAATATCTAGCTAGATTATGTAATCTCTTCTTCATTCATTTGCTATATATGCTTTGTATTTGTTATTTCTATATGTACTACATCATTTTGTTATTTTCTCTTTTTCTCTACTTACTATTCTAAAATTAATTATCATAATGTATTAAAATTTACCCGTGTATCACTTATGATACCATACATCACAAGGGGAAGTGATACTAATTATATTTTTATTTCATTATCGACTGTTATGTTTTGAATGGATGTTTATAACATTAACACTTGTAGTCTAAATGGTTGTTGTTTATCACCATTTATTGCCCTTTCCAACCACTATTTATGGTTGTTTTTATACCAGTGTTATCGGATATTACTTTTTCATTAATCTAACTATTAGTTACAAGTAATGAATATAATTTATATGGTTAGTTAAAATACATGATTTTCTTTTTATAATGCATGATAACTTTATTACATTTTGATGATAATGAATACTTTTAACTAGATATTAATAATGAGACTAGCTATAGAACACTTGATATTTAGTTTTTTTCATTGTTGGATGGATTATGTGTTATATGTTTCTACAAAAAATTATGTATGATAGAACACTATTTTTATATGATTACATTATAGGTTAACACTAAGTATGTGACATTTTTTCATTAGGATTTTGTATATTTTTGCAACTATTAGTCCATTTTATAGCATTAGTTTGCAATTGGATCATTTTAGTTGTCTATGTTGAAATATTTGAATTAGTTAACCCAAAATAAATTGTAAGTTATTTTTTTGTTCCTTTTTTTTTCTTGAGGCTTTGTTTATTTGTATGTCCTTAATTATTAACAAAAGAACAAATATTTCAACTATAAATGCTAACAATCTAATATCATATATATATGTTTTGTTAATGTTAGAATCATAATTTGGATGCTCTTGATAGCAAGACTATTTGATATTTTATATACTATTAGTGGTATTTTTAACATTATATATATTTTTATTTGAGAAGTACATTTATGTTGTCTATGTTAAAATCAGTGAATGTATATAGTAATATATTTATGACATTTTATCTACCTATAGCATTATATTTACATATATGTATCTTTATGTAGAATTTTAAATGATGTATAGAGTGAAGTTGAATTGTCTATATTAGTATTCTTCAATATCTATGGTAGTGTTTTTATATGTGCATAATAGAACTTTAATTTTCATATAGTAGTATACATATAATTAAGTAGTGGTAATGCTATAGCTTAGTGGGCTCTATTTAGTAGCTTCAAGATCAATTACAATGCATAATTACTGATATGTTATAGTTTTAAATTTTCATAGTGTATTGGCCAATAAATTGGAATAACAACTTTGATAAATCGGTAGTTGGTTGTAAATTTATAAATCTACTAAAGAAAGTCTGCTTGATAAATTCTTCTTATTTATTTACTATATACATCTTGGATCAAGTTACTATTGAATTATAATAAAGCATTATTATTTATTACCTTTACATCTACCACAAAATAGCATATATATTTTTTTATTCCAAAGAAAATTTAGATTTATTAAGACAATTAAATATATATTAACTCACTTAAATACTTATAACATAATATAAAATACTATTTTATTCAATATTTCTATTTAAATAATGAATAAATAATAATTAGAGTAAAATAAAAAATCACACAACACATAATTTATTGTTTGCGGCACTTAAATACCACAACCATGACCGTAAACACAATTGTGATCGTAATTTTAATACCTAGTAGTATATTTAGCTTGTTATAGTATTTGAGTAGCTAATAATGCTATGGGTTAGCTGATAGATGTTTTGATGAAGGGTTTTAAATTTCATTAATATAAATATGTATGACATATATCATGTAAATATTTAACATATACATGTAATAGTATTCCAAGACATATTAGTGTATTACGAGAACATATATATCTAACTACATTATTTTTTCTAAACTCATTGTTATAATTTCTAAATGAATGTCATATAGTTTAAATATTTTATATTTTTAAGTTTAAATCATATTCTAGTTGACATAATTTGTACAAAAAAAAACTAAATAACCCAAATTGATATAAAATGTATGTAATGAACCTAATACCTAATTATTAACAAGCACTTGTTTGGCATGCGAGTAGTATTCATGACATAGATACCCTAATACTATTTATCTAATATTGTATTTGGAAACGAAAAAAACATTTCTAAGGAAATAGCCATTCTAGTTTAAACCAACCCTTAAATTGGTATGTTTCAGGAAAAAAAAAATCTTTTAATTCATATAGATTATATAAAATACTTAATATGGGGATATTTTTCTACCATGATCGTCCCCATATAAAATGAGCACTAAAAGTAGTTCATGTCCTCAAAGGTGAAAGTATAAATGAGTTTTATAATATAATTTGTATATCAACTTAGGCTATTAATAAAATTTTTTATAAAAATTAAGTCGATTGGAATAAATAAAAACTAGACATTTTGATAAATGAAATTTATGTCACTCATATTTATAATGTATTAGTGTATCTATACATTGTAGTATATCTTAAAACATATGTTTTCCTATTATAGTATTATATTGATATATATTATTATATATTTATGTCAATAAAATATTTTCACAATAATTATCAAAAAAATAATTTCACAATATACCATTTTCATTTATACCACTCAAATATTTACCTTTCCTAGCATAAATTTAAATTATCACTCATTTAATACCATATAAAGCTAAATCTATGACTCTCTCTCTCTCTCTCTCTCTCTCTCTCTATCTATCTATCTATCTATCTATATATATACATATATTTACTACTGCATGAAGATAAAGATACTATCATAAACATCAAAATATAATGTACATTTAACACAAGTAGACTCCATAAAACATATTTATATAATATTATACTATGTGAAGCTAAATATCATGTTACTAGTACTAGTATAGGCATCAAAACATTAAAAATTGGAATCATATCCAAAATAAGTATTGATTTTAACTTATAAAAATCTACATGTAACTATTATATAAAGCTAAATAGAAAGACATTATTACAGGCATATAAAGATAGATGCACTACAATCAATTAAATAAGAAAAGATTCTAATGTAGATGACGATTACTATGGATGTTTGCAAAATTTATTATCAAAATAATTCTCTTTCCTAATATTTGGGAACATGTAATTAATCTAAATGAGTATATTAACTGAATAATTAATTTGTTATGTTATGATTTGAATAGTTAATTTTATAAGATGTCCTTATTTATATATGTGTGTAAATGAGAAAAAGTTGTTGAAATGTAATCTAGAATGTGATTTTCAATGCAAAAACTTCTTTGTTTTATCCTTCAAATACAATACAACTTTACATATACATTTTTAAATTTTTATTTGAGGCACAAACTTTTTAATTTTTTTCCAAATAAGAAAATTTTGGCATATTAGTTACTAGATATTTTCAAATTTTAAAAAATATTATAAAATATAATATATTATAATATAATATAATATAATATTTATAATAGATCC
Source organism: Tamarix chinensis (assembly GCA_030549775.1). NCBI lineage: Eukaryota > Viridiplantae > Streptophyta > Magnoliopsida > Caryophyllales > Tamaricaceae > Tamarix > Tamarix chinensis. The sequence goes on along the minus strand of CM060174.1, from coordinate 68,945,589 downwards.
TCTATAACATACTTATATTAGAATTTTATATGGATTAATATATCATTAATTGAAAAGAATTAAAATACCTAATATTTATATCAATCAAATGTATAAATAAATAGTCAAAAGTCTACACAAATTAAAATCTAAAATCTATTGCCCTATAATCCTCCAAACCCTTAGTGCTTGTACTTATGAATAAAACTACATAAATGAAACAAGTTGTTCCTATAAGAAAAGGAAATTTTGGTCAAGATATGACACAGATTGCTACTATGTCCAATTTTAGCCACTGAGGTTAGTAAGTGCAATTTTTAGTGAAGAAGGGTGATGAGGATCATGGAGGGGGAAAGCCTCCTAACTTAATACTTCGTGGAACACAATAGGACTAAATAAATTCCTTAAGTAGAAGGGTTTATCTCATTTTGATAAGATGAATAAGCTTGGTATTTTGGGAATTTTTGGAGATAAGAGTTAAAGAAGATAAGTTCTTACATATTTTTAAGGGTTTGAGTCTTCCATGGACATTTCTTATTAACTATGATTACTATGTAAATCGTATAGTCTAGATGATCCTAGATCTAAATCACTTTGAAGTACATTTGCTATGTAATTGTGCTTAAGGAATAATTGTTATAGCTTCTTCCAAATGCTCTAGTTATAGTACCTTACTCACTATGGTGTGTGCTTTCAATAGTGGAAGGCAAAGTTAGGAGTTTTGGCTATGGCTATCATCGTATGAAAATTCAAAACCATGGTTATTCCTTAGCAATTTCAATGTATATTTGCAAGCTCATGAAAAGATTAGATGAGATGTTAATCAACAAGATGCATCTAACTATATTGATTTTCTTCAATTTGGTGGTTCTGGCAATGTCCACTTTACTATGATAAATAACTAGTATCCAAACACCTAAAGTTGGTTCAAATTAGATAGGATCTTATATAATTATGCTTGGCTCGAAGCTTTTCTAAATTCAAATACATACTTTAAGAAAGAGTGTGTTTCTGATCATTCAGTTAATGTCTTGTTACTTAGAGACTAGAGTAAGCATGGGCCTAAACCTTATAGAGTTTATAATTGCTTGATAAAGATGATTGAATTTACAGATCTAGTTTGAAAAACTAAGGACTTTGAGGTTTAAGGAAATGCTACTTTTATTATTGTTAAGAGACTTGTCGTTCTAAAACAACTACTAAAGCACTTTAGCACACATCACTTGGGAGATATTAGTTAAAAAAAGTAACAAGCTTAATAAATATGGTTAAATCTTCACACTCAATTACAAACTGACATTCTAAATCCAAAACTTCTATCACAAGAGAAAGAAGCTACTACTTTATGTCACAATAGAATGCAAGAAGAGGAGTAGTTTTTCAAACAAAACTCTCACATTTAGTATATCACATTTAGTATACGTTATTCAATCAAAAAAACCCCAAACCATTTTCCATAATCGATAATAATGTCCCTATTTTTTATCCTAAGTTCCTTCCTTATCTACAATGGTTTCTTTTGTCAAACATATTATGACATAATTATATTAATGAATAAATTCTACAAAATTTTATAATTTCAAAAATGGATATTTTTCAATTTTATAATTAAGATTCCATCCATTCCAAACATAAAGTTATTTTAGCAATTTTTACACTTTTAAAGAATTAAGAACTTGCTTTAATATTACATGTATGTCCTTTATTTATGAAAAAAAATTGGAATACTTAATAGATAGATGATGGTAAAGAAAAGGTGTGGGTAAATGTAAAAATTAGGTGTTGAATTTTCTGAAGTTTTTGTTTTTTGAACAAAAGTTCAAGCCTAAAACGACTTTTTTCAAGGAAGGGAGTCATAAAAATTTTTTAACTAAAGAATAGCACATTGTAATTGCTACCCTATAAGGAATGAAAAAATATCAAACATTGGATAATGATTAACCTCTATTATAATATTTTATACTTTAATACCCTTAAATCTATGTCTTATTGAAATAGTTTACATTTGAAAATGCGTGGTACAAAAAGACAAAGTTGGTGGTAGATCTAAAGTCGAATCCTCATGTCTACTTGAAATCGAAGAGAATAATCATTAATAGTGATCATGAGTCCATTGATTTTGCTAATAACGATGCTATTTTCTCATATCTATGTAAAAATTGGGTCGTGGGAAGGAGATCTAGACTTGGAAGAGGACAATAGCTTAGTTTCTACTAAAATTAGCGAACTCCCTCTATATCCATTCATTAATTTAACTTAGATTTTTTCAAAATTGAAGTGTTATGTTGCTCATCTAAATTTGTTGGTTGAAGGTGATAAAGAACAATTCCATATTTTCATCAATGAAGATGGAGGTTTAGTTAGAGTGAGAGGGTAGAGCTAAGGGAGTTTCAGAGAAAGGGAAAATTTGGAAAGTATAATGTTTCAAAGAAATATGGATGTGTTATGTGTAGTATCGTGTTTCTTCATTATTTGGGTCTCACTTTTGACAAAAATTTATTTGAAAAACCATTGTCAAATCTTCTATTTTGTTTTTATGGTTTTCAACAAACCTATTATCTAAAATCGAGATGTGTTTTTAGACATTAAATGATAATATTTTTATGGTAGTTTTCTATAGAAACCATTATTGAATCCTCATTCATAATCCTACCCTTAAATTTTCACACTTTTGACAACTTTTTTGAAAAATCATCATCTAGTAAGGGCATTAAACCTCAGTTTTTATTAGTGTACTTGTGTTCAGCGTATCAAGATATTACATATACATTAGATTATAATTTGTCAAGTTGGATAAAAATGGTAAGATTTTACCCATAACAATTAATTTGGATTGGTTTTAATTTTATTCATTTTGAACTAATGCCATTGAGAGTCAATTTATTTGTTTTATTTTATCCTTTAAGTGTTCGTTTGAATCAAGGTGAATCAAGGTAAGAGTAAATATTAAAAACTAATGTAGGTGAAGAAAATGAAAGTGAATTGAGGTAAATATTTTAAATGTATACTTGGTTAAATATTTTGTATTTCAACAACTGAATTTTAAGTGATATCTCACAAAATTTATATGACTTTTCATAAATTTAGTTTCTAAATAAGATAAAACTTCAATGGTAACAACTAACAGTTAACACCTACTACTTTGTTAAACACCCTCTCTGTATGCTATGACATTTAAAGTTCTATGTCTAGGCCATTCTATCCTTCTGCTTTGGTTTGGTATTGGTAAATTTAAAACATATTCAGGTCATTTAAAATTATTTTTATCATTTTTAATATGGTGTATTGAAGTTGGGTTATTTTTCATTTATCTTACCCTCCTAAATAGGATGTAGATCAAGTAACTTTAGTTTTGAGTTTGCTTGTGTCTCAGGTTGATCCTAATTGATCGGGTAATTTCAATTATAGATCTTTTCAAGTCATTTTATGCTTGCGGGTGGGATTGTAATTTCGTGATGAATATGTTTTGCCTTATTTCGAGTCATGAATCATATTGGTTTAGAATAATCGGGTATGGATTGATTTCAATTTGATGCCCATATTATATTAATCTTAAATGACTATATTGAGTACACTTTATAAATATCAAGTCCATAATAATATTAAACAATTTTTAGAAGATATTTAAGAATATTTGTTGTAGTAATTAGAAATACCAAATATATATATATATATGACAACGCCAACAATTATATGTATCTACAATTAATTTTATGGCTATACAATTTTGTAAAACAAAGTTAAAGTGCCTGTCTCCATCTCCACCTCGTAGCCAAAGTATATCTTAAATTTTTTATATTACATCCATTCATAATATAAAAAGTCATTTTAGGATTGAGATTTTATATTAAAAAAATTAATATCTTACTTTTTTTTTCATTATTCATATATTATTCAAAAAAATTTTAACCAAGGATATATTTTATTAAAAATAGTTTTATTATTTCTTTAAAAATATGTGGCTAGAAAATCTTTTTGACCTTAGATTCCCTTTTTCATCATCGAGCAAAACTTAAATGGTCGAATCGGGTCCGATTCACTAATTTCTGAGGGGTCTGCTATTTGTTGAGCAAAATATTATACAGGAAAGCCTCATGCGTGAGACAAAAATGGAAAGACGGAAACCAAAAGATAGGAGTTACGCATACCTTGGACAACCAGTGCAGGCTGTAACACGAGTAAATGAAGTCCACACTTTTGCTCGGAAATACTCTTGCATAAAACGATCCTGGAAAAGCAGCTATGGGAATAAATGTTTCTCCTGAAACCTGGTCGGAGGGAGATTCACGACTGCGTTTCTGAAGATCCCTACAGAATTCTTCTTGAAATCTAGGCAAAGCCTTGAAGATCAAACTGAAGTCATTAGTGGGAAGATCATTTAGGTAGACCACAAGCTCTGGCGGAGGGATTTTTTTTATTGTTCTGGAAGCATTTTGGACTGCGTGACACAATTCCTTGATTGCAGGAAAGCAATTCGGGCTAGGGCCGCAGCCCAAGTCAGCTATGGTTACGATGCACGGTGTTGTTTTCAAGTACAGTTGTTGGATTGCCTCCACTGCTATGGAGCTCATCGTTTCCAATGCCTTCCTCTGGAATGAAAAACAGAAAATAGTTCAGATTTGATAGTGCTGAGCAAGAGCGTATGCATGGTGAAGAGCGAAGTTGACAAAAGTAATTAACAACCTGGACTAAGGAATTTTTGGCATAGCTGGTTTCTCCATCTCCTTCTGCCATATGAAAGCTTTCCTGAACATCCATGTGTTTTGGATTTTGCATGGACACTTGTCTTCCCCGCCTGAGCCTATATATTAGTATTAGAAAATTACCTTGTCTCTCGTTTTCTTATGCTACTTTTTGTGGTCCTCGAGTTTCATTAAAGAACACGAAGAAATTTCAAAAGTTAGGTGAGTGAGTTACATGTGCCGCAAATAGGTTGTTACCTCGTACAATCAATTTAATATTTGAATTGATTTGATTTGAAAAAAATTTAATATTTAATTTAATATTTTTTTAAAATTAAATAATTTATACATTACTAAGATATTAAATAAATTATATATGTGATTTAATATATATATATATATAAATAATATTCAATTCTATTAATTATATACATATATATTCTAAAAATTATTTATTTTTAATAATATTTTATTGTGTATAGTTAAATATGTGTGTACATATATAATTTAAAAAGAGAATGCTTATAGTGAGTATATGTCATACTTTTTAGGTATTTTCTATTAAATATTTAAATATTATCTAAAATCTAAAATTACTAATTCAATATAATATAAGTTAAAACTTGAATCAAATTATTAGATAAGATCGGTTCATATTAGACCAGTTTATTATCTTTCAATCGACACTATTACGAAAACGAAAAATAATAATGGCACATTAATAACGCTGGTTAGGAAACTGTTGCCAAGCGCGTAAAAATTAATGCGTGAGACAGTTTTGATAGTCAAAACCATTATTAAAACCCCAACACTAAAATTATACATAGTAGTTTTAATAACTGTATATGAAAAGCTATTATTAAAAGCTCCTTTAATAATGATTTCTATAATAATTGTTGTCAAAAGGCTGAGAAGTTTTCATAACGGTTCTTGTAACAATCATTATTAAAACACAATCTTCTGCCTTTTAATTCGTTAAGTTCTTGTTTCGGGCCAAAAATTTTAGACTCTCTCATTCTCTGCACCTTCCCTTTCTTACTCTCTTTTTCTTGCAAACCCTCGCACCACCACTCCGGCTCCTCTCAACTCAAGGAAACTACCACTTTTTCTCTTTCGCACTACAACTTTCCTCTTCCTTGCACCACTCTTTCGCTTGCACCACCACACCTCTACCATTCTCAGCTTTGCATATGCTGCCATTCTTCCGCACATTGCTTGCACTTGGTCCTTCTTCCTCCGCTGTGTTCGTAGGAGGTTTCTGCTCTCTTCTTGCTCGCCGTCGCTCCTTTTACGTATGGCTTTGTTCTTCTGCACGTAAATTTTTCTCTTCTTATATATATATATATATGCATGCATGTAGATGTAGGTTGCATTGTTTGTTATTGAAAAATTACAGTTTGTTGTTGAAAAATTTGTGGTTGAATGTATTAGTGAAAAATGTTTTTGTTCGTTGTTGTATTTATCGGTACTGTTATATATTAACATATGCATGATTGTGTTGGCCGAGACCTTACATATATATATATATACATATATATATATATATATATATAACATGCATGAGTGCTTAATTATGAAGAGAAATAAAATACTTAAAATTATTAGTAATATAACTCGCAAAACTATATATATATATATATATATATATATATATATGTATGTATGTATTTTCATTAATAAATATATGACACTATAAGATGTTAGGAAATGTCTTATAATTAAATGAAAATATATTTTTCATATGCACATCATTAAATGAACATTTCAATTAGAGATGCATGTTAATAATTTTGATTTGATGAGGATTAAATAGACATAGAAAATAAAGAAGATATAAAAGTGAATAATTAAATAGAGAGGAATAATTGTGTATAATAATAATAATAATAATAATAATAATAATAATAATAATAATAATAATAATAATAATAATAATAATACTTTTTAATAATAACACTAATAATATAGGATTTATTAGAGTTTAATTATAGTTAGCTAGGTTTAGGATTAGGGTTTATTAGGTTTAGGGTTAGTTTTTATTATAATTTATTAGGGTAAAGGTTAGGGTTAGGGTTTATCATTTATTATACTAAATATAAAAGTGAATAATTAAATGGAGAGGAATAATTATGTATAATAATAATAATAATAATAATACTTTTTAACATTAACAATAATAATATAGGATTTATTAGAATTTAATTATAGTTAGCTAGGTTTAGGATTAGGGTTTATTAGGTTTAGGGTTAGTTTTTATTATAATTTATTAGAGTAAAGGTTAGGGTTAGGGTTTATCCTTTATAATACTAAATATAAAAGTGAATAATTAAATAAGGAGGAATAATTGTGTATATATAACAATAATAATAATAATAATAATAATAATAATAATAATAATAATAATAATAATAATAATAATAATAATAATCTAATAATAATAATAATAATAATAATTTTTAACATTAACAATAATAATATAGGATTTATTAGAGTTTAATTATAGTTAGCTAGGTTTAGGATTAGGATTTATTAGGTTTAGGGTTAGTTTTTATTATAATTTATTAGGGTCAAGGTTAGGGTTAGGGTTTATCATTTATTATACTAAATATAAAAGTGAATAATTACATGGAGAGGAATAATTGTGTATAATAATAATAATAATAATAATAATAATAATAATCTAATAATAATAATAATAATAATAATTTTTAACATTAACAATAATAATATAGGATTTATTAGAGTTTAATTATAGTTAGCTAGGTTTAGGATTAGGATTTATTAGGTTTAGGGTTAGTTTTTATTATAATTTATTAGGATCAAGGTTAGGGTTAGGGTTTATCATTTATTATACTAAATATAAAAGTGAATAATTACATGGAGAGGAATAATTGTGTATAATAATAATAATAATAATAATAATAATAATAATAATAATAATAATAATAATAATAATAATAACAACAACAACAACAACAATAATTTTAATAATAATAATAATAATATAGGATTTATTAAGGTTTAATTATAGTTAGCTAGGTTTAGGATTAGGGTTTATTAGGTTTAGGGTTTGTTGTTATTATAATTTATTAGGGTTTAGCATTTATTATACTAAATATAATAATGAATATGTTCCATTATAACAAACTATTATATAAATTATTCTCAACTCTACATGTAATAATATCATATTATTATAGTTAACCTATATATATTATCTTATTAATATCTACTTGATTTTACTATACATAGCTTGAACGATTTGATGATAGTTTGATGTTCAGCCGGTTTGTTCAATATATAACTTATGATTATATCCTTATTTTAAATATGTCAAGTATAATAAGAGGAAGTTTGATTCAACTTAACTTATTGACAAATGTAGTGGGAGTAAATGAAAGGATTTGTTTGGTAATTTATCTTTTCTTGATATATAATGACACATTTATATCAATTGAGAAAAAAATAAAAATAAATTCAAGATTATAAGTGTTATAATGAGTATCTTATGTGGGATGTTGTTAGCTTTACATAGTTGGTTAAGATCTGGTAGAATATATATATGATTTGTCTAGCTAGATGAAGATCGGTTTACATATTCTGTAATTTAGATCCTTTCGAGACCAACCTTGATGATAAGATTTAATGATTCTCATTTGTAGGTAGTGAGATGACATACCCTCTACCATATTTATGCATGGCGCCACATGCAGACCTATGGACTCATGTCATTTGGTTATACAATGAGCTAGGTAGGTTGTATGTGAATAGCGCATCCTATCACCTCTTCTATTTTAAATCGTATCACCTACTGTTGACCCTGCCTCAGATAAATCCATGGTCGTTGGCTACATCGACTTTTTCGCATTGGTTTATCCACCACACTGATGCACCACACCCAAGATTTATTAAGGGTAAAGTGTTTGCCAGAGAGTATGATAGGATATCAAGAGAGCTTATGGTGAATGATGATGAGTGGAGGTTTTGTCATAGCTTACCTTCGAGTATCCATCCCGGTTACCCTAGAGTAATCTTTAGCGATGATGTGAGGGATCAGATGACATATCATGATGAGTGGACTTTGAGAGTTATAGTTATTAGTCAGGCTCGACAAGGCTACTGAGGGATTTAGTTTTATAGTTATGAGTTTTTCTTATTTAGGTGTTTGAGCTTTATCAACCTTTTGATGTATATAGTGCTGCTATTGCTTTAATCCCATAGTATGTATATATTTTGTAATATGAACCATTGTACAATGTTTTGCTATGTATGTATGTATGTATGTATGTATATATGTATGTATACATATATAAACTCTTTCTAAGTATGAACAGTTTGAGTATTAATATCTTTTTGGAAACGTATTCTCATGATTCGTACATATATATACATACAAAATAGAATGATACATTTAAGATTAATTATTTTTAAGCATGAGTAATTTGTGAATTACTAAACTTATAATTGAATTAATTTCTAATAATTACTTTTGTGTAGGATACATCTAGGCTAAAAAACTATGGATCGAAAATGGTTGTCTGCAAATCGTTTGTCTAAATAATATAACAAAGGAGTGGAGTTTTTCATCAAGTTTGTAGTTGAACATGCTCGGGACTCTAGTAGAATAGTCTGTCCTTATTTGAACTGTGCTTATATTTTCAGTGTATCAGTGCTAATGATTTGAGAGATCATTTGTTTGTGTATGGAATTGATATAAGTTACACTTGTTGGATGTGGCATGATGAAACAGAGTCTAAATATGATAATAAGTATGTTAGGAGGGAAAGTAGTGAATAATCATTTGAGAACTATGAGGGACATTCATTAGAGGAGATGACTCAAAAGGTTGAGGAAAGTGTTCAGGATTGTCCAAAAATGTTTGAAAAGTTATTGAATGACTCGAAGAAACCTTTGTACGGTAATTGTAAGACATTTACTTGATTATTCGCTACTTTAAGGTTGTTAAACTTAAAATCATATAATGGATATAGTGATAAGAGTTTCACGGAATTATTGACACTTGTAAAGGATATGCTTCCTAATGACAACGTTTGACCCAATTGTACCTATGAAGAGAAGAATATTCTTTTTTCTATGGGCATGAGTTATGAGAAGATACATGCATGCCCTAATGATTTTATTTTATTTTGCAATGATAATGCATCTTTGGATAGTAGTCCTAATCCTTAATGTAAAGCACCACGATACAAGAAGAACAAGGTGCTTGCTAAGGTATTATGGTATTTTCTTATAATGCCAAGATTATGGCAGATGTTTAATGATGTTGAAGATGTCAAGAAATTAAGATGGCATGCTGATGACAAGATAGATGACGGGATTCTTAGACATCCATCTGACTCTCCACAATGGATCACAATTGATGGCTTGTTCCCTAAATTCGTTAAAGAAGCAAAAAATATGCGCCTTACACTTTCTACGGATGGAATGAATCGGCACAATGAAGGCACCTACAGTTTGCGGCTGGTGATTTTGGTTATATACAATCTACCTCCATGGATCTATATGAAACGAAAGTATATGGTGCTATCTTTACTCATATCGGGGCTAAGCTAACAAGGGAATGATATTAATGTTTATTTGGCGCCTTTGATTGATGATTTGAAGTTCTTGTGGGACATGGGCGTTGAAATGTTTGATGCATATAGTGAAGAAAATTTCACTTTGAGAGCAATGTTATTCTGTACTATAAATGATTTTCCAGCGTATGGCAACTTGATAGGTTATAGTGTGAAAGGCCATTATGCATTTCCGATATGTGAGGAGAATACTTCATTTGTTCAGCTAACACATGGTTGGAAAACTGTCTTCCTTGGGCATTGTAGATTTTTACCAATGAATCATCATTATCTTAGGCAAAGAAAATAATTCAATGGCTTTCGAGAAGAAGGGCAGGCACCAATCCGGTTGACAGGTCGACAAGTGTGGCTGAAGATGAAACATTTGAATGTCAAATTTGGAAAGAAGAATAAAGATAATCCTCCATCAATTGGGTGGAAGAAGATGTAAGTATTCTTTGACCTTCCTTATTGGGAATATCTGTACGTAAGACATGCCCTTGATGTGATGCATATCGAGAAAAATATATGTGGCAGTCTTGTTGGTACATTACTTAATGTTCCACGAAAGACTAAAGATGGCATCAATGCTCGAATGGATATGGAAGAAATGGGTAATAGAGAGGAACTGGCACCACGAGACAATGGAAGAAGAACATATTCACTACCTGCATGTCATACTCTTACTAGAAAAGAGAAAATTTCATTTTACAAATTCTTTAATAGTGTCAAGGTTCTAGAAGGGTATTCTTTACATGTCAGAAGGCTCATGTCGATGAAAGAGTTGAAACTAATTAACATGAAGTCTCATGATTGTCATATTTTGATGCAGCACTTCTTGCCGATAGCTATACATGGAATTTTGCGAAAGCATGTTCAAATTACTATCACGAGGCTTTGTTGGTTCTTTAACACCGTCTACTCCAAAGTCATACATCCTGATAGTTTGGATGCCTTACAAAGAGGGATTATGATTACTTTATGCTAGCTTGAAATAAATTTTCTACCCTCATTCTTTGACATTATGGTACATCTAACTGTTCATTTAGTTTATGAGATAAAAATTCTAGGACTTGTTCATGGGCACTAGATGTACCCCTTTGAATGGTTTATGAAGTTGATAAAATGTTTTGTGAAGAATTGATATCAACTCAAAGGATGTATTGTTGAGAGTTACCCTGTAGAAGAGACAATTGAGTTTTGCACGATGTACTTGTCAAATGCGAAAGTTCTTGGTATTCCTAAGTCACGATATACAGGAAAAATTGAAGGATAGGGTATTAGGGGCAAATAGTTTGAGCATGTAGACCCTAACGGGTTCCGTAAAGCATATATATATGTATTACATAACAGTGATGATGTTCAGCCGTATATTAGAGAACATATGCTTTCTTTATAGATTGAAAATCTATCAAAGACTGAGAAATAGATAATCGATAAACATAATATTTCCTTTATCGATTGGATAAAAGATCACATCATTTCACTCATTGGACATTCCTTATCTTCAATTTCTGAAACCCTACATTAGTTGTCTCAGAAACCTTGTTATGAAGTTTTTTCATATAGTAGTTATATGATCAACGATTACACTTTTTATACAAAACAATAAAATGAGAAGAGTACAATGTAGAACAGTAGGGTGACTTTAGTGGCTGAGGCAAATCATGTTGCTAGTGTGAAGGATAAGAATCTAACCTATGTAGATATGAATTATTATGGTGTGATTGAACATATATGGGAGTTAGATTATATTATATTTAAAGTCCCTGTATTCGATTGCAGATAAATTGATAATAGCTATGGGGTTAGATATGAAGATGGATTCACATTAGTAGATCTCAATAGGGTAGGGCATATATAAGACCTATTCATCTTGGCATCACAAGTGACACAAGTATTCTTTGTTACTGATCCTACTGATAACATATGGTCTCTAGTACTATCTACAAAGAAAAGAAATGCTAATAAATGTGGTGATAAAAATGATGCCAATTGGAATAAAGAGTGTGTCTCAGCTATACAAGCAACTCAATTATTGAATGATAATAAAAATAAAATTATTGAGGAGGAAATATATGTTAGAGATGATTATCATGAAGTAATATATGTATTAGATCCTGAAACCAATCCTAAAACAAGGGAAAAACAAAGAAGGAAAAGAAGGCAATGAGGGTAGTAATATTGTAACATATGATATGTGTGCTTGGTTTTTTAAATGCATTTTTCAACCTTCCTCATTGGATATTTATTGTATCGAAAAATAATTTAGTGGTACATTATGGTCAATACATAACATTCTAAAATAATTTATTTATTAAGTTTTTGTAGGGATATGACCAACAAAATAGTTGATAGGGATAATAGTGATGAAGAAGGGAAGAGAGGACCAACTATTATGAGAATCATCATGGACATGGGGAATAAAGGAAAACTAGTTAAGTTGGGATGGAATACTTACAATCTTTCCATTAGCCCTTACGCAGACATGTTCTTGATGTACATTTCAGTCGTCACGCATAACCGTATTCCTATCTCTTATATAATTGGAAGTAGGTTCCAAAGGGTCACAAGGAGCATATTTGACAGAAAATCATGGTAAATATGCTATTTTATTTAATCATTTTTGTAGGTCAAATGTTATTAATTTTAATGCATTAACATCGATATACATCTATATGTCTTATTTTACAGAGAGTCTTCAATATCCCGAATACTAGGAAGAAATGGCTTCTTAGAAATTGTGGGGAGTGTCTAAGAACATTTAGGTCATACTTGGCTCGTAGAAAAATATACAGAAAGAGGGATGGCTCTCTAGGGCAGAACCCACCCAAATGATATGCTTTTATTAATCAAGAAAGTTAGAACCAATTTATTGCATATCGTCTTTCAGAGGATTTTAAGGTATTTGTTAAATAACAATTAAAATTTTTGATTAAGAATATTTCATTGATTTATAAATAACCATGTGACTATATATTGGCTTGTAACATAGGAAAAAAGTGCTAAAAATAAAGAAACTGCTAAGCAGAATAAATACCAGCATAATATGGCTCGCAAAGGCTATGCAGGCCTTAAATAGGAGTTGGTATGTCATTTTAATTTATCTATTTACATGTAAAAGTCTAATGTTATAATAATATTTAGAATACAAGATTATTTTTTGATTTACAACTCCTAGCCCAAGACTTTGATCCATGTACCTCGTCCATCAATATTAGTACATTATGGAAGAAGGTTAGAGCAACAAAAGATAGATACATTAATGAAGATGTAGATGTTGCTGCCAAAAAAATTATAAGTTTGTAGATATCCCGAACCCTACTAAGTTTTCTTTTAGAAAACTATTATATTATGCTTATTCTTATAAGCTAAATTTAAATATATTGTATATATTACAGGACAAACTTGAAACATTAGATGCTGCAGAGAGGGTGGACTAATATAACATTGTGTTCCAAGCTACAGGAATTGTAGAACACCCTAGAAGATATAGGAGTCTTGGATTAGGTGTTAGAAGAATGAGCATGTGTGGTCGATCTCGTGGTTCTCGTAGCACTAATGAGCAAGTGGCCATCCTCACCCAGAAATTAAACATGGCATTTGAACAGATGACAATAATGGAGCAAGAGTTGTCATTTATTAAATCTCAAGGGTATAAGCCATCCAATTCTATCAACCATGATTAGCTTCACATACCCAATATAAATAGCATTAGAGACAGTTATGAAGCTGATGCATGTCTTTCTTCTCTTCCCGAGGTAAGCATTACAAACTATGAATTGTTATTAAATGTATTTAGTGTCGTAAATAATTATGCAATATTTTATTTTAGGGTTTGTATAAAAGTGACTTGTTAGTGAATAACCTTTTAACTCATTTGGCAAAAAGAAGGACATGCATAAGTTATAGTACCCAAACACAAATAGTCCATGGGTATAACTTAGCCCTAAATACAAGGTCAGTGAGTATTGACACTCTAATCATTGGCAGTGCACCCTTACCTTGTTATAAAGAAGGCGATGAGGTAGCTACAGTATTGGAAGCTCATGGAAGCTATGTACCTTGGCATGTGGATCAGATACGTCTTACTATTGAAGAGGTAACGACATTCAACATCATTATTAGACCTTATTTATTACTTACACTATTTATACCTTTTTCATATATATATATATACTCAATACATATTTTGTTTATTATTATCAATTAAGGAATCAAAAAAGAAGGATGCTCCTACTACTAAAACCAAGAGAGGTACTAGTAGAACGAGTAACACAAAAGAGGGAAATACTAAAGAAAAGAGAGCTAAATCTGAAAAATCAGTTGCCCCACAAAAGATTCCTTCTTTAGAGAAGAGCCAACCTCCACTAGTACTAGCTTTATTGTATTTTTATGCCTAAAATGACCTTAGGGAAAATCATATTTTCATTGATTGTCATCCTGAGTATGTTGGGAGGGACGATGCTACTTACATAGTATCGACGGTTGACATAAGTGAAATTTATAATCAAGAATGGATGTCAACTATGAGTGTTTCTGTCTATGTCACATAAGTATTATTTCATATTTCATATTTTAGTACTTTTTATTATATTGGAATTTTTATGACCACTTATATGAGTTATAGGTTATTAACAAATATGCATTGTTATTATCGTCCATAGGTTGGTAACTAGTTGTGCTGTGATGGAGGGAATACTATCCTCTATTGTATTTGTGTGCCCATACTACATAGCTGACGATACTACAATAAGAGAGGATAGGCACATAAACTATTTAGTAGATCGCATTTTGATTGAGGGATACAACAAGTTGTATCTCATTCCTTACCTTGCAAATGAACATTGGGTTTTGTACGCCATCCAACCTGATCTTAATAAAGTCTATGTGTTTGATTCCCTTCGAACCTATAACGTGTCTTTTGACGTCACTTGTTGTGGTGGAAAAAAAAACTTATCGACATGTTAGTATACTTCTTACTTCATTAGCTTATATATGCATATATTATACTTTAATTATTTGAGGTATATATACTTATAATATTGTGTATCCAACTCTATTTATTATGGCACTAGAGACGGCATATCAGAGGAGAGGTGGGAATGGTGTCCCAAACCCAAAGAGTTTTGAATATGAGCCTATAATGGTAAGTAGGAAGACAACTATTTTGTATTTTGTTTTAATTAAAATTAATGTCTAATAGTTAGAGAGCTAACTAAATTCATTTAATAGTGTCCATAATAGCAGAATGATGATGATTGTGGATACTATGTATCAATGGATTTGATAGTCCAAAACAGATCGGTCAACATAGATCCAAGCCAGGTATGTTTGTTTATCCATATTTTTCCATTAATGACTCATGGCATATATATTTGGCACTTGACCTAAGTACTGACTGAATATTAATCGAAACTTGGCCATTGTAGTTTTTTACCCGTGACTATGCATGAGGCGAGAAATACAATGTTGATGAAATTGATAAAGTTAGAGACCAATGGGCTAAGCACATACACTCATACATTCGGTATTAGCTAGGGATCTATATTCTACATGCATGTTCAGGTTTGTATTTCATCTACGTCTTTTGGTCATCTAGGCTATGATCTATGAACTTTTCACTTTGGAGTGTAGAGCTACCTAATTGTGGTATGATGCAATCCTCCGAAATTTTGAAAACCTATAATTTAATAAAAAAACATTTATTCGGGATAAATTAGCTTTTAAAATTATTTGGTATAATTATTTTATGGATTTTTTAGCATATAAATTCGGATAGGAATATTTGATAAATTGAAATAAATATTTTGTTATTTTATCATACTCTATTTATTTAAATAATTTTTCAAACCAATATTTTTCTAAAATTATACTTTTTAAACCCATATATTTAATTATATTAAATTAAATTATTAAATAAATTTATTTTCCAAAAATATTACATTCTATTATTTTATAAATTAAATTATTTTAATTTTCCCCTATTTTCCCTTTTCCCTTTCCCTTTCCCTTTTTCTTTTCTTTCTCCTTTTTTCTCCTTTTTCCTCCTTTTTCCTCCTTTCTTTCTTTTCCCTTTTTCCTCCTTCTGGCCGCCAGCCCCAGCCTACCTTCCTCCTTATGCCTAGGCCACCAGCCCACTCCCCTTCCCTCCTTTCCTTCTCCTACGATGGCCGCTCCCTTCTTTCCTTTCTTTTCTGTTCCTTCTCCCCCGATCTAGCCGGCTCAACTTCCCTTTCTTTCCCTTTGCCCGGCTGGCCTTCTTTTCTTCCTCATCTTCTTTCTTTCTTCATCACCCTTACCCGGCGTCGACCAAGCACACCCCTCGATGCCACGCCCGGCCACTATCCTACTGCCTCTCCCTACCACCACCTACCACCACTACAACCCTCCCTCTCTCCCCTTTTCTCTCCCCGCCTTTTCTTTCCATTTTCTGACCAAACTAGCCCCTACAAAGCCTCCCCACATGTCCTATTTTTCCCCCTCTTCTTCTCTTCTTCTTGCCACCTACGAGCCACCCTACCACCCTACTGCCACCTTATCGAGCCACCTACCTCCTCTTTTCTCTCCCTCTCATTTTTCTTCTCATCACCAGCCCTTCCTACCCCATATTTTTGAGCCTCCTTACCTTCCCCGACCTCATTTCTCCCATTTTCTTCTCCTTCCATTCCATCCTTGTTTTTGCACCACCGCCACTTCCTCCACCACACCAACCGTCTGTAGCGCCTCCTGCCACCTTCTACTCTTGCCCTGCACCACCACAATACCCCATTGAGTCCCCTGTAGTCCCTTCTTCCTCCCCTCTTCTTTTTCTCTCATTTTTCTCCCTTCTCGACAACCTCCATGCAACCCCTCCTTTAGGCGTCATCCCGCTGCCACCTAAGCCACCAAACCATTCCCTACAACCTCCTCTACCACCCCCACACCTCCTTTGGTTGAAACTAACACCCTCACCCCCTTATTTTCCCCTCCCTTTTCCTTCCTTCTCAGCCATGCCCACCTCAACAGCCCCCTTTGCAGCCTCGCTGCCACAACCTCCGTCACCCTTGGCCGCCAACAACCTATCCTTGACCACCACCTACACCCCCTCTTCACCCTTGCACCCTTCCCTTCCCCTAAATCCTCCCCCATTTACCTTCTTTCCTAGCCCCAAAACCCTAACCCGAAAACACCCTTCCTTCCTTTTCTTCATGCCACCTTCAACCCTTCCACCCTTGGTTATTTTGCAGGTAGCTCATACTACATGAGCAGATGAGCTGCTACATCCCTTGGTTATTTTAGTTCATAAATTTTAAGGTATAATAATATTTAAGTGAACTATTTCATTAATTAAATTTATAAAGCCTTATGCTTCTTGTTTTCTTATTTCTAATGTGATAAATATTAATATTATTTTTAGGTGTTGATTTTGCTATTTAAAGCTTGAATCTTTAATGGGGATACCGGTTAGGTTTGATTTTATGGAAATTAAGGTAATCGTTAAACCCCACTTAAACACATGGATAAACGTATGCTAGCACATTAGGGTTTTAATATGTTATTTTGCATGATATATATTGTTTAATATATTATATGTAGTTACTTATATTGATTGATAAAAAGGAAAGCATGTTAGTTTATATGTTATGTGTGGAAATATTGCTTAAGGAAAGAGTTTGGTTGTTAATAAAAATGTTATATTATGCTATTGTGACCATTGATCCATGATTAATATTATTGTGAGCCCTAAGGGCATTTTAGTAATATGTCTTATGCAAGAATGTGGCCTAATATGTGTGGGTGTTGAGGAGTATTATATGAAATATAATAGTTGGTGAAATTGGATGAGGAGAATGGAGTATTAATATTAATATTCATGTAGTGATGATAACTTAATAAAAGTAGTGTAATAAAAGGGAAAATGGTAAATTACAAGTAAAAGGGTATTATGGTAATTTTGGAAGTAAAGGGAAAATGGTAATTTTAGAAGTTAAGGGTATTATGGTAATTTTAGAAGTAAAGGGCAAAATAGTAATTTTATTAAAAAAAAGGGAAAAATGGTAATTTATTAAGTAAAAAGGTATTATGGTAAATTTGGTAGTTAAGGGTATTATAGTAATTTTGGAAGTAAATGAAAAAATGGTAATTTTATAAGTAAAAGGATAAAATGGTAATTTTGTAACTAAAGGAGTAAAATGGTAATTATAATAATAGAGAAGGGCAATATAGTAATTATAATAATGGAGAAGGGCAATTTGGTAATTTGACCACCTAAAGGGTAATTTGGTAAGTATGATCATACAAAAGGGCAATTTGGTAATTTTGCCAACCAAAGGGTGAATTGATAATTATGATAAAAAAGAAGGTAATTTAGTAATTATGAAAATGGAGAAAGGTAATTTGGTAATTTAACCAACTAAAGGGAAAATTGGTAATTATGATAATGGGGAAGGGAAATTTGGTAATTATGATAATGAAGTAGGGAAATTTGGTAATTTAACCAACTAAAGGACAATTTGGTAATTATAACAAAGGAGGAGGGCAATTTGGTAATCTAGCCAACCAAATGGGAAATATGATAAGTGTAACAATTATGAAGGGTGATTAGTGATCTAATAAGTGTGGGAGATAACTTGGTAACCTAAATCGAGTAAGGATGTGGCTAAGAACAACTATGTGTATGCTATGTGCCTTGTGTGCCATGTGTTATGCCATATTGTGTACTTTATACTAAAAGGCTAATCATTTGTAGCGTAGCTTGGAGTGGAGGTATGCTTATATGACTTCCTTAAGGCATGTGGATGATGATTATATGTGTTGTGTGTATGATGTTACATGATGAGACCGTCTAGGACATGCATGCTAGGAAGTTTAATAATATGATATGAGATGAAAAAATAAAAAGGGAAAGAGGGGAAGTGAGTTGATTTAAGGGATATGGGATTGACCTAATTATCTCATGATCCATAAGGGGGAAAATAAAAGGATTATATGATCAAAATGAGCAAGTGATGTGAATCTTGCATGGGAAATTTCTAGGGTCTGCATGGAGATGATCCTTACGTAAGAAAGGTGCTAAGGTTTGAGTGGCCAACTAGGGTTTCACGGTCACATGTATAATTAGTGAGTGGAGTGATAGGATTTGGATTGAATCTAAATGAGATGAGGAGTCAGACGGTAAAAGAAAGGCTTTGCCACATAGGTCTAATAAGGGTTTCAAGGGAAAACCTTAGAGAGTGGTAATGAGAGAATTCGAATGTCATAAGGTGATGGGCCTTAACCCACACCTTTAGGAGTTAGGTTTTCGTTATGAGTAAATGGAAGGAGGAATGGATATTGGGGTGTGATAAGAGGCGTAGGAGTCTTAAGATATGGGATGGGCCCTCTCTGGAGGATAGAAGTAGACATACATGTCAAGGGTGAAATACTTTCTAATAAGATACTAATCATTTAAAGAGGAAAATTATTGAGCCGGACCCAGACCGGTCCACTAGTGAATAATAGTGGCCAGGAG
The DNA here is from genome assembly GCA_030549775.1 of Tamarix chinensis. Taxonomy (NCBI): domain Eukaryota; kingdom Viridiplantae; phylum Streptophyta; class Magnoliopsida; order Caryophyllales; family Tamaricaceae; genus Tamarix; species Tamarix chinensis. The sequence goes on along the minus strand of CM060174.1, from coordinate 68,925,859 downwards.
CCGGGGTGCCCTAAAGACCAGTCCATCGACGAATAATAGTGGCTATGAGTGTTTTGCCCTACATAATTTCTGATCTACCAGCTATAATAGTGGAGGATTCCATGCTAAAAAAACCAAACATAATAATGATAAGACATGGGAAAGACACAAAGTAATTACAATGAAACACCATGTGAGTAGGGGCTAGACTGGTCCACCGGTAAATAATAGTGGCCAGGAGAGTTCTACCCTAGAGACCGGTCCATCGGCGAATAATAGTGGTTAGGAGCGTTCTTCCCTATATGTATTCCCGTCCACCGGCTATAATAGTGGGGTTCCCACACTTACATAGATATAAAATCTGAGATATGCTTGAATAATGATGGACTAATGGTTTAAGGCCTAGAAGTATTGATTTCATATTATGACCTGTTAATATTTGACGGACTTACTATGTATGTGAATGTTATGTATGCACCTCACATTATATATGTTTATAGTTTGCATCATTTGTTGCATTGCGGGCTTGCCTTTAAGTGTGTTTTAAAGGATTACTTAGTACCATAGTACTGAAGGGTTCTATTCATGGGGACCCTACCTATTTAATGGGCAGTGCCCCTTGCAGGTTCGTTTCAGGTGCTATTCAAGTGGGTAATGGGAAAGAGCGTAATGAAATTATCCAGACTTTTAGGGTTTCATTCTTTCTCCCTTAACCCCTAATTTAAATGTAATCTATATTCTTGTAACCACCATATGTGGATTCTATTCTTGTAAATGGTTTACTATGCTACTCTAATTTAATTATGGTTTGAGTTCTCATAAATTCTATTTTATACTTTTAGCCTTAGCACTTGCTACTAGAATGGTAGGAATGAACCGGTCTGGTACTAAGTATGGTGGTAATATCCATAGAATTCATAGTTTGATATTTTGCTTCCGCTATTTCTTTTAATAAAACAAAAATTTTCAGTAGTAAATTTTGGGAGTGTTATATACGCCTACTAATTTTGACTCTAGGGTATACCCAGTATATTGAGACATACTAATTAGAGCTTGATTGAAAATATGGTGTATCATTTGGGAGGAAGACATGCATGTATATATGAATTGATGTTGTTTTACATTACAAATTTGGTAAATATTTGAACATACAACTGTGTATGTGGGATGGAACAAAACAACAAAAATATAATAGAAAAAAAAATATATACAGTTTTAATAATGGTTCCCCATGACAACCATTATTAATACAATTTTTAATAATGGTTTCAGTAAGAACCATTATTAAATGTTGATATTTAATCTCAAATTTATGCTTATTTAATATGTATTAGGGTTTAATAAAAGCATAATCAATAATTATAACCCTAATTGGATCATATTTTAACAATGGTTTTTGTAATAACCGTTATTACAACTTTATTTTTTATAATGGTTTTGACTTAAAAACCATCATCAAATACCAAGTTTACACTCATATTCACAGTTTTTTGTATATTTTTATGATGGTTATGAACCGCTATTAACGATTTAACAACGGGCAATTCAATAACGGTTCAAAACCGTTATTAAAAGTATTAAATAACCATTATTAAAACTCCTTTCTGGGGTGGTGCAAGGAATTGTTTATCCAATATTTTTCATATACAACCTACTCAAAAGTTCCATATATCTCATCCATTACATGATTTGAAATTTTAGATATCCAAAATACTTTTTTTAGAATATTCGAAACTATTGAAGGGATATTTAGTCATTAGATATTCAAAAACACTTGATATCCAATGTGTTCTAGCAGCTCATTCGTCGGCTACTATGCGTGAGTGTTTAGTTGAACCACATTTTATTGTATTGTTCAATTTATAATTTAAAAAAAACTATAGCTTAATTTAGAATATATAAAAACCTATTTGGTTATAATATTAAGAATTAAATTATATTAAAATATTTATAGTTTTTTAAGGTCCATATTAAAAAATATTAATTTTTATGATAAATGATGAACAAATTAGAATTGAGAAATTTTATTGCTATGAGATATATTAATGAGGTGGTAGAGGGTATATTATAAATATAACAATAACTTGTTTTTTGGAACTTAAAAAATAACTTATATTATGGGAAAAAAATAGGAAATTATTATAAGTCATTTATTCTCATATAGATGTAATAGTTTCGAAACTGTCAATTGTATATTTATTATATTAATATTTTTAATAAAAAAATTACTTATAGATGATGATTTTTAACTTCCATGTTGAAAATTTTAAAATGTGAGTAACTCTAATTTTCTTCTTTATTATTATGTTATACATCCACGCTGCAAGATTTTTTTCTTTTCATTCAATATTGATCATGTACTTGATTAATTGTATTGGTCGTAAATTTGTAAAAAATAATTGTAGACTTTATTTTTAATTTCAAAAATATGATTTTTATTTGTAAAATATTGGATTTTAAAGAAAATTTTAACTATTAATATATTTTAATATATATTGATAAACATTATAAAAAATAATATTATGAAATTATTTTTCAATACTAATATAACAATTATATTTTTAAATCATAATATAGTATAATCTAAAATAAATTAATGGCCAAAGTTTATTTAAAAAAATTCGAGACATCAAATACATATTTACATAGGGAGTAAGCATTAAACAAATATTAAAATTAAAAGTTCATAAACCACAAAATAAGCCAAATTATACTATTAAAATTGTGGTTTTGTTTGGTTTATGGTATTTTAAAAATAGTTTGGTTTAGTTTGAGATTTTTTTTAAACAATACAATTATGGTTTGGTTTAGTTTAGTTTGAGCCAACCACACTAAATTAAACCTTATTTACCCTAACATGTGTTAGTTAATATTCATCGCATTCATCATGTAAGGGAATTTATTGCTGGTATGTTTGAGCCAACCTCATCTCCCTATAGTGCTCGTGCTTGCAGAGAAATACCTAATACCACACGTTTTGCATCCCTAAGACACTTCAAGATGGGGACCTTTCCAAAAAGGGGTGAAAGGCTCTGAAACATTTTATTCCAAAAATAATCGAAGGCAACAATGACTTTATGCGCTCAATTTTCTTCAATCCTAAAGGATATGAACACAAGTGTTGCAAATAAGTAATTGATTTGCCTTATTACCTTATGTTGTGGACATGGTGTTAGTTGTTCACCTTCTGTCGCTTTCATATTTTATGTTGTGGCCCTTACATTCCGAGGTCCTAAGTAGAAATAAATATTACGGTCTCATATTTTATATTTGTATAAATTTTTTGTTTAGGCAGAAAATCAAACCTCTAACTTGCTTTAATAAAAAAAATTATTTTTATTATCTTAACATCCATATTACTTTAGATTTTTATTTTTATAACAGATATTATAAATATATATATATATATATATATATATTTGAAACTCATATTATTTAAAGATCCTAAGTATAAGTCTAATATTGCTATATCTAGATCCAATCCATAAGAGAGGCTAACAGTAAATTAGTTGGCTGATAAAGTGGAGAGGAGATGTCGAGAGATGGGGAAGAGTGTATAAATAGTAGAATAATAAACTAGAGACGAGAGATGTGCGAGAGGGGGAAGCGAAGGGGCCCTGCTGAATATTTTCTTTTTCTATTATATAGTTAATTTTTATTAATTTGATACTATTTTTTTTTATTATCTTATGTAAATCAAATACAAAAAATTATTTTTTTTATTATTTTTTTTTCTTTAAAATTTTTCATAAATTAAATGGAGTATGATAATATTTTAGTCTAAACTTAAAAAGATATATGCAAGTGAGTCCCTAATGTACAGGGACAGCTAATTTTGTTGTCCTAAGAACGTTCTAGTACATTAATGTATATTAGTATGCCTGAAAATAAGAGATTATGTAAGTACCGTATATATAAAAATCCAAGTTTCGGTGTTTATTCCACCTTCATCCCGGTGCATTAACGATAGTGGTATTGGGATCCAAGCATCACCATCTTCTCTTATAAATAAAAAAATATTATGTTAATATAAAATTTATAAATATTATTTTATAAAAAAAAAGATAATATTAGTAATCTTATATAATTTTCTTTCACATGCTTGGTAATTCACTGGCCGGTCTTTATGCGTAGATCATTATAAATTTTGATTGGCGATGGCAATTGTTGGGTTTGTTGATTAACCTATCATACTTTATTAAATTAATATATTAATAATACTAAATATAAATGATATGTTATATATATATATATATATATATATATATATATATATATATATATATATCATTGTATGTCTATAAGTTGAAATAGAACAAAATACAGAGGCTAGGATCTACCATATTAGACATCTTTTTTTCCAAACCTTGCCAACACAAATGAAAAAAAGGTAATAAATAATTTAGAATATTTAAACATTTAAAGTAATAGAGTTAAATTTTTATATTATCTTTCAACCATTAGTCTTCATCTTGCTCTTCCTCTTCTCATATTAGTCCTAAAACAACCTTTTAATATCAAAGAAAATCTGATTGTACACGCGACTGTGTTTCCAATCATTTAGACCAAAATATTGCTACAAAATTAATTTATATTATATTAGTAATTTATAAAATAATATAGTTCATATATTTAAACCAATAATATACAAATACCTCAAGTTGTGGAAAATATTAGAACCTAAATTTTCAAAAACATGGGTTCATGATTTATACAATAGAGGAATGAACTCCCCAATTGCATTTCCAGCATAGTAAGAAAATTTTGTCTCATACGCCCCAATAGATTATACATGTTATATGTGTAATACCTCAAATTGAGCGAAGTGGTATAAGGATTGACCTTACTACTTATATCAATATAGTATACCATCGTTTTGGTGATTCCATCATAAGAACTCTATAGTTAAGCATGCTGGCTGTGAAATAATTTTAGGATGGGTGACCCTCCTGGGAAACTTCAGAAAATTTCTAAAAATTTCTTGGAAAGTATCGTGTTGACCTGTGGGGCCAGCAAATTAATCCAAATCTCTCCAAGGTAGCCCCCGTATGGTCTTATAGACTCATAGTATTCCAAATGGTATCAGAGTAAAACCGCGACTGTGAACTGAACTTGGATGAGCCAGTCAGCCACCTAGTGGGATAATTCTTGGGATAAATTGTATTAAGACAGTTAATAGTTGAGGTACAACGAGGACGTTGCATTCTTTGAGTGGGGGTGAATGTAATACCCTAAATAGGGCGGAGTGTTATAAGAACTGATCTGACTACTTATATCAACATGGTATACCATCCTTTTGGTGATTTCATCATAAGAACTCCAAGTTAAATGTGCTGGTTGTGGAGAAATTTTAGGATGGATGACCCTCTTGGGAAGTTTTAGAAATTTTCTAAAATTTTCTCCGAAAAATGCGTGAGTGAGGACAAAGCTCACTGAAAGGACTCTTGTTGATTTGTGGGGCTAGCCGATCAATCCTAAACCTCTCCAAGGTAGTCCCCACATGCTCGTATCAACTCGGATGTGTAGTGGATTTTTTCATTATCTAGCCATAGATCATACAAATCTAGATCCTTCCCTCTACCTCTCCCCTTTCTTTTTCGTTTAGACGGTGTTGCACAAATAAATTTCAAATTTAATATTAGTAGTATTAAATATTTATTCAAAGTCATATATTCAAATGGTGAACATGTTTTTCATATATATTATATCACCAGACTCGCATTGAGAAGGTAATCTATGAGGTCTAGAAGGGAGATCACCTGCTCTATCTCCATCGTGATATGTAGTATCAATGTTAACCATAACTATATCTTATAGCAAGATAGTTAAAATAGTAATATAAAAAGATTAATTATATAACATGTTGTAAAAAATTATTACATATCAAATTAGTATATCATATGATGTAAAAATATATTACATATGTCTAGTTTAACGATAATAGTCAATATGAAAATTACAACAAATACACACTAGTCAGAAAAAAAACTAGGATTATCACTATATCCTAGCTAAAGTTTTGTGTTCTTCTATTCATATCTCTATGACATGTTAAATATATAAGTCCATTAATCGCACAATCATAATAAGTTGAACCAACATAAAATGGCTAAAAGACAATATATATAACTCCTTGAGGCTACTTAATTATGAAATTATGCAAGAGAGCAAGCTTATATTGTACCATCAACAACTTTTGTGTGTGTTGATGGCGTTTGATGATTTTAGGAGGGTGAAACTTTCCCAATTTTTGAACAAAAAAAAATTTATTTTGAAGACAATGCAGAAGTGTTAAGAAAATAAAATCGGAGAATATTACCGCCACATCAACCATAAGAGAGGTGTGATCATTATCTAGCCCTTGTCTAATGTAAGGCAAAATGAAACAACAGTTGAAAAGATACATGATCATAATATTAATACAATAGTACAAGATAATAAAGGTGGGAACAATAATATAGATAAAAAGTGTGGTAGTAAAAAAATATAAATGTCGGAAATTGAGCCAAGATTTTAAATAACTGGAAGAACAAAAACTAATAATATAGTTAGCAAAACACCTCTAACTCGTTAGCCTAACTCTTGAGCATAAGCATGAATCTCTGACCCCAAGCAATAGCCCACTAATGGCCCATATCATTACCCTCAGCATACTCTAACTTAGAGTCGTACCCCAACAAATCGTCCTTTGCTCCTTAGAATAGAAGATGGATCATCACAATAGCCACACAAGAGTAGTATCAGTAAGATAAAGTACTAGTAAAACATACTACCTAAAATATGGTAAGGTTTATGTAGTATATTGAAGTCAGATAGTAGCATGATGATAAATATATCAATACAAATTAATACTTAGTCTCATGGTAGCAATACAACAAGACATGCTTGCATGGAAATCATGGACGATAACACTACAGCAAAAGTGTCACAATCCATACAATATAAACTATATTAGAAGTCTCCCCTTAGTGATCACACACGTTCCAGTTAATAAGATAGTTCGTTCGACCACACCCAAATTTTCACCATGAACAAAAGTCAAGGAAACACATAATCACAATAAGATAATACACCCACCACACAGGGTTAGAATATATCGAAGGGGATTTTCTACAGGGATACCATACCTACCACATATTGAGTGCACCTACGGTGAGGGCTATCGAAAATTGGGATACCACACACACTATACATAGTCAAAGTAAATTAAGGGGGATTGAACTAGGACACCTCACCCATCACACCTTGAATGCTTATGCTATGAGGGCTAAAAAGTTGGGATACCACACCCACCTAAGTAATAAACAATACAAAGTGCAAAGGGCTTATACTGGGATATGTCACCCACTTGTACTGGAAACTGATGCCATGCTAGCCTGCCACAGTATAATCCTATACCTCATAAATATAAGCATATCCTCTACCAACCACAACCAGGTAGAGAAGAAAATAGGTACTGAGTGCAAATATAAACCATAGGGTGACTCACCTACTAACTTCCAGTCATCTATCCTAAGAGTCAGAGGAAAATCTTGAAAGAAATCTTATTCCATTATTATACATTTTTAAGTGATATCACAAATCATAGATTAAATCCACATATAACTAATTGGGTGTTTTTAAGTGATAATACTAAATATAATTAAGTTCCATTATTAACCAAATTGGGTATTTCCAAGTGATAACCCCAAGCACAATTAAATTATGTTACTATGAAAATTCGATGTTTCCAAGTGATAATACAAAACACATTACAAGGCATAAAAGCCACCAATTGGGTATTTCAAAGTGATAACACAAAACACATCACAATACATAAAAGCCACCAATTAGGTGTTTAGAGGTGACACAAAACATAACCAATTCAAGTCCCAAATATCACCATTATTATTCTTATTAAATCAAGGGCGATCATATTTGAAATCACAAGTTTAAAGTTTTAAATACATGGAAGCATTAACACAAAAGACCTAAGAAAAATAATATTAATAATAATTAACAACAAAACAAGGTGGCATACAACCAGATATGTTGATCGATCCCTAGGCTCAGTCGACTGGTTTGGTTATGCTAGACCTAAACAAAAATAACACCAGAGAACTAGTGGATTGTAGGTCTCTCCAATTGATTGTTCATAAGAACTAGTCAATGGGTTTGGACCTACCGGTTTATAGGTCTAACCAAAGACCAAACCAATTTGTTTTGTAGAGTCACCAGTCAATGGGTTTGACAAACTGATCGACTATTCATAGGAGATAGTTGGTGGGTTTGGTCCAACATTCAATGGGTCTAATTAGAGACATAACCACTTTTTGTTGCAGGGTTACTGGTTAATAGGTTCTGTAAACTAATCAGATGTTCATTAAAACTAGTCAACTAGTTTATTAAACCAATTGATTGATCTCACAACCAACTGATCCAAATTTCCAAACCATACGACTACTCGCACAACCAATTGATGGGTTCAATGAACCAATCGACTGGTCTAAGTAAAATATTACCCAGACTTATGATGCACATGACCAAAATTTACCATATTAATCTTATCATGCTTCTATGTCATAAAGTACATATAAATACATGGTACACACATAGAATCTTATGAACACATAATAATGTATATATTTAAATGAATCATGCTCAAATGGGAAAATCATGCATAAAACTGAGAGAAACCTAACAATACTAAATTTGGGAAGAAATTCTACCTCATGCTAAATTTATATAGTACAGTTAGACCATGCTAACCCAAAACACACCAAACACAAGAAACCTTAATAAGAAACAGAACCCCATTCATGTTAATGATAAGAATGCCTTACCTTGAAGCAATTCTTTTAGCAAAAAAACTCTTACTTGATGGCTATCTAGAAGGACCTTGATTCCTAAGAGATTAAAGGCTAAAACCATTAAAATCCCCTTTCAAAACTTCATTAAAATCAAAGAAAAATAAGATGAAGAAGAAGAACATAACCTAAACTTTTCTTAAAAACATAATGCCAAGGAAAATAAATTGAAATCTTCAACCTTTCTCAAACCTGAATTCTTCCTCGATCAAGAGAAAAAAGGAAGAATTAATGCCACAATTAGAAGAAGAGAAAGTGAGATAATTCTTGACCAAAGAAGGGAGAAAACGAAAGCAAGCCTCTTTTTTTTTATAGAGAGAAGAAAAGGAAAAATGAAGGAATGCTCAACACTTAGGAAACTTTTCCACTAAAAAAAGGGAAAAGAGAGAAAGAACAATAGGTGATGAATGAAAATGGATCAGAAATGAAGGGTGTGTTGGTGAGTCTTGACATTCACAAGAGAGAGGTAGATGAGACTGGTAAGGTTGAGTGTAGGTCACCAAGAGGTGAAAGCTTACTTGATGGAGTGATGGGGGGTTGAGTGTTGTCAGGAAGGGGCATTTAAGTGGGTTAGTGAGTTAGAGAATGGGTGCATGAAGTTAACTACACAACCCAGTTTCCAAAAGAGAGAGGAATAAGTGAGGGACAAGAGACAAGGTGAGGTATGTCTCAAAAGTGCTTTTTGGGAAAAACTAACTAATTAAAATCATATAATGATCTAAATAAAGTGAAAAGAATCCCAAATTACCAAGATATGCTTATTAGCATAAATGGATTCTAATTAGAAGTTTTCATAAACATTAGAAAGGATTTTGAATTAAAATCATTAATGGATATGAAATCATAGAATAACTAGTCGATCGGTTTGGCCAAACTAGTTTACTAGTTTTTTGAGAATAAAACTTTCAATTTTTGAGTGTATCAGTCAATTAGTTAGGCAAACCAATCGATTGGTATACTTGAAATTCAAAATTTTATTCCAGTTGAAGCCCATTCCAAAATCAAAACTAATTTATTTCATAACAACATAATTCTTTTAATACATTTTAAAACATTTTAGGATGGGGTATTACAAAGGGTGTTGTTTGATAATGGTGACACCAAAGCCCTTGGTGTCTATGGGTTTGATGTGTGCTCCTTTAAGAAACTATGGTCTATTATAAGGGAGGATTTTTGTAGGCTATTAGGAAGTTTTTTTCCATAGGATACTTACCACCTAAGTTGAATGTGACATCTACTAATCTTGTCCCAAATTTTTCAACATCACAAAGGGTTATTGAATTTTGTCCCATTTCTTGTTGAAACTTTTTATACAAGATTATATCTTAAGTTTTGATGCATAAACTTCAAGAAGTGATGCCCACTTTAGCAAACCATTCACAACCCACTTTTATCAAAAGGAGAAGTATGGATGAGAACATCCTAGTTGCCCATGAGTTGGTGAGAAAGTATGCTTTTGAGAATGTTAAGTGAGATGTATGATGCAGCTGAATCTACAAAAAGCATATGATATGTTTGGATGGAAGTTTCTCCATGGCATCCTGTTAAGATATGGTTTTCCTATGCATTTTTTTTTACTCTTATATTGGCATGTATAAGCATGGTGTCATTTTCCCTACTTTCTAGTGGGTCATTAACACCTCCATTTAAGGGGTAGATAGGACTTATACAGGGTAACTCACTTTCATATTGTTTGTTTATTCTAGTTATGGATCATTTGGCGAGGTGTCTACAACCATTTTGGGCTAACCTAAAATTTAAGGGGCACCCTTAGTATAAACCATTGAAGAATAGTGATCATAGCTTTGTGAATGCTTTACTTTTATTCTACCATGGTGATATGAGAAGTTTTTAGAGTTTAATGAAAATTTTTAATCATATCTTGGAGGTCCCTAGCCTTTATTTGAATCTAATGAAGTGTACTATGTATTTTAGTTGTGTTACTATTGAATTTTGAGCTGCAATATGTTCCTTACTTGGTTTTGAAGAGGGCAATCTTCTTATCACTTATGTTGGTATGTTTAACACCCCCATTTTTATTATTTAAAATTTTCATTTTGTGAAAGTATAAATTATATAATATTAGGTCTTACCACCACATTTTGCATTAGTCTAGCTTCCTTACATTTCTTATACCATGTTTTAAGGCTCAAAATAAGTTAAATCAAAAAAACAAAGTAGTGGCAAGAAGGGAAAATAATATAGATAAAGGTTAAGGATAAACATCCTTCTTACAAGATGCTAACAAAAATATAATAAGGGACACAAGAGTCTAAATGAAAACCAACAAAAGTTCGCACCCGAAGTTATGGCACTAATTTTCCCTATTCCTTGAACTTAAAATCTCATTCTAAGAATGAAATCTTCTCCTACTAACCCCAATGATCCTTTCTATGCTTATATGTCTTATGCCACTCCATGGAACACACATAATTATTTGTAAAAGTAGTGTTAGTACAACTTTCTTGAACTAAATAAATCACAATACCTCATAAGAGGTAATATACTCACATTACACATAATCATATAATAATGGAAATCATGGTTGAAACATAATAATCACGTTCAATTATGATGTATGAGAGTAAACATATCTTTGTAACTCAACATAAAATAACAATAAACAATGATCCAACAAAAGAGATTCATAACTTAATTGCAACTCTATAAAAAACTAACCTTAATCAATTATTCAAGTGCTACGATAACGGTTTTCTATGTCAATTTCAATCAAAAGTGATATCAAATATTGAGCGGTATACAATCCCATATCCAAGGCAATGATTATCAAGGGGTGTTACTAACCAAATTACTTAATTTCAGAGTAAAAGCTCACTAAGGAAGCTACATTATATAACAATCACCCATATGAAACCTCTACACCAAAGTTTTTAAGTACATGTAGTCTATATAAGATGTATGGAATACTTATATAGCATTAGTGGGCCCTTTGACTCAAAGGTCCAACTATGCACTCAAGAGCTTATTTTGAGGCACAAGATCCCTTTCCAAACTCAAGTACTTTTTAAGTAATTAATATCTTTTTAAATCTATTTTATTATTCATCAAAGGACACTGAGGTTGAAAAACACTAATCAAATCAACCAAGAACCACCAGGCAGCACAACAATATAATTATCAATTTAATTTTAAAGGACCACACATGTCACAACAATAATACCATCACGACCTAAGGTTACGTTTCACGCCTTAGCTAAAATAATTTCCAATTCTCATACTTGAATACTACCTTTAATAATTTTCCAAATTATCCAAATCCAATTCTACGGTTACCTAAAATTTAAATAGAGGTTAACTAAGCTAATCTTCATCAATTATTACACTTATGAATGTTTTAGTTGTACATGACAAAAATGTTGTCATAAGCCTTGTTATTTCAAAATTAACCATTTATCCCCAAATTTATTACACTTATCAAATTATCATTGTTGTAAAATTAGTATAAATTTAGAGAGATCCAAAACAATTCAAAATTAACAAGATTATACACAATTGAGGATTTAATCACAAAATAGAACAATAGAGGAAAAAAGTAGAGATTTTTATTCGTACTCTTATGTAATTAGTGGATGATTAAACTAATCAATCAATCAATTACATAATTCTACAATTCTATTTGAATGGAGAATTCTATGGAGAAGAAGAAGAAGTTGGCACACACAACTCTTAACGGCTAGATTTCAACATGTCACCTTTTATAGAAAAAAAAACTTATGGGGCAAAACAATGTATTTTAGAAATAAGGAAAAACATGGTCGGTGTTTAGGAAATATAAGACCCCCATGTTTATTTCCTTATTTTCAATTTTAACCAAAAACACATCAAAGATTTCATAGAGAAACATGGTTCATATTTATTAACACGGGACCCCCATGTTTCTCACACAAACCACCATACTATAATAAACTTCTTCAACACTTATATGAACAAACATAATGTTAAGTTGTGCTCAAATACCCAGTTAAAACACACAGTTCTCAACCTTAATGCAGTATTTGTGATGCATGAGTTATAAAGACCTCTATAAAAAAAATTTGGCCCAACAAAGGACCTTATGGCCTATGAATACCAATCAAGTCCAAGAAATACTCAAACATACCCAAGGTCAGTACCCATGGTTTGTAGCTTTATTAACATATTAGTAGGAGTATCCAAAGTGCTCACTTTCTCCAACACAACTTTCCCTACAACAACAGTACCCCGAAAAAAAGTGATATATGATGTCAATATACTTTATTCAATGATAAAAAGAATTCTAATTCTTTACTTAACAAATAGCACTCTGGATACAACCATGAACAACTAGAGCACTATGTGCAAATGCCAAATCTTGTACTAAACCTCTAAGGTACTAGGCTTCATGAACGCCTTTGTCATAGCCATATACTCTACCTTAGTAGTGGATAAGGTCATCACATCCTAAAAGGAAGACCTCCAGCTAATAGCTGAACTACAAAGATAGAAAATATATCTACTAGTGAGTCTTTTGTTATCAAGGTATCTACCATAATTAGAGTCAACGAACCTAACCAGTGAATTAGTTGATCTCCTATACTTACTACAAGATGATGTTGTTCCCTTCAAGTACCTAAGCATCCAATTCACTACATGCTAGTGAAATAATTTTGGATTCCGTATTTATCGACTCACAACACTAACATCTTTAGCAATATCAGACCAAATACACACCATAGCATACATGATACAACTAATAACATTTGAACATGGAACAGTCGCCATAAATTCCTCTTCATCTTTAGATTTGGGATAATCTAGAGCATACAATTTAAAGCGAGTAGCTAATGGGGTGCGCACTATCTTGGCATCCATCATATGAAATCTCTACCACCTTGTACACGTAGGACACTTGTGACAAACACAAAAGCTTCTACTCACAATTTCTAATGATCTTCATGCCAAGGATCCTCTTTGCAGCTCAAAGATCCTTTATCTTAACCTCACTCTTGAGCATTTCCCTCACCTTTTCAACATCAGACATATATTTTTATATCGCAAGCATATCATCAACAGATAGCAAAAGATACACAAAAGAGCCACCCTCTATCTCCTTCAAGTACACACATCCATCATACTCACTCTTGGATAAACTATGATCAAGCATAAACTGATCATATCATTTATAACATTGTCTAGGAGGCTACTTCAAATCGTATATTGACCTCTTCAATAGGTAAAAATGATCACACATCCCCTTAACCACAAACCCATCAGCTAGTCACATTAAATCTCCTCCTCAAGCTCACCATGCAAAAAATGTAGTTTTAACATCCAACTACTCCAACTCAAAATCATGCATAGCCACAAGTGTAAGTAAGGTACGAATAGAATTATGGCTAACTAGAAGAGAAAATACCTCGTTATAGTCTATATTTGGAATCTGATTGAATCCATGTGTAACTAAATGAGCCTTGTGAGCCTTCTACCATAGCCTCTCGACCCCTAGGGGTCTCTATTTGAAGTTATACACTCACTTGCAATCAATAATCTTTTTCTTCTTAGATACCTCCACAAGTTCCCATATATGATTATTGAATAAGGAATTCATCCTCTTCCTCAATAGCAACACACTGCTCAATAGAATCAGTACTATTATTTGCTTATTAGAATGATGCTGGTTCATGTACATCAACAATAGTCTTTGCACTAGATAAAGCATAGCCGGCTAATTCTTCATAACTATACCTAATAGGAAGCTTAAAAATCCTCCATCCTCTACCTAGAGCAACACCTCTTTCCTCTACTTATTGCCTAGATCCACCAACTTCAAGAATAGTGGGTCTATCAAAAGGTTCTCTGTCATCCAACTAAACCTCAACCTCTACCTACCCCAAATTACTCTCCTAATCCACCTCCTTAGTGATGCCATCATAAGGCTTAGTCTTTTAGAGGAACACAGGCACATTGAAGGTAACATCCCCTTTAGTTAAAAACTTAGATGTAGCGTGGTCTTATAACTTGTACCCCTTCACTTCATATGTAAAGACAAGAAAGATACACTTCTTGGCTCTAGGCTCAAATTTACCATCATTCACATAAGTATAACCAAGGAAACCAAAGACATGAAAATTAGAGTAATCAGTTAGCTTATTAGAGCACAAATCCTTAGGTTTCTTCAAATCAAAAGAGTAATTTGGTGATTGGTTTATCAGGTATATTGACATATACATTACTTCAATTCAAATGTCTCTACCTATCCTTCCAGGTGATAATATGCTTTAAGCCTTCTCTAATAGGATTCCATTCATCCGCTTAGTAACCCCATTCTATAGTGGTCTTCCAACACAACTATGGTGTCTTTTTATTCCATGATCTTAACATAAATCAGTGAAACTCTACTCAACAAACTCAATACCATTATTTATCTTATGTCACCTAACTTGCTTCCCGATCTCCTTATCTATCAAGGTCTTCTATCATTTGGAAACAACACACTTATCATTCTTATGCTTTAAGAAATAAACCCATACCTTTCAAGAGAAGTCATTAAAGAATGTGAGTAAGTACTACAGACCACCTTTGTAAGTCACTCTTGCTGTATCCTATAATTTTGAATGGATATACTCAAGAGGCCCTCTCATACTATGCTTGGCTGTTGAAAATAACTCTTTTTTGCTTGCCAAATATAGAGTGCTCATAGAATTCCATAGTATATGTACTTTACCATCTAGTATCCCCTCTTAGAGAGTTTTTTTAGACCCATAAAAATCATGTTTCCTAGTCTCATGTGCTATAGTCTCATAACATATGAGTTTGACAACCTCAATGATGTCACAACAGTTTTTCCGATAATAGTGAAACCTACCAAATCACACAATTTCCAACTCGCTTTCCCTCCATCGCCACCAAATACCCTTTGTAACACTTAGGGAACCATCCTCATTAACACATTGGTACCCATTACAATCCAAAGAACTCAAAGATATGAGGTGATTGGTCATATTAGGGACACGTAGCACATGGGACAACGTCCTAAACAAATCATCATGCATCCTTGTCTTCACTGTCCCAATCCTAGCAACTTTATAAGAAGCATTATTGTCTATCAAGAAAAATACACCCTCAATCACCTCAAATGTCTAAACCTACTCTAGTTGGGACATATATGGTAAGAGCACCCAAAATCCAAGATATATCTATCATTGATCTTGTTCTATCTATCAGTGACCTACAACACATCTCCATTACTATCACAATGGGAAAATATAGCATCATCCTTTGTATTAGATGGCTCACCAGACATAGCTCTAAGATTTTTGTTAGGAAAAAACATCCTAACGTGCCCCTTCTTGTGATACTCATAGCATGCCACATTCATCTGCCAACTCTTTGACTTCTTACGATCACTAAACCCCTTCTCCTATGCCATTCCCTTGGCTACCAATCCATCACTATATGAATACTCAGAAGTACTGCTTCCATCAACTAACTATCAATCAAATCCATTTGTAGCAGGGCATATTTCTCATCCTCAAGGACCAACTCGTCCTTCCCATACAAAATAGTCTCACAAAAACATTTAAAACTTGCATGAAAAGAACATAACAACATGATAGCTAAATCTTCACCACTTAATTTAATATCTATATTATGCAAATCCATAACTATAGAGTCAAATTCATCCAAATAACCTTTTAAAGATTGACCCTCACCGAGTTTCAGGTAATGAAGCCTACTCTTCAATAGTAGCTAATTTTCTAATGATTTTTTCATATACAAAGAATCTAGCTTCAACCGCAAGGCAACTACTGTTGATTCTTTTGCTACCTCCTACAATTCCTCATTTGACAGATATAATCTGTCATTGATTTTAGCTTCTTCAAATGGCTAGATAAAACTTTTTCCAATCTATTATAAATTAGAATTTCCTACATCTTCAATTTCTATAATCTAAAATTGACGGATTGATTAAACTTCTCAACATCAAATCTTTTACCCATCACGATAACCATATCTCTTAATAATGCAGCTTTGATATCAAAATTTTGAGAAATTAGTATAGATTTAGAGAGATCCAAACTAAATTAAAATTAACAAGATTATGTAAAATTGAAGACTCAATCACAAAATAAAAAAATTGAGAAAAAAAGTAGAGATATTTATTTGTGCTCTTGTGTAATTACTAGATGATTAAACTAATCAATCAATAAATTAGACAAAAATACAATTCTCTTTGAATGGAGACTTCTATGAAGAAGAATAAGAATTTAGGATGCACGACTTAGATGGCTAGGGTATCAACATGCCTCCTTTTAAAGAAGAAAAAACCTTAGAGGCAAAAACAACGTGTTTTAGAAATAAGAAAAAAAATGATCTATGTTTAGGAAACACAGGTTCCTGTGTTTATATCCTTACTTTTGACTTTGTCTCAAAACACATCAAAGTTTCCATAGAAAAACATGGTCTATGCTTATTGACATGGGAACCCAATATTTCTCATACAAACCACCATATTACACTAAAGTTATCCTACACATGCACAAACTAATAGAGTGTTATGTTGTGCTCAAATATCCAGTCAAAACTAACAATCATAAACAAGGCTAAAATAGAACTTGAACTTAGAGACACCACATCATCATGCATTACATTTTCTAACACAAAAATAAGACAGGTTTCATTAGTATAAAATCCATCAAGTTTCCTAATATAGTAAAATCTATCATGCTTACATATAATTTCTTCTACCCATAAGTTATTGGATTTAACTACTAGCTATCACCCAAAAGCCCAACTAAAAAGAAGGCTTCTCCAAAAGACCTTAAGAATCACAAAAAATAACTAAAAATACACATATTATGATTACACCAAGCGATTAATAACTACATAAATCAAACATTTTGGAGCAAAAGGCATCAGAATAACTAAAATAGGAAAATAATATTTTTTTTTGAAGTAACTATGCATGCTGTAAATTCCTATTAGTGTGACATCCTCATATAGGAAAATGTAACAGACAATAATCATTCATGATTAGATTTGAAAATTTACATGTAGTATGAGGGATAGATATATTATATGTAAGAGAAAATGCAACATACCCAACATTTATACAACCAAATCTAACAATCGGCTTAGGCTCACACAAGTCAGGCCTTCACTAACAACAAAACTCATACAGAATGGAGGATATAGTGTGCACATTTCATGCAATAAGGAATTTTCTTGCAACAATTTCATGCCATATTTAGACACCATATTCCTTTATAGCTTATTATGTAAGAGAGGCTTCCCACAATGGTTAGATGGTTTGCACAAGGTTTTGGTGCATTTGATAGATGGATGCTTTTTCCAATATGTGGCAGAGACAACGAACCATCTTTTTGAGAATTTCCCATATACATTGGAAGTTTAAAGACATATAAGAGCTAAGGCTAGTAGGTGTGATAAGGTGGTGGATTGGGTAAGTGAAGCTTACTTGTTGGTCATGAGATCAAAACAACTAAAGTAGAATAAAGAGAGGCTAGTTACTTTATTTGGTATGTTCGTGGTTATATTCTAGTATGAATGGAACTTGAGGATCTTTTAGGGATACCAATTACAAGCTATAAAACTTCTATAACTAATTATCATTATTGTATCTAAGATTATGATTTATGGCTAGGGGATCTTAGATTGCATTTGATAGACATGTGTAGGATGTAATACTCTTTTTGAAGTAAAATAACTATTCTTATATATTAGGGAAAAATTAAGCTCATCAATGTAGTTACTTCAGAGAGCTTTACACTCATCTTTCATAGTAGATTCACATCGTATTACTACTTGTTTATCTATATGAATTATATATATTTGTCTTATTTTAGAGCATCTTAGTCTTTGGCACAAAGTTTTCTCAATTTTAGTGATACTTTTCCTTTTAACTATGTCATATATGCTATGTGTGTCAGAATTTTTTTTAATAAATAAATATGAGCCTTAAATGAGAAGCCTTATCTTTTTTCTCTTTGTTTTCTTTTAGTAGTGTATATGAAAAGGATTTTTTTTCTCTCATCATTTATACATGTGTTCACTTAAGTGGGAAAACATGCTCACCAGAGCTTCACTTATATATATATATATTAGGATAACATATACAATTAAATGATAAACTTTGTTGACAATATTTAAGGTGCCAAATATTTAAATGATATTAACTTAGTAGATAAGGTATCCTTTGTGTAGATATGTTTAGGCATTCCCTATAGAGGAGTTCAAGTCGCCTAATTCTCTAAAAAGATAAATATTAAGTTTTATATTATTTTCTCTTTGGATAAAATAATCAATTTGAAATTCTAAATAAAAAAATAATCCCAAAAATAAAATTTTATATTAATATATTAGTTAATACTTTTGATTGAAATAGAACCAAGTACTATGAGTCATAGTTTTACAGCACCATCATCATACCAAGCCAATGACATATGGTGGAGATATTAGTTGACATTAAAAATAGTCAAAGTTAATTAGATAATTATTCCTAAAATACTTGGGTCATATATATAAAATATTTTTTATTTTCCAAGTCTAATTTTTATTTTACTAAATTAGGCCAAAATGATTTAATTAAATGTGGTGCTAGCTAATTAATTTTTACAACAAACCATTAGTCCAAAATTAAGCCAAATAAAGTATGCCACTCAAGTTTGCAAGGTAGAATAGTAGACATAGAGAACTAAGATTTGTCCACTATAAAAAGAGGGCTCCCTTATTTATTTACACACATTGAAGTTCGGATATCAAAAACCTCCCAGATAGAATGTTGCAAAGAAAAAATGAATATCTAATAGTTTAAGGTTGAAGCATTCAAGATCATCGAAGTTGAAGATGTGAAGTGTTGTTCATTATCAAACCTGTCCAAGGAGATTAAGCAGTGCCAAATCATACTTTTTTTACTTGTTAAATTTAAACTTTCACCAAGATTTTTAGATCAAATTCACAAAAAAACAAGACCAAATTGGAATAAGTTGAGTTAAAAAGTCAACACCTCAAAATATAATGATCACTAATAACGTCATTAACTTCTTGATGCTAAGGTAACCAATTTCTTAGGTATACCTCATATATATGTCTATTGTTCATATATATATATATATATATATATATATATAACCCCTTCACTACCTAGATGATTGAATCAAATGATTAGATAAATCTTGTAACATGATAATATATAGATTGTATCTGTAATCTAATAGAAATTAATACAACTATTTATTTGTTCTTCGTGTTTTTATTTGTAGTGATTTACTATTAATGGTACCAATTAGTGAAGGAAGATTATATCTTGACACACTTGCTAATGAATTAACGAAAAGAGGAGAAAAAACTTTAGTATGCCCATAATTTTATCAAAGCAGTGAATTACTTTTTGAAAAGCCCTAAGGATTTATTATATTCATCTCTATCAATTCACTACTTTATCATTATGTATAATTAATTAATGAAAGATTTATGTGCAGTTCCTCTACAATTTTTTATTAAGCTTGATATGTTGTTATGGTTTCAATGCATCATTATTAAATTTGTTCTATAATTTCTATTGTCTATAAATCTGAGATTCTTATGATACTCTATTCTTATTCTACCTTTATTTTATTACATATTTTCTTTTTAATCTTGATTTTAAATCACTTCAACCATTAGAAATATTCACGGGGTAGATGAATAATGGGTCAACAACACCAACTATAAAATAGAAATAATAACAAATCAATGACACATGATTTACGTTGAAAAATACTTCCAATGCAAAAGGAAACAACCGTGGGATAATTCAAATATCCCAAATATTCCAACCCACCTATTTTTCTTTTTCCTTTTCTTTCTTTCTTTTCTTTTCTTTTCTTTTTCTTCCTCTTTCCTTCTTCTTCTTTTCTTTTTCTTCTTTACCTCGATCTGGGCCAGCCGCGACCTAAAGCCTCCCCCACTCCTTTTCTCCTTCAAGGTGGCTCGTCTCCTAAATGCCGTGTTTCACCATTTTTTTTAACCATCGCCTGGTCCGGTCCTCCTTCCTTTCTTTTCTTTCTTTTTCCCTAGCCGACTGGTCCATGCGTCCCCCTTCTTCTTCTTCTACCTCCCTTTCCCCGTCGACCTGCAATACCCAACCTCTAGAGAATGTCGCCAACCGTTTCCTCTCCTCTCTCCTACCCTGACTCGCTAGCCATTTTATCCGTCCACACCTCCCCTTTTCTTGCGCACGATCCCCTTTTTATTGGCCAATGACCCTTGTGCCGTTTTGAATTTTGCCGGCCTCCATTGCCGTCGGTGAATCCTAACCAACCTTCCCTATTCCCTTGTTGTTTCCTTGACTCTATCCTCTCCTTTAAGCCTTATAAATAACCCCAACTCAGCCTGGAATCGATCTTTTCCTCGAAACCTAGAAAAATTCCCCTTATGCGCCACCGCCATTTCAAATGCCGTTGCTACCGCCTTTCGCCAACGCCGACACCCACTCTACCCACCCGAGTACTCCCTACACCACCCTCTAACTAACTACACCACCCTTATCCCTCGATTTTTCCTACACAAGCCACCTCGACCGTGCAAAGTCACATACTCGAGCAGCCCTTTCTCCACCCTTACCACCCTTCTCACCACCGTCCACCACCACTTCTGCCGCTGCCACTACCCCTTTCACCTTCGAAAAACCTCTACAGACCTCCATTTATCTCCCCTACCTTTCTTTTCCTCTTTCTCCCCCTCCTCCTCTCTTTCTCTACTTCCATTTTTGGCCACCACAACTGCCGTCGTGCGCCGCCACCTTTGGCTGTGCCGCCATCCTCATTCTACTCCTCTCTATCTAGGCAGTCACAAACACCCCTACTTCCACTCTTATTCTCCCTCTTTTTTTTCAACTCTCAACTTTTCCCCTTTTCTTCTCTTTTTCCGGCCACTACCGCCACCGCTGTGCACCACCGTCGGTGCCAGTTGTCACTACCAACCTAAGGTGGAACCCTAAACCCTCTCAACCCTTTTTTACTATTTATACAAGCCTTATTTATTTTATTTTATTTTATTTTATTTCAATTATTTGGAATATATTACTATTATTATTATTACTACTACTAATACTAATGTTATTATTGTTATTTATATTGAGGGCTGAAGCCTTATTCTATTTTTATTTCGATTATTATTATTATTATTATTATTATTATTATTATTATTATTATTATTATTATTATTATTATTTTAAAGTAGGGTCAAAACCCTACTTTACTTTACTTTACTTTCGGTTTATGCTATTATTATTATTATTATTATTATTATTATTATTATTATTTCATAATTACTATTATTATTTCATTATTACTATTATTACTATTTTTATTATCAATGTTACTAGCATTATTATTAGTGTTATTTTGGTGAAGGGTCGAAGCCCTTATTCCATCATTTATTTCGAACCATATTATTATTATTGTTAGTATTTTTAGTATTATTATTATTGTTATTATTATTTTTACTACTATTATTATTATTATTATCAATATTATTATTTTTAGTATCTTTATTATTATTATTATTATTAGGGTAAATTCTTCAAACCTTATATTATCAACTTTTACAATATTACTAGTATTTCTTATATCTTCAACAAAATTAGTAATTAGTTAATGCCATTATTATTAATATATTATTATTTTATCAAAAACCTAATCTTAGAATAAATTGGGAAATAATAGTATTTTTGGTAGGAGAGAATCTAATCTATAGTTTTTCCTTTATATAGGTGAGACCAATCAAAGCCCTAAGGAGGTGTAGGAGCATGCTCTAAGATTGGTGTCGTTTTAGGTAAAAGTGTAGTTAAGGCCTTATTTGTGCTATGTGTATTACATGTCTTGTATTCCATGTGCTATAATATGTGATGTACCTTATGTGTATTGTTATAATTAATTTATGTATGGAGCGACTTGGAGTTAAGGTATGCTTATGTGCCACCTTATTGTATATGTTGACATGTATATGTGATGAAATGTTGTGGAATGTGATGTAATGTTTTCTGACCCTTTAAGACATGCATATGAGGATGTTTAATTTGGTTTTGTTATGTGGAAGGGATGAAAAAGGAAAATGGGGAAGCAACTTGACTAAAGGGGAGTAAGTTGACCAAAGAGAAATAAGTTCACCAAGGGGTGTGAGTTGACCTAAATTTTTTAATAGTCCATGAGTGGATGAATAAAATGGGGATTTTAATTAAAATAAAAGAGTGGGAGAGTTTATGCCTTTGTATGGGAGAATCTAGGGTTTCATATGGGAGAATCTATAGATGTGCATGGGAGGATCTATGGTTGTGCATGGGAGAATATATGATTGTGCATGGGAGAATCTAGGGTTTTATATGGAAGAATATAGGGTTTTGTATGGAAGAACCTAGGGTTTTGCATAGAAGAATATAGTGTTTGTATGAGAGTCTAGGGTTGTATGAGAAAATTTGAAGGTTTGCATGGGAAGGTTAACGTCTGCATAGGAGTAAAGTTTACGTAGGAAAATTTGACTTGGGATGTAAGAAAGGTAATGGATGAGTTATTTGGGTGTTTGGAGGCTTTGGGTGAAAAATAGTACGTAAGACAGTATAAGGGCACATAGGAGACTAAGCTAGGGTTTGGGGGAAAACCCCTAATTTGAGGAGGTGGTAAAAAGGAGAAATAAATAAGGGTGAGTGGAGTACGAGAGGATGATGAATTGATCAAGTAAGGATGAGCATGATTGGCATGGAAAAATAAGAAGTGGAATGTGAGAAATGGAAGGGTAACATGTGGACACAAGGAAGCCAAGGTTTGTTGTGGCCAGTTAGGGTTTGGTGTGGCTATCCAAGGTTTTGTGACCACATGTGTACTTGAGGAGTAAGGAGTCACGATGAGGGTTGAATCTAAGAATTTTGAAGTATGGGGTGTTAAAATAATTTGGGTCGTTTGAAGTGGAGTAGAATGGACCACATAGGTATAAATTAGGGTATCGGGATAAAACCCTAGGGTGAGGTGTTGAGTGGACTTGTAAGAGTAAGGTAATGGGCCTTGACCCATATACTTAAGAGTTGGACTTCAAGTGTGATATAGGATATGGGGGAAAGGTTGTTGGGGCAAGTTAGGAGGTGTAGGAGTATGATGATATACATCAGGTCCGTTGGTGGATATGCGTAGGGAGAGTGAGCCATGCATGTCTAGGGTTATATTCTGAATAAGACACTTAAGACATTAATCATGTAAAGTGAAAGAGTATTGAGCTGGGCCCACACCAATATGCATGCCTAAGGTTAAATTCTGAATAAGACACTTAAGAAATTAATCATGTAAGTGGTTAGGGTATGTTACCCTATGTGTGACCGATCCACCGGCTATAATAGTGGCGGATCCCGAGCTCAATAAACCAAACCCTGAATTTGCTAAGACACGTAAAAGATACTAAGTACTTATAGTGAAACACCATGTGATCAGGGGCCAGACCGATCCACTGACGTATAATAGTGGTTAGGATATGTTACCCTATAAGTGACCGATCCACCGGCTATAATAGTGGCCAGGTGTTGGAGTGCCCTGGAGACCAATCCACCGGCTAAAATAGTGGGGTTCTTGTACTTGCATGGACTTGATAAAGAGCATGATGTGGAATGAGTATCCATAATAGATTAATTAAGTAATTAATTCGGACTATAAATTGCCTTTGATTATTATTTCTCTTACGTGATCGTATGTTGTTTTTTTTATTATCCGGTTTGAATTATGTACTTATATGTGTTGGCCTTAGTTCACGATTACCTTGCTCAATATGTAGCATACTTATCACCCTTTTCATGGATACTGCTCATTCCCATGAGCAGGAGGCCCTTCTAACTTTGTGTAGGTAGGCGATGCCTTCTTCAATGCCATTAATACCCATAAGGCATCAGGCAGGGCTGAGTGATGATCATGGGCTAGTTTGATTATCAGAGTGTCGTGGCCAGTTTCTCTGCTTATGATATTACTATTCATTTCTATCATTTCTCCTATGAATTGAATTTATTAGAATTGACTTTAATGTTTGTAAACATTATTTCCTTTCAAGAACTTTGCTTTCGTACTTTAGATTATGTAATCATTCATGTGTACTCTAATTTCTGTGTTATGAACTTTTGGTTTAAGTATTAATTTGAGGTGATGATAAAATTTTCTTACCCTTAGCACTTGGTATTGGAATGGTCTAAGCGAACCGGTCTGGTACTAAGTGTGGCGATGATGTCCTCAAAATTCATGGGTTTTAATTTAAGTGTTTTCGTTTTATTTTTAAAAAAAAATTAGTAAATTTTGGGGTGTTACACTTAGTCCCTGAAAACAACTCTGTCACATCATAAAAAATCTCTAATTTGGAAGCAATATTTCTCACATTTTGCTAATATTCTTTAGTAGGAACTCTCTTATAGAAAGGCTCACACTACTTCAAATGATAAAACACATCTTTATATTGTATTGAAGTGTTGAGCATTAAATATGTAAAGTTCCACCTAGTCTTACAATCAATTTCTAGTTTCTTAGTGCATTAAAATTTCATATGTTTAGCTATTTGAACAAAATTTTCATCTCTATTCGGAGTTGATATCCAAAATGCAACACTATAAGGGATATTTTCAATAGTTTTAATAATTAACTCTAATTTATCCTTCATAATTAGATTCAATATATGTGTAGAAGAACACATTTGAAATAATGTTCCTTCTAGGATAAGTGAACTCAGAGGAAGCTTTTCCAAAATGATATGAACCATAGCGTCATTGGAGGTGCAATTATCTATAGTCAAACTAGAACACTTACTATCAAGATTCCAGTCAAATAAGAAACTAACAAGACAATTTGCAAGCACCTAAACTGTATACGGACATGGCAAGTGTACAAATCTAATAAAAAAGAACATAGTTTAATAATTAATTGTATTATTAGTTTACGTACATAGGTTTTTTTTTTGTAACACACATAGAATTTACCTAATAAGATAACTTTGAAGTTTCTAGGAATCATCAATGAAGTGTGTTGTGATAGCCATGAATCCTCTTTTCTGATTACCTAAAGTCCTCATATCGCTTGTCAATGCTATGTGGCTTGGATTTGTCTCCAACAAGTTCATAGTTTTTTCTATTTCAACATCAAACATCTTTAGGTTTTTAATTTTGATTGTGTTCCAAGAAACCACTTTAAATTATAGTTGTAAAACATGAAGAAACCTTCTAAACCCTACATGCGTAACCATGGGCAATGGATACTCATACAACACAATCATTTTACCAAGCTCCTCCCTTGTATGATCTTGGTTGAACTGATATGTACTAAGTTTTGATGACACATTAATGGACTTTGTTGGATTTAAATGATATTGTGTCATGATTACTTACTTTTTATGTACACATGTCTTCAAGTGATCATGTAGATGCTTAGTACCATTCTTACTCTCTCCTCCCAAGTGCTTCTTACAACAATTATAAATTATTTTCCTTTTCTCTCCAATTAATTTTCTTTCAAAATGATCCCATACAGTAGATCTTCTTTTTCTTTTTTTTTGGCACTATCTACATCCATGTTTTCAGTATTTTAATCATCATAATTTTGATTTGACATCTCTATATTAGCTTCAATATTCTCATATTGAGATGCTTGTGCTCCACTTTCTCAAGTTGGAGCACTTTCCATAATATTATCAGCCTCTTTTTTAATGTTTTCCATATGTTTATTAAAAATAGTAGATATTAATAACCTATACATCTCTATAGATTTAAAAGAAAATACATAATATATTGTAACTTATATTGTAGAAAAATAAATTATGTAGCTAATCATAGCTTAGTGACTTTGTTTTCTTATCTATGTCGACAATTATTTATATATGAATCGATGATTATATTCTTCGTGTTTAAGAGCCTTCAGGTTTAGTATTATAAAAAAAATTATTAATTAAACCATCAAGCCGTATTAATTTTCTGGTAATTATTTTTATTGTACTAGTCATTATATATTTGGGTACTTTTTATAATTTGTAGCCATAGAAATTAAGATGTGTGTGTCTCCTTAATTCATTGAAGGTCCAATTAATTACCAATTACAGGATCTAACCTTAATTATTGGCTTAGTTTGGTACTCATTATTTATAAATTCTTTGGAACTAATACTAATCAGCTTGGTTAACTTATTTAGATCATAGATTGCTGATTATTTCCATCCACACATATGAAATAATCTGTAAGATACAGTAAGTTGGCAACAAACTAACCTGCAACCATAGTCCAATGTCAATCAACATTCAACAACAATTAACAAAACACAAATATACAACTCAACTATCATTTCAACGAATCAACAGTGTAAACCAAGAAAAGCCAATGAAGCATATTAGATACAAGCAATACAAGTTGCAAACGCATACTCGCAAATCAAATACTGCCGACTACACCACACAACCTCAAATTTATTATCAAATACAATAAAAAATCTTATATTAATCTTATACTCCATATAGGTAAAATTTATGTCACCAACATTAGATACAATCATATAATCATACAATCATAACACTTATATCATGCAAGTGTGCTTGTGTGTGACTCTAGTCTACAGAACAAATTTAAACACCTAAGTACCCAAACCATTTTAACCACGTTGATACATCTAATTAGCCGAGAGAAAAAATTACCTTATAAATCAAAATCAGAGTATCAAACTGCCTAACACTAATCGGTCGTGTGATGGGTGGGCTCTATGAGTCTGTAACTCTGTGATGAATAGAAGATGATAGGATAATGGGTGGGTTATATGTTAGAGGAGTCAAAGACTCGAAGCTATCAATGTGTTGAATAGTGATAGGACGATGAAGGCACATCCGCACAAGATGTTGATGATGGGATGAGGTTTTAATGTCAATTGACTCGATTCTCAATAATGGAGACTCACAAGAGAGGGCTGAGTGCAAGTGAGGACTAACTGAGTCACTGAGGAATCAAACCAAAGTTACCGAACCTAAAGGCAGGGGAAGAAGTCAGTACTCAGTCAAAGTCTCAGAGAAGATGACTTAGAGTCTCAAATTTGTAGAGCATGGCAGCCATAACTCAGAAGGGATTCGAGAAGGTGAAAAAATTAGGCCCGGTCGGGGGTTTGTTTGTTGTAGTTGCAAAGGGATGGCATGACCATGGCGGAAAGATTGAAAGAAGGAAAGTGTTTAAGGGAAGGGGGTGGCGAGGCGAAGTAAAGAATAACGACACAACCAAATAGGAGGGATTTGAGGGCGGGACCGGTGATTGAAGGAAAATTGGAAAACATTTAGGATCAGAATAGGAGAGTCGAGTAGTCAACTCGATTCAGTCAAGTGAGAAGTGATAGTGTCGAGCTAGGCCATTGGTGTTGGGCTAGTATCTAGTGTGTTTAATTACCAATTTGGGGCGGGTTCGGGGATGGGAACCCCAAACTCATATCTAATTCATCCCCAAATAAATTTCTGACCCCAAACTTGATTCTCGAAATCATTTTCCGATCCCGAACCCAAATGGGAAATTCCAGATGAGACACCAACCCGCGACGGAAATTATCATCCATAAAGAGCAAAAAACTTAAACTACGTTTTTATATAATAATTTTTTTTGTCTCGTAGTATGTTTGGAGCTACTTATTAAAAGTAGTTATTTAAGATAATTACTTATTTCAAAGATTTTTAAACTATTTTTTTTAAATTAGTAGTTTTCTTGGATAACTACTTTTGATAAGTAGCTTCAAATAAGCACTTAATCTCGGACTTATGATATGTGAAGCAAGAAAACGGCCATCAGGTAATATACCATGTGTTTGGAAAATATAGAAAAAACAATTAAAATATTATTGCTTGGCCGAGAATGTTTACGTTTAAATTTTTAAAAAGAATTTGGGTTAGTGACTACTAATACAAAAAATAACTTATTTGTGTCATTTCGTACCAGTAACTTAAAAATAAAATAATGTATCAATACTAAAATTATATTAATCTATTTATTTCATATGTAAACTAATAATATATATATATATATTGAGAATCACCTTTTACAATAAAAATTAACAATTATTCTAGCTTTTTGAGATGCTTAGAATAATTTTTATGACCTACCGTAGGTAGTTTTCTAAATTAAAATATTAATGTCAAATATTTAAAATATACCACCACATTTTTTTTTCTAATACTAAAATGTTGTAGTTTTCTGAGACAGCAGTTTTCTCAATTATAAAATATTAATGTAGTTTTCTAATACTAAAATGTTGTAGTTTTATGACCTACCGTAGGTAGCTTTTTGAGATGCTTAGAATAATTTCCATTAGAGGTAGTTTCTATTACGAAGTGTAGGTAGTTTTTTAACTTAAAATATATATACCTAATACTTACAAAAAGATCACCAATTTTTTTAATATTTAAATACTATAGTTTTCTAGTAGATTTATAATAGTTTATTTCACCTACTAAGATTACTTTCCACCAATTGTGGTAGTTGATTTTTAATGACAAAATATAAATATACAATATTTACAAAAATGACAATGTATTTTTTTCTAATACTTAAATACTATATTATTATGAACGATTTAAAGAAGTTTTACTACCTACTATGAGTAGTTTATTCAACTTAGAATACTAGTCCTCAGTTTTCATTAATATAACTAATTTTTATTGAATATTTTTCCAATATATATATATATATATAATATTATTTTATCCTTTCCTTCTATCTCTATTTTTTTTATTTTTTAAATATTGACATTACTACCTTCGTGTACCACTCCTATCACATGTTTCGTTTTTGCTTGACGGATGATGATATTGCCGGCGTATGTTATTGTTATTTATCTTTTATATTCTTCTGTCTTCGTGGCCATCGTCAATTATAAAGGTATTTGGGGCCATTGTATGGTTCTTTCACGTGTTACGAAATAGTACAATTTATGTCAATTATAAGGGTCCATTGTATGGTTCCTTCACATGTTCGTCTCTTATGGGGAATATTAGTGTGTAAAGAAGGCACGTTTTTTGTTTTTATGGAAGCTGGTAGTTTTTTTCTTCTCTCTTATTCAATTATTGGTCACCAAGGAGCTTAGTTTTGTTGCTTGTTTATTCTGATTATTGTCTTGAGCTTAAGTTGGTCTTCATGGATTTATAGTTGGTACGCTTTTTGTGTGGTTGAGATAAGGGATGACAATTTTGGATTGATGCATTTGTTTTGTGAAATCAGATACGGCATCAACTTTAAGAGATTTTGAGAGTTTGGTTTTCATGATTATGCATGTTTTCAATGACCAAGAAATTAATTTATCTTTTGAAGCTATATTATGGAAAATTGATAAGTTATAGTTGGTGATTCATTTGAAGCAAATATTTCACTATACTATCTTAATTTTAGATCGACACACTTTCTCTATGTTTTTGAGCTTATGATATTTGTTTTGGTTCATAAGAATACAATGGCTAAAACCCTTACCTTCACATTAAGTTCTATAATTGTCCTGATCATTTAGTAACTAAGAGAATTCTTGTTGGGGAGCTATTTTCTGTATGAGGTAACAAGTGGTTTGTTTTTGTTAGATATGATATTTTTACATATTTTATACATGTGCAGCTTACCTCATAACATATTAGTTAGCCTTCGATTAATCTATTATTAGGTATTAGTTTGATCAGTTTGTTATCATTATGTTCGATGATGTAAATCTTAGTTCATTAAACAAGTATTATAAATACATGATATAAGACATTGTAAATCATAGAATGCTAATAATAATTATAGTAGCTTTATGCTATTTCCATTTTCTTCTCTATGTTCGAAAGCTTGATCAAGCTTTAATAGAGGATTTCTCTAGCACCAACATGGTATCAAAGCTTCAAAAACTCTGAATATAACTCATTTTATCCTCTTACCTCTATTTCTTTTGTTCCATGCAATTGAATCCCTTTGAATTGAACCAAAAATGATTGCTAATGAAGAATTCAAAGAATTACACAACCAATTCTATAACCTCGAATTAATCCCATTTCATGCCCTTATCTTCATCCCTAGCAACAATATAATTTTTTCTTTGGTTTCCCATCCATTCGATGGAACAAATTATCTGGCATGGAGGAAATATATTCTAATTTCTTTGAATGCCAAGCATTAAAGGGATTTGTTGATGGAACTCAACCTAAACCTCTTGAAGATTCACTAGAATATAAAGCCTAGGGATGATGCACTGATATGGCCATGTTGTGGCTCATGGATTCTCTCTCCAAAGAATTCAGTGAGACCATGATATATTGCTACACATCACAAGAGATCTAGGATGATATAGCTGCTAAATATGGACAAAACACTATAAGAAATCTCTTTTATGGTAACAACACTTTTGCAATGACAATACTTTGTTGTTGCGAAAAATTTCTTTTGGTAATGATAATTTTATGACGTTGTAAAAAGTTGTTGCTAAAAATAATTTATTCATATAGTGATTATTAGGAAATATTTTGAAATAATATTTGTCATTGCAATATATGTGATGCTTTATTTGTAACGACATTTATATATTGCAATATAAAAAATATTTTTGCAATAATTTTTTTTTGTTGCAAAATGTTGATTGAATTTATTGCAACGATTATACTTGTTGCAAATATTTAAATTATTTTAATACAATGAAATTTATATATTTTGCAACAACATTTGTCGTTGCAAATATATATGATCGTTGCAATATATATGATGGTTTATTTGCAACGACATTTATATGTTGCAATATACAAAATATTTTTGTAGAAAGTTTTTTTTTGTAAAATGTAGATTGAATTTATTGCAACAATTACACTTGTTATAAATATTTATATTATTTTAACGCAATAAAATTTATATGTTTTATAATGACATTTTTTTTTGTAATATGTGTGATGGTTTATTTACAATGACATTTATATGCTGAAATATAAAAAATACTTTTTGCAACGATTTTTTTTTGTTACAAAATGTTGAATAAATTTATTGCAATGACTGTACTTGTTGCAAATATTTAGATTATTCTAACACAATGACATTTATGTGTTTTATAAATGTTTTGCAACGACATTTGTCATTGCAATATATGTGATGGTTTATTTACAATGACATTTATATGTTGCAATATATAAAACGTTTTTGTCACAAGTTTTTTTGTTGCAAAATATTGATTGAATTTATTGCCACGACTATACTTGGTACAAATATTTAGATTATTTTAACGCAATGACAAGTTGTTGCAAAAAAAATATCAACAATTTTATTGCATCTATACTTTATTGTCATTACCTTCTCCAACTCCCAATATTACCTCCATTAGGTTAGCCTTATCTAATTATATTGATTGGACATACCAATTTGTCTCGGCATCCATAAGCACAATGAAAGCCCTATTTGTCGTGCAGAATTTCGATAAGTTTTCATTCAATTTGACAATTTTTTCTTGATATATATGTTAAGAATCTTTTTTATATTTTTTGGTTATATAGAGTTAAGTGGGACATATGTATATGGCATAATTTATGGACATCAATTAGAGGTTTCATAGGTCATTTATTGCAATGGTGTTTAAACAAGTTATAGTGTCATTACAATTGTATATTTTCGCAACGACAAAGATGGTTGTTGAAGTTTTAAGTTCAAATTTTGGCAATGATTTTATTGTTGCAATTATGCATTTTTTGCAACGATAAAGTGTAATACCCCCAAATTGAGCGGAGTGTTATAAGGATTGATATAATTACTTATACCAATATAGTAGACTATCCTTTTGGTGATTTCATCTTAAGAACTCTATAGTTAAGCGTACTTGTCGTGGAGCGATTATTAGGATGGATGACCCTCCTGGAAAGTTTTTGAAAGAACTTATATTGATTTGTGGGCCTAGCCAATCAATCCAAAAGTGCTCTATGATAGCCCTCGCAGCTCTTGTAAGCCTAGGTGACTACCAAGTGATCCCACGTGGTCATTTTGACACATGGTGATAGAAATTTATAGGCCATGGGTGCTTTTAGGTGGCCCTTATATAGTCATATCAATTTGGGGTGTTTTGTAATTTTTTATTCCTAGAGTATATTTATTTCTTTACAACGGTATAAGTCGTTGCAATTAATATATTTTTACAACAACAAATATTGTTACTGTAATATTCTATTTTTTGTAATAACTTTGTTGTTACAAATAACAAGCTTTAGCAATGACATAATTTGTTTCGAAACTACAATCAATTTTTTTTCCAATGACAAAATTCATTGCTAATTACATGTTTTTATAACAACACAAATTGTTGCCCAAGTAGGATCAAAATTTCGCAATGACAAAAGTCATTGCAATATATAAACACATGTAGTTAGGTGAAGTGATGTATTGCAACGATATTTATTTAGCAACGACAATTTATGTTGCATTTAGTTACTTTTTTGCAACGACAACTGTTGTTCCTTTATTTTTTTCCAATTCCATGATGTCCAATGACCCTACAACAAAAAATATTGTTGCAATATAAATTTTTTGTTATGACATTCTATCATTAGGAACAAAAATCATCTTTACTAAAAATGGATTTTTTTGTAGTGAAACGTGGAACAAAATTGTTTCAAAGAAAGCAAAACCTATGTCAATTGTCACAAGGG
Organism: Tamarix chinensis; assembly: GCA_030549775.1. NCBI lineage: Eukaryota > Viridiplantae > Streptophyta > Magnoliopsida > Caryophyllales > Tamaricaceae > Tamarix > Tamarix chinensis. The sequence continues at coordinate 68,892,389 of CM060174.1, read as the reverse complement.
AGTGGAAACATTATAGTATATTACGTGAAATTAAAGAAGAGATGGGATGAAGTGCAATCTCTCTGAACCATACCTTTTTGTACATGTGGCAAGACAAAAGCTTGGAAGGAATTCTTGGATGAAAATAAGCTCCACCAAATCTTATTAGAACTCAATGAAAGCTACATTGATATTCAAGGAAACTTATTGATTAGGAAGCCTATAATGTCAATTGTCAAATTTTATTCATTTTTGCTACAAGGTAAAGATAATGAGGTATTACAGTTAGGAGTTATTTCTTTGTTGAATCGACCTCGATGGGTATTAGTTATTTCAATTCAAATAAAACTTTATCATAGAGGTCACTTGAAAAGAATAAGAGATAGACTTACTTCTATAATTTTTGATAAATAGCTAGTCATACTAAGGACTAGTGTTACAAGCTATATGGATTTCCAACAAACTTTAAGAATGGGATAGAACAAAAGCTTATTACTCAAACTATGACACATAATAGTGAAGGTGCTAATGGTTCTACTCAATATGTCGAGAATTATTCTATTTACATCACTTCTAGATTACTGACTCAACAATATCATAAGATGATATACTTGTTTAGTGTTAATGATAATGCACTAACATCATCTAATCTACTATATCTGAGGTTATCAACAAACCGAGCTATCTTGTAAGCCAACTCAATTTGGTACATTAAGAGCTCAGCTCGACTCTTTTTTTTTTAGTAAAATGAATTAAATCCAAGCCCTATCTTAGGCTCATTTATTAAACAAGTCAATATCAAGCCAATGGAGGTTTTCCTAGTTTGTTCATGAGCTGGCTCGAATTTAGCTCAAGCTTGGTTTGACTGATTTTTAAGCTATACTCGTTCATTAATAGAATAGACTTGTATATAATTTACATAATAAATGAATTAAATAGATAAATGAGCCTTTAAACAAGGCAAATAATTAAATGAGTTCATTTTGTTTGTTTAACTTTAAAACGAGCCGAATAGTTATACAGGCCTAGTCACGAATAGAATTATGATACACAAGCCAGTTTGGTTCATTAATTTAAAAAAAAAAGATTCAAACAAGCCAAATTGAGCTGGCTTGTGAACCTTATTGAGTAGAGCTCAAGTAGGCCTCATTTTTCTTGATTCAAACTCAAGCCAAATTTAAGGCTAAAAAATTTTTAAATAAGCCGAGCTTGAGCTGGAAGCATTTGGTTCGATTCGACTCATTAAGAACCCTAAATATACCTCATATCAATTTTACAAGTAATGCCACTGATCTTTCTCATTTAAGATTACCTTCATTTATTTTTTATAAATGTTTGCAAGCTTCTACAGTCATCCATATACATTCCCACCTTGGATCAATGATTTAGGAGCCAGTGACCATATGTGTTGTTCACCAAATCTATGTCTCACCAAACACAACCTACTGAGTCCATATCATATTACCTCACCTAGTGGTAACTCTATCACTGTTAAACAAAAAGGAAGTATACAAGTTCTCCCATCCTTAGTCATACATGGTCTACTTCTAGTCCCTTAATTTTCTTCACAACTTATTCTCCATCTCTAAGCTCCCTACTCATCTCAATAGTCAAGATACTTCCACACCTATTTTTTATCTATTACAGGACCCTTTATAGAAGAGGTCACTAGTTCTTAGTATAGTTACCTCTATACCATATTTTTTGGATAATTCATCATGTTTGATTAAATAAAACAATTCTCACAATAATGTTGATGTGCCTACTACTGTATATTCCATTCTTTCTCATTCATGTTCAAATTTAATAGATAATTTCATTTCTTATATTCTAGATTTTAGTCTCACTCTATGTATGAATTCCAATTAAATTGTGGAATTATATATTAGGCCACTTACCTATGTATAAATTACATCAATTACATTTAATAAATGATAATTGTACAAAATCAAATATGGATTTTCCTTATAGTATTTTTCCTAATCATGCCAACACAGGTTACCTTTTCCTCACATCCAAAAACACACCACAAAACCTTTTGAATTTATACATATTGACATTTAGGGACCTTATCACAGACTAACATACTCTAGCCATAAATATTTTCTTATCGTGGTGGATGATTATACTCGCACCACTTGGACTCACTTACTTGGTTGAAACTTATTTTTCCAGCAAAGTTAAAATGATTCTTCTGATAATGCATTTGAGCTAGGATCCTCCCATGAATCTCAAGGCTTATTTCATTCTTGTGGAATTTTACATCAAACCTCATGTTCCCATTCACCTCAACAAAATGGTATATTGGAACAAAAACATAAACACCTTCTAGAAACAACTATGACACCCCTTTTTCATTCTCAAATATCCATTAAGTTCTTAAGAGAATATTTATTAACATCAAAATACCATATTAATAAATTCCCTTCTAAGCTTTAGCAAGAAAAATCCACACATGAAATGTAATTTGAAACTCCACCATCATACAAGCACTTAATAAGCTTTGGGTGTCTCTATTACATTAGTACCCCTAGTTCAATGATGATAAGTTTGCTCCTAGAGCCACTCCTTATTTTTTTCTTAAGATACTCATTATGAAAAAACAAAGCATGTAAAGTGGTTGATCTCATACATCATAAGATTCATACATCTAGAGAAATAAAGTTTCATGAGAATATATTTCCTCATGTCACCAAACTTGATTCCTCACCATCCTTTCTTATTCCAGTTCGAATAGTGAACAATATTTATGAATTCCTTCCTATTATACCACAAACTCTCCCACCATACAATTTATTGTCTATTTCTAACAATATCAACCATCCTACTAATTCTACTTCACCCACTAGTTCTAATCCTTCAATGCATATCACTAACAATAGCATTACTCCTATTTGAAGATGAACTAGAACACATATCTAACTATCACAACTCAATGACTATATTTATAGTAGTGCACAAACTCATGCTCATAATATTAATTGTTGAAATACTATAACTAATGCCCTTTCTACCACTTCATTCCAAACTCTTCATCTTTGTTTCAATACCTTAACTTTACAAACCCATTCCTTGCTTACTTCACTTGAAAACATGCATGAGCCTTCCATATATGAGGAATCCAATAGACACCCTACTTAGTGTAAGGCAATGTAGAAATAGTTTGATGTTATGCATGCTAATAAAACTTGGGATCTTATTAAACTTCCTAAGGGAAATAAACCTATAAAGTGTAGGTGGATTTATAAAGTGAAGTATCATGTAGATAAAGCCATGGAAAGGTGTAAAACAAGGCTTGCAATTCATGGTTTTACACAAAATAAAGGAATTGATTTCATTGAAACTTTCTCACTTGTAGTAAAGATGACAACAATTTGATATTTAAGTACCATCTCACTCAACAAGCATTGGCCCATATTTCAATTAGTTTTCAATAATACCTTCATGCATTATGATTTACATGAGGAAATCTACATGTATGCACCACAAGGCTTGACAGAACCTAATCCTGCCCTTGTATGCAAGCTTCAAAAGTCCCTTTCTAGCCTAAAACAAGCCTCACAACAGCAGTAGCATCAATTATCTCTTACTTTGCAATTTCATGGTCATGTCAACTCTAAGAATGACTATTCTGCTTTCTTCAAAATAGTCCCATAATTCATTAGTTATCCTTGTTGCTTATGTCGATGGTATACTCATCACCGGTGATGATATGTTGGAGATCAATTCTCTTAACATCTTCCTTGATGGTGAGTTCAAAATCAAGGATCTTGGCCCTTACAATACTTCCTAGGTATTGAAGTTCTTCCTCAACCTCATGGTTTCCTCTTTACACAAAGAAAGATTTCCACAAACCTTATTAAATAGTTTGAGTATTACAGTGCCAAACCAAGTCTCTTTCCATTAAATTTCAATATAAAACTTATCCTTGATGATGGCTCTTTACTTACTAATCTAGAGGAGTATAGGATCTTAGTTGGGAAATTGAATTGTTTGACAAAAACTTACTAGACTTGAGCTATGATGTACTAGTTCATAAGTTCACCCTATGCACGTTTTAATGCCGCACTTTAAACGCTTAAGTATGTTGCCAGAGAACTATCTCAAGGTAAGTTCATGAATGCCAATACATCTTTTACCCTACAAGCTTATTGAGATTTAGATTGGGCATCTTGTCCTTGTACTAGAATAAGTGTAAGTTGTTTTTATATTATGAATTGTCACAACCCAATATCCTAGAAGTCTAAGAAGCAACAATAATAACATGTAGTATAAATACATGTTATACGATAATGCAAATCATAGATTACTAATAATAACAATATCTTTCTCTTATTTTCATTTCCTTCTCTCTGATCGAAAGCTTGATTGAGCTTTCATGGAGGATTGCTCCATCACCAATTAATTTATTAATTAATTTCCTTTGATCCGTTTTGGATTTAGTTGACAATGAATCGGTGAGTTTTGTGGTGATAGGAATCTATGGAGCTGGATTGAATTATACCTAGAGGTCTTGACATCAATTGTTTTCATTCAAGCCTATGATTAGTTTCTTGATTGTTTGTAACTAAGTTGATTTTGGACATTTCATGATAGTATGCTTTGGGCAGTCTCTTGTTTGAAGGATTACCATGTATGGATCTTAGAGTGAGCTGGTGATAATCGACAGAAAGGCTGGGAGAATTTGAATATTTTAGTGCATCTATGCTCGTATATGGACCGAGAGAAAGAATGGTGTGAAAATTTGCAGTCGTGGATGCTTCAGGATACGAGGCCATGTAGAGTCACCGCTTCTTTCATGTGCTAATACATGTCGGCTCTCACCTTGAAAATTTCCAATTTTACTTCATTTTTTGTTTATTAGACTGCGTCTCTAGTTTCAAGAAATAAGTACTTAGGCATTTAATCTTACTTTGACCACTTCGTTTTATCAAGCTTTTCATCTTCAATCTTTATGTTTCAGCTTTATATCCACCAAACGTCATATAACTGTGTAGTAGGAGTTATGGACCTTGGATACCGCTATATGAATGTCGACGGTGGTGAAGCAGCCTATTGTCTCAGAGCAAAGCTAGATCCTAGTAAATTGCAGAGACCGACAGAATATGTTTTCCATCATGAGCATTAGCCATTTTAGACCGATAAAGCGATCATGGAAATCCTAAAAGCAAGTACCGGTCTGTGCTTCGAGTTCTCCGCTGGTATGTTCTCCAACTAGCCTTTGTTATTTGTCAGCTCACTAATTTTCTCTTCGGTATATTCTCCCCTAATATATTATGCAATTTTTCAGTTTTTTATCAGAGGTTGGGTTACCACCCTGATTGAATAATTTGGTCTGAAAGTCCAGTATTATTATCTTGATAACCATTTGGATGTGGAGAAGCAAAATATAATGGCAGTTAAATCATTATGCTTGTTTGATAACGAAAGCCCAACAATTTGTCATCGTCTTTCGTCTCTCTTGTTTTTCTCAGCCACTTATACATTATTTGAGCTATACCTATTCAATTTTACTTTTAGCATTCGTCTACATCAATAATTTTTCTGAATTTTTTTGTAGCTCCGTATTATCAAATTGACTCTTAGTTTTGGATCTTTCCTTTTGTGGTTGTAAATATCTCTCGCTCTTGTAATTTTTATATATCATTATCGACTCTTTGTTGAGGAGACTGAGGCCATTCAAAATGGAGCTTCGCAGGTCTGTGTGTACTTTTAAGCATAGATTCAGCCTGCTACTGTGGTCCAGCGAAACTCTCATTATGTTAGATGTGTTGAATATTGATCCTAGATAGCAAAAAATGGTAGCGTAAGAATGTAATATTCCGTTTCTTAAAATTTTTGGTTTATTAAAGATGTTAAGTATTTAACAAATTGTATTATTTTAAATATTCTATTACATCATTAAATGAGAAATACTTGTTCGGTTTTTAAAATATTTCAATTCTATTTTATAATCCTTTTATCATAAGTTTGCTTTTGTAAGATCTTTTAAGCCACTTTAGCTATCAAACTTATTCTACATCATCCTAATTCTTTCGTTTTTAGAGTCATCAGCTTTTTTCTGGATTTCTTAAACTATTTCAAAATTCTAATAGGAAATCTCTACAAAAAAAGTATTATTTATATCCTAGTTAACATTATTTTATTATTTTAAGCCTCAAAATGAATCTTTCACCTATCAAAAATTTATGAAACTTCGAGAATCACTATATTTTAGTATTATTGATGTCAAAATAATTCAAAATTACTCTGTAGTTATTTTTATAATTTTTGAATTTTATTATATATTATTCGACGTGTATATGCTATCAAATTTAACCTTCCTTTAACCTTTACAAAGCTTAATCTTAGCCTTCCACCTATCAAAATCAAGCCCAATTAATGGCCAAGATCAACCATGGCTGGCATATCCCCCGTGTCTACAGAAATTCATTTCTGTGATGTTTATTTCCATTATACACCTAATTAATCAATTAAAAACTTTGTCCCACTTTATCATATGATCTTATCTCTTCTACACATCCCATCATCAATCTTGGAAAGTCTCTTGCAAGCCCATGATCGATGCACCATTGCCACTATTTTTGCCACCATAAACTACCACCAAACATCACCAAAAGTCTCCCCTCTCAAATTTTCTTCTCTTCTTCCTTCTTTTTGATTTGCCGCCTTCTTCATCTCTGTTCTTCTCTATTTTTCGTAAGACTTCTCCACTTCCACTATGGATGAAGCTTAGTTTTCTTCCAACTTCAAGATAAGAACTGTAACACCCCAAAAATTCACTACTGAAAAATTTCGTTAATTAAAAGGAAATTAGCGGAAGCAAATTAATAAAACGTGAACTTTGGGAGTATTACCGCCACACTTAGTACCAAACCGGTTTACTCATACCGTTCCAGTACCAAGTGCTAAGGCTAAGAAAAGTAAAATACATTCTGAAAGAAATTCAACACACATAGATCAGAGTAGCGGATCAAATCGTTTATAGGAATAAAATCCACCAATGGTGGTTACTTTAACAACGTTAACATTTAAAACCAAGAATTTAAATGAGGAAGAGAAAAAGCCTAACGGTACCGGATAATTCCTTACTCTCTTTCCAGTAGCCCACTTGAGTAGCACCTGGAAAGACCTGCAAGGGCACTGCCCATTGAATAGGCAGGGGCCCCACAAAGGGAATCCCTTCAGTACTACGGTACTGAGTAACCCTTTAATACCACACTTAAAAACAGGCCCGCATACGGCACACAATGCAAGCTACATACATAAATAATGAGAGGTGCATGCATAATAATTTATAAGTCACGATTGATACTTTTGGGCCTTAAGCCATGTCATAGTATAAAATCAATGCATTCGGGCCTTAAGCCATTATTCCATCATCATTCAATCAATCTCATATTTTATATCCATGTGAGTGCGAGAACCCCACTATTATAGCCGGTGGAGCGGAAAGTATACACTCAGGGCAGAACGCTCCAGACCACTATTATTTGCCGGTGGACCGGTCTCTAGGGCAAGACGCTCCTGGCTACTATTATTTGCCGGTGAACCGGTGTGGCTTCGACTCACACGGTGTTCCACTATAAGTGATTAGTATTTATCCATGACTTTATTCACATACATAACTAATTTTATTGAGCTCGGGACCCCCACTATTTTAGCCGGTGGATCGGAATATATATATAAAATCATCATCCAGGGCACAACGCTCCTAGGCCACTATTATATCTGGTGGACCGGTACTCAATATCACTTGTCAGGGCAACACGCTCCTGGGCCACTATTATAACCGGTGGATCGGTACTCATAATCAAAAGTCATCTGAGCCCGGCTCATTAATATTTCACTTTCGTAATTAGTATCTTTCCTTTCCTTAATCAGCACAACAATCATATTTATTTGCCTCGAACGGGAGATCAATAACCCGGGACACAAAGGTACACTGGTCGTACCGGTGCATATAAGCTACTCAGTACCCTTCAACCACGAACCCAAGGACGCAAAGGTACCCGGGTCGTATTGGTGCATAAAGCTAACTCAGTACCCTACCGACAAGGACACCTAATCCATAAGTATGCATACCCCCTAACTAGGTCCGTAGAGCTAGAAAGAGTAAGATATAGGGCCTGGCTGGGGCACAAAGGCACACCAGCAAATACCAGAATAATCGTGGACTAAACCACGTCCTTAGGGTAGCGACCCCTAAGGTGTCACCATTCCCGATCTCGAGGTCCTTCACTTTAAGTAATAGTGTCTTAATTAAAGTGATCATAAAAAGCACAATAATCAGATACTTATTCACTTTCAATCGTTTTGATATCATTAATCGTTTCTTATTCAGATGATTATCTAGGGTATCACAGAGAAAACTATTAAGGCCATACTAATTATCAAATACTCTTACTTGGCTCATCGGCATTATTTAAATCATATTATAATGGTCCACAATCACAATGACATGTTAGGTACAAATTACTCATTTACCCCTTACTTATATAATTGCTAAGTCATCCCTTCCTTACTTGACAAATTACCCTATTATCCTTTAGGTTACTTATTTGCCAAATTACCCTTTACTCGGTTTAGGTTACTAAGTTATCTCCTATGCTTCTTGGATCATTATTCACCCCTCATAATCGCTACACTTAACATATGTCCCATTTGGTTGGTTAGATTACTATTTTGCCCCTTTTCTTTTATTACAATTAACAACTTGCCCTTCAAATGGATAAATTACTAAATTACCCCTCTTCACTATTATGATTACCAATTCCCCCTTTAGTAGGTTAAATAATTACTAATTTACCCTTTAGTCGCTTAAATTACCGATTTGCCCCTTTAGTTGGATAAATTACCAAATTACCCTTCTTCATCATCATAATTACCGAATTGCCCCTTAGTTGATTAAATTACCAAATTACCCTTTCCATTGTCATAATTACCATTCTACCCTTCTCCATATTTATAATTATTAATTTACCCTTCTCCATTATTAAAACTATCATAATGCCCTTTAATTGGTTAATTTACCAAATTACCCTTCTCTGTTATCATAATTATCCAACTACCCTTTTATAATCATAATTTAATTACCAATTTATCCTTCGTCGTTATCATTGTTACCAAGTTACCCCTTACTCCCAAGTGTGTCATAAATACCCTTTTAATTTACCAAATTACCCTTCTACCCCTTACTTCCAAATTACCATAATATCCTTTATTTACAAAATTACCACAATGCCCTTTTTCTCATAAAATTACGATGACACTCCTTTTACTTTACAAATTACTAATTTACCCCTTTACATCCGAAATTACCATTTTTATCTTTCCTTACAAAATTACCATTTTGCCCTTCTTCTCCAAACTTACCATATTTCCCCTTTACTCCCAAAATTACCATAATACCCCTTATGAAATTACCATTTCGCCATTCACTTATAAAATTACCATATTGCCATTTATTTATGAAGTTACCATTTTGCCCCTCTACATCCAAAAATTACCATAATGCCCCTTTACTTGAAAAATTACCATAATGCCCTCCTTCATCCAAAATTACCATTTCACCCCTACTTCCAAATGTACCATTCTTACCACTTACTTATAAAATTACTATATTGCCCTTTTCCTTCAAAATTACCATAATACCCTTCCTTCTCACAACTTACAAATTTTATCCTTTTACTTATAAAATTATCATTTCACCCCTTTCTTTTGAAATTACCAAAATACCCTTTTGTTTTCAAAATTACCGTTTTAACCCTTTCTTTCAAAATTACCAAAATACCCCTTTACTACAAGATTTCCAAAATACCCTTTTTCACTCATAAAATTTCCACTCGACCCCTTTATTCACCATTTTTATGAATTTACCATCACTACATAAAATAATGATATTAGTACTTCATTCTTATCATCTAAGTCCACCAACTTGTCATTATTCAACATAATACTCATTAGCAACTACATATATTAGATCACATACTTCACAATCATATCATTAAAATACCCTTAGATAATAATATTATTCATACACTAGCAACATAATACATCATAAAAAAGCATTTAACATTTCCATCAATAATCAACCTCTTCCTTAATTATCATACCTACACATGGCACAAAGGCTATCATGCTTTTCCTTTTTCTTTCAATCAATATAGACAACCATTTATATATCATGCTAGGCACACAAAACATGCATAAAATCATACCAAAATCCCTAATGTGCTAGCATACGTTTTTCATGTATTTAAGTGAGGATTAACGATTACCTTAATCCCGTAAAATATCAAATCTTACCGGTATCCCGGTTAAAGATTGAAGCTTTATTAGCAACTCAACACCTAAAAATAATATCAATAACTATTAGGTTAGAAGTAAGAAATTAAAGGATAAAACTTTATAAAAAAAATTATTTAATGATAATACACTTTGATTAAATATGAATGTACCTCAAAATTTAGCCAATAAAATTCAAAATAAAGGGGGGGCTCACGTTGCATGAACAGCGTGAGTCTCATGCAAAAATGAGAGGATAAATGGTTCTAAGGGGGGTGAGATAGGTAAAATTAGTTATTTTTGGGTTGGGCTCTTTGGGCTAGAAAAGAAGGTAGGTGGGGGAGGATTGGAGGTAAGGGAGTGGTGCAGGAGTGGAGAGGGGGTGTCGGTGGAGGCTAAGGGTGGTTTCATGGCGGCATAGGGCGGCGGAGACGGCTGCGGCGAGGCGGCGAAGTTGGCTGCCGAGATGGGTTGAGGTGGAGGGGCTGAGAAGGCAGGAAAAGGGGGGGGGAAATGAAGGGTTCAAGGGCTGTTTTCGGGAAAGTAAGGTATGGGGTGGTAGAGGGGGTTGCAGGGTGTCGAACGGTGGGTTTGTGGCGGCAGAGGTGGTTGGATGGTGGCGGAAGGGGCGGTTGCAGGAGGCTTGGTGGTTAGGGGAAAAATGGGGTGAAGAAGGAAGAGGTGGAGAAAGGAGGAAGTGCAGGGGCTCGAAGGTGGCTTGGGGGATCTCATGGTGGCGCGGGGTGGTAGTAGGTGGTGGCAGAAGGCGGTGCAGGGGCTGGGTGCGGTGGTGAAAGCGGCAGTTGGCGATAGCGATCAAAAAATGGGAAAAAAATGGGGGGAGAAGGAAGGAGAGAAGAGGGAGCTCGGGGAAGGAGAAGGGGCTCGAAAAATGTGGGAAATGAAGGCTAGAGAGATGAAGAAAAAGAAGAGGGAGAAGAGAGGGGCAGTGGCCGGTCGGCGAGCATACGCAGGTGGCAGGTGGTGGTCGGTTGGCAGGGGAAAGAGAAGGGGAGAAGAGGGAAAGGAAGAGGGGTACGCTGGCTGTGGTACAGGGACGGTTTGGTTCGAATTGGGAAAGAAAATGACAGGGGAGAGAGGAAGAGAGAGGGCAGGGAGGTAGGTGGTGGCCGGGCATGGCAGTTGTAGGCAGCGACGTGCTCAACCATGGCAAAAATGGTGGTCAGTCGTGGCAGAAGAGAGAAAGGGAGGGGGAGGTGCGAGTGGGCGGTCGGACTGGCGCAGGAAAGAAGAGCAAGCCGGCCGGTCTAGGAAGAGAAAAGAAGGGAGGGCGGCTGGGCTGTGTCGCACGGGTCACGCGGGAGAGGAAGAGATGGGCCTGGCCCAAGTGCGTAGGGGAGGGGAGATGCAAATTGGTGTGGCGGCCCAAGAAGGAGAAAAAGAAAAGAGAATAAAGAAGAAAAAAAAGAAGAAAAAGGAGATGGAAAAGAAAAAAGGAAATGAGAAAATAGGGGAAATAAAATAAGTTAATTTATAACATCATAAAATGTAAAACTCTTGATAAATTATTTAATTTAATAATTTCATTCATTATATTCTAATATATTAATTTAAAAAGGATAAGGTTAGTAACATATTAGTTTGAAAATTTATTTAAATAAAAATAGCATGATAAAATAACAACGTATCTATTTTAATTTACTAAATATTCCCGTCCAAATTTATATACTCAAAATCCATAAATTAATTAAATTAAATAATTTTAAAAGCTAATTTATTTCAAATAAAAGCTATTTATTAAATTATTAGTTTTCTAAAAATTTAGGGTATTACAAGAACTCATTTTCCTTTCCTCCTTGATTCTACCTCCTTTGATTTAGTTTTATGTAATTACGTTTCCTAATCTTTTCCTTAATTTTCTAGGTTTCAAGAAGGTTTTTGGAGGAGTTTTTTTTGGTCTTTGATTCTCTCTTTTTCTCTTATTAATTAGGAGATTAAGCTTAGGTAAACACAATATTACTATGAGTATATAGAATCTTTAATCTGTAGCATGTTTGATTCTGTTTGATTATACCATATTATAAGTTGTATTTAGTAGATGATTTTCCATGTATAATATGATTTGATTTGGAAATGTTATGATGCTCTAATTTTTGGTTGAAAGATTCAAAAGTTTAGATGTTCTTCTTGTTCTAGATTATATTCAATCTATTCTTGGCTATTGTTTCTCTAATGATCTGAAGTTAGGTTCAATTCAAATTTTATCATGTTGTTGAGATAAGTAATTATAAAAATGACTAATATAACCCTACAGAATTTTACCATAATTTAAAGTCAAAATTTGCCCTTGACCTTTGACTATTCACCATCAACTCTCATGAATAGTAGTTAAACATGAATAGTAAATAGTAAATCCTAATAAGACAATATTTTTGGCTTTTATTTTATGTTTTTTGGTATAAAATAAAATTTTTTGTCGACCAATAATTTTTTTTTTATGAAGTGTCTTTTTTCCATTTTTGACATACAACCTTATTTGACAATGGTTAAGCCGATATCTAATGTATAATTTTTTTCATTTATTTTTTTTCATATTTGACAGTTTTAAACAATTTTGAGCATTTTGCTTTAACTTTGGGTTTTCTAAGCCTGCAAGTATGGCTTTAGGTCTTAGAAAATTATTTTCAATCATGAATTAACTAAATAGCTAAGTAATGTGATATGTTAGAATTTAGGTCCTTATTGACCTAACATTTCCTAATAGTTAGTATTCTAGAACTCTTACTCTGTAAGAAGTGTATTGCTTTTACTTGGAATGTTTTCTACTTTCTTCTTGATGTTTCGTTTTATACACAAAATTTAATCCTAATTTCAAAATACATAGTAAGTTGAAAGTAGGGGTCAAACCCACAAGGAACATAAAACAATCAAGAATTCTATAATTAATATCAAAAACCCAATTTGTGAATAAATTTTTACTTCTACTACTAATCCCTATGTTAAAACTATCTAATATAACACAAGACTCATAAATACGTAAATAAGTATGTGAGGTATTCAACTATAAGACTAGGATTCAAATGATCATTTGAAAAAGGCTAATTTTATGTGTTTTAATGTTGACCTTTGGAAACTCATACATATTTGCTACCTATTTTTTTTATTTGTAGATATAAATATATCAAACAAGCTCTCAATTTATTGTTTAAAAAATTAATAACCTAGGTTAATTACACTATATTCAATTAAAGGTAGAATTAATGAATGAAATATAGTTGACTATAATCATAATCACAAAAAGCTCAAACTACGATATTGTTGAGATTAATAAACGAGATTAGAGAAAATATGATCCATTATCACTTCAAAGATATCAATTAACAATTATATATTAATCTCATCATCTAAGTATTGATTTATATTAGGCCACCTATCTAATTAATTTTATTTATGAATCTTCTGTCAATGATCATTTAATTCTATTCATTAATCTAATATCATACACTTGGAATTTAATAAAATTTTGGCTTCACATTTGAATCCGTAGTTTGTGATTATATTCTTTGTATACCACATAAATCTACTCTAACAAACTTATAATGCAATGTAAATATAATAATTCACAATTAGGGTTGTAAATTAGTTGAGCCATACTAAGCAAGAGTGGGCTCGGATTCGGCTAGTTTAATACATGATACTAAAACTAAGGCTCGAGCTCAACTTATTTATAAAAGAGACTAAAGATAAAGTTTGAGTAGGGCTTATTTATCTATATGGATAAGATGAGCTAAGCCCTTAACCAACCATTTGATGATTAATATTAATGAATCAAAAATACAATAAAGGTAACAATTGAGTAAGGGAATAATACTTGTGTTTACTACAAATAAGAAATTACAAATATATAAAGTGGTTGAGAACAACTTATCATCATTGATTCATAATTCTTCAATCTTATACTTGAGCATAAAATAGTAAGAACTATACTCTAAACATCGAGAACCAAGATTCTAGTTGTAAAGTGGAATCAAGAATAAAAAGGAAAAATACTAGGTGAGTAGTTAAAAAGAAAATAAGAGAAACATAGTATGCATTTCATAACATGGGTCCCCTTAGTAATATTGGAAGCATTAACATTGTAAAATTTTGACTTTTGAAGAAACATGGGATGCATTTAGTAAACACGCACCCACATTTTTCTTTGATGTTTGTTTTGTTCCACGATTCATTACACACGCTTCTTTTGATGAACCTTGCCCCTAGTTAATCTTATTGCCTTTAAATCTAGGTTATCCCATGCCTCCTTGAATCCTTGATATATGATATTTATATGTTATTATCCTATGTAAATATGTCATTTATTCCTCAATGTTTTTATAAGATTTAATCTTTTCTTGATTTTTTCTTTTGGATACATTTTGCAAGTAAAGATAAAAATGAAAAAATCCATAGGAGAAATCAAAAGAAAGAGGAAATGAAGCAAAGAACACATTAAGAGACATGGAATCCATGGAAGTAAAGACTAAAAATGAAGAATATACATCAAAGGGAAGCTTATGTTGAAATTTCATAAATAAGAGAACTAAGGAACAAAAAACATGGTACCCTAGTTTTTCATAAACACGGGCTATGTTTTGCTGTTAGAACATAAAATCTCAGTTTTCAAATTTAGTAGTTGCCAGTAGGTTCAGGGAAAAACATGGTACCTTCGTGTTTCCCAAAAGTTAGACTATCTCTTTTTCTCTATATTCTTTATAAACAACATACACTTTACAATTCCAATTCTCTTTCTCTCCATTATATTCAATTGAATGATTAACACTCTATAATTCAAGTTGATAAGTTCTTCTCCATTCATCTCTTAATTACATATTTTGATTTTTGGTTGAATGCCAGCAAATTCTCTTTATTATATTATTATTTCTCTTACATTTATTGTTTCATTGTTAATTTATTATTAATCATTGATGTTAATTATCAATTACTACATTTAATTGTGTGTTATTACAATTATAAAGATAATAGCGTAGATAGTATAGGGTAGGAGGATTTAAACACGGAATTAAGGTTTCGAATATGACAACATAATTTTAATTTTTGATTCTAAATGTAATTTAATTGGATTAATGGACGGAATTGAATGATCTCACATCATAGGTTAAGAATTTAAACTAATTAGATTGATCACCTATTAAGTTTAGATTTTAATTAAAGCTAGGATAAAAAAATAAATACATAATTGTTAATTAAAATTTTAAAAGTAGCAAAAGGTTAATTATTAATCTTGTCTATTAATTCATACGATTGCATGATCCGAGCTTATGTGATTATGGTTGTAGTTGACTGCTTTTCATTTGTAATGCTACCATTAATTGAATCTAGCTTTCTTAACTAGGTTATTAATTGGCTAGATGATATATTGAGAGCTTATTCAATTTATTAGAATTAAGAGAAAGCAAAGATATAAATTATCATGAGTTTCTATAGGTCAATGCTAGAGCATTTAGAATTATTATTTTCTACATGATTATTTGATATCCTAGTTCCATAATTGATATCTTCATATCCTTATTCATTAATTAGTGAATAACGTGTTTTATTATTTATCCATAGTATAGAACTTAGTGATAAAAATTAATATTATTGAATGACCAAGGTTTTAACATTAATTATAGATTTCTCGATTATAAACCATTCCTTGTTGGTTCGACTTCTTCTTTCCATCTACTACGTATTTGGAATTAGGATTTATTTATTAAATTTGTTGTGTATATGACAATGCATCAAATTTTGGCGCCATTGCCGAGGAATGGCAATTATAATCTTTATTTCTATTTTTTATGTTGTCTCTTAATTTTGCTTTTAATAATTTCTCCAATTGTACTTATCTATTCTTTAATTGTGTATAATCCTCAGTTACTTGTATTTGAGGTCGTTTGCGGTTGAGCATCAAGGACAAATCATCCTGCCAATAAAACCTAATTCTTTTTCTCCTATTTCAAACCGAATAAGAATGAGATTGGAATACGCTCGTCATACTCTATTACCTTCTGAAATAAATTTTATAGATTTGGAGGAAGATCAAATAGAGAATTTGTTTAATTCACCTTGTCACATCGATCCAACTATGGCGGATTAAACTCTTAAGGAGCTAGCTCCTCCTATTTTCAAACCTAACCTTTTATGCATTAATTATCTCGTTGAAAATAATACCTGTGAGATCAAACCTAGTTTATTATGTGCTTTACCTATTTTTATAGGATTTAGGGACAACAACTTAATGGGTTCAAGATGTTTCACTGATCCCAACAAGTTTCTTAATGAATTCCATATCGCATGTTCCGTTATGAAACCAACTGGAGTAAGTGTAGAACAAATTAAACTTAAATCTTTCCTTTTTGTTGTGGCTGATGCGGCAAAAGAATGGTTGTATAACTTACTAGTGGGCTCTATGGATACTTAGGCTGATATGCAAAAGGTTTTCCTTGAACAATGTTTTCCTTCATCTAGAGCAACTAATATAAGAAAAGAAATTTATGGTATTAGGTACGATGGAGGAGAGTCACTGCATGAATATTAGGAGCATTTCAAGAAGTTATGTGGTAGTTGCCTCAATCACCAAATTAGTGAGTAATTATTAATAAAATACTTGTATGAAGGATTATCTCCTATGGATCGAAACATGATAGATGTTGCTAATGGTAGTGCATTAGTTGATAAAACCCCTGCTGAAGTTAAAAGATTAATTGCTAATATGACATCTAACTCTCAATATTGTAGTAGGGGTAGTACCTCTGTATCTCAATAGGTGAAAGAGGATAGTATTGCTAAATTGAAAACACAAGCATCAAATCTGACATCTTTGGTAGAAAAAGTTGTGAGTGACAAAATTCCTGTAAAGGTATGTGGAATTTGTTCTTTTATTGGTTATCCTACTGATATGTGTCCTACTTTGCAGGAAGAATAAAAATTGAATTCAATTGGAGGACAACAAATATCAAAGAAGAATGATCCTTATGCTCCAACATACAATCCAAGATGGAAGGATCATCCTAACATAAGGTATGGAAACAATCAATAAGATGGTAATTCATATTTCTGACCACCAGCTTATCAGAATCAACAAGGATCAAATCTACCTTCCAGATGCTTTCAAGTTCCACTATACCACCAAAGACCACCATTTTAACCAATACATCCACCAACAGTTCAACATCCATCAAGAGGAATACCTTTAGAAGATGTGGTGAAATCTTTAACTACCAACACATTACACTTTCAACAAGAAACTAGAAATGGTATCAAGAACTTGGAGAATCAAGTGAGTTAATTGGCAGATTCCCTTGGGAAATTACAAGTACAAGGGTCTTTGAAATTCCCAAGTCAAACGGAATGGAATCCTATGGAAAATGCTAGTCTTATCACAACTTGGAGTGGGAAACAATTAGCAGGTCCAAGGCAAGTGAGTGAAGAGGAAGAAATAAGCAAAGAAGAAGATGAGACAGTTTTTGAAAAAGAAAAAGTTAAAAATTTGCC
Source organism: Tamarix chinensis (assembly GCA_030549775.1). Lineage (NCBI taxonomy): Eukaryota > Viridiplantae > Streptophyta > Magnoliopsida > Caryophyllales > Tamaricaceae > Tamarix > Tamarix chinensis. Next base: position 68,874,626 of record CM060174.1, on the reverse strand, counting down.
ACAGGTAACTAAAGATGATACTCCTACTCCTATTAAAATTACTACTCCTTTTCCTAGCAGGTTGGCAAGAAACCAGAAGCTAAATTATGACATGGAGGTGTTTAACATATTTAGAAAGGTGGAGTAATTGAAGATCTCTTGGTTCAGGTGAATGAGTTAATATTCCCTGCTAATTTTTATGTGTTAGATAAGCAGGATAATGTTTCATCTAATTCTTCTCCTATATTGTTAGGTAGACCATTCCTAAAAAATTCAAAAACATAAATTGATGTACATGATGGAGTCTTAAATATAGAGTTTGATGGTGAAGTCATTAGGTTTAACATAAATGGCTCCATGAGATATCTTGTAGATTGTGAATCAATCTCTATGATAGATGTTATTGAAACAAATTTTTTGGAAGAATTGAATGAGATGTTTGAAGTTAATGAGGAAATCAAAGAGATAGTGGCTGCTTTAGGAGCATGTCTTGGTAGAATCGGAAGATTTGTGGAATCACCATTGACATTGGATGGACCTTTACCTTGCATAAAGAAAGCATTAGAAGTGGAGTTGAAACCTTTACCTGACCATCTTAAGTATGCATTTTTTGGGAGAGAAAAATAACCTTCCTATTATCATCTCTAGAGACCTAATACCTAAACAAGAATAAAAACTTGTTAATGTTTTGAAGAAGTATAAATCTACTTTGGGATGGATGGTTGCTGATATTAAGGGTATTAGTCCTTCAGTTTGTATGCATGGGATTTTAATGGAGGATGATGTTAAGCCTAGTAGACAAGTACAACGTAAGCTAAATCCGAATATGATGGACATAGTAAAGAAAGAGGTGTTGAAATTATTGTGTGTGGGAGTCATTTATCTAACTTCTCATAGTAGTTGGGTTAGTCTTCTCCAAGTAGTACCCAAGAAAACAAGAATCACGTAGTGGAGAATGACAAGGGAGAAATGGTTCCTACTAGAGTTCAAAATGGTTGGAGGGTGTGTGTAGATTATAGGAAGTTGAATTCCATGACTAGGAAAGATCATTTTTCTCTACCATTTATGAATCAAATGTTAGAGAGGTTAACGGTTCATGCTTATTATTATTTTCTCGATGGATATTCTGGATATGTGCAACTTCCCATAGCTCTAGATGATCAAGAGAAGACTACATTCACATGTCCCTATGGTACATTTGCATATCGTCGCATGCCATTTCGGTTATGCAATGCCCCTACCACATTTCAAAGATGTATGATAAACATATTTTCTAAATATTTGGAGAAAATTATCGAGGTATTCATAGATGATTTTAGTATTCATGGTGATACTTTTGATCAATGCCTAGATAACTTAACTCTCATCTTGAAAATGTGTCTTAAAACAAATCTTGTATTAAACTCTGAAAAATGCCATTTTATGGTTCAACAAAGGATAATTTTAGGACATGTCATATCTGCTAAAGGAATTGAAGTAGATAAGGCAAAAATTGATCTTATAGCTTCATTACCTTACTCAACGACCGTTAAAGATGTGCATTCATTCATAGGCCATGCGGGATTTTATCGTCAATTCATTAAAGATTTTTCTAAAATAGCTGGTGTGGTCGTAGCCAGCATGCAATTTAAACCCTCTTATTATCAATTGTAGCAATGGCAAATAAGGGAATCGTTCTAAACTAGGGATTGAGAGGGCTTACCTCTATTTAACTAACTTAAAAATAAATAAAAAATAAGAACCTTAAATAACACAAAATAAATAAATAAATAAGAAAAATACTAATGGGAGTTATAAAAATAGAAGATAATAAAAATAATAAGAGTAATAAATAAAATAAAATAAAATAATAATAGAAATAATGGAAAGCTGCAGATATGATAAATATACTAAGGAATTCGAAATCTACCACTAGATTAGGTTCAAATATAATATTAATTTCTAAGTCAATATTTAATCAAAAGAAATTAACCAAGTTGTACACCAAAAGCAGGTCCATACACCTTATATTACTTCTCTTAATTAATTAATACAACAAGCACCAGTATTAACCCTATTAAATACTAGCAGTATAGCAGCAACAAACAGCTCCTATATTTAACTAGATTTAATACATTAAGTATAATTAGAAGGATATCAATTTAAGTACGTAGATTAGAACATTGAGCATGTCTAGCTGTATTTCCTTTCTTTGACCCACACGTATCTAAACATTTTACTACTTTGATTAGAATCACAAAACTACTAGGTAAATTGTTATCTAACCTAGCTGCAGTTTATATATATAAATTCTAGTATATTTATGTGGCCACCTAGCAGGTATATAATCCCATAAACTATCACTTATGAGGAAACCAGAACAAGGCACGCACCAAATAAATTATACTTGACATAATTATATGTATAAATGATAACAATTAAAATAGAGTCAAAGAATAATCTCACAAAACAAAGAAAATAAAGTTATATCTCAAACTCTAAATTAGGGTTTCAATTAATTCTCTAGCAATAAATATTTAACCAGCCATAATTATTGAATTAATTACGCATAAATAAATATCTAAAATATAAATAAAAAATAAATAAATAACCAAATTTAATTATGAATGAAAGATTAAAAATTTATTCAGATAAAAAATTAATTTTATCTAAATTAATTTGTACCGTTATAAAATTGCTCTATTTTTATCTCTCTCGGTACCCTTAATTTCTATGCCAATAATTCTCTTGTTTTTTTGGGCGCTGATGTGGCTTGCTGCAGACCACTGCTGCTTTCTGCTTCTATGTCATCCCACATATGCAAGATTCCTCTCTCTTCTCTCCTCCAAATGCTAGCCTTCCTTCGCGCCCTCTTCCCTGCCGCACAATACTCCGAGAACGGTTTCCACTCAATTTTGTGTCGCCCGTCCATTCTTTCTCTTTTTTTTGTTCGTTTCTTTGCGTCGTGCATCGAGGCCTCGATTCGTGTGGTCCTCCCTGACAGCTGCACTACTGCTGCGCTCTGTTGCTTTTTGGCTCCGCTTATCTCCCTCCTTCTCACCTCTTAAATACTACGGCTCCGTCCTTTTTTCTGTGCTCTCTCACACATCAGCCCTGCCTTATACAATCGTTTGGCTTCGTTTTTTTTTGGGAAAAAAAATCTGTAGTCCATTCAATTAAAATTAATTATTTTTCAGTCCATTATATTTTGTATTGAGTTCATTTATTACTTTTTATATAACATACAAAAGTCCTAAAATATTAACTAATGGACTTAGATTTTTGTATATCTAATTAGTTTGGGGTAAGTGGACTTTACACTATTTTTCCCTTTTTTTTTTCTTCGTCGTTCCCTAGCCTTTGGGCCTTCGGCTTTTGGGCCGTTGGTCCAAAGGTCCAAGCATTTTTTTTTCTTTTTTTTTGTTTAAAAACGATACTTGCAAAATAAAATTTAATAATAATTAATAAATAATATTATACTCTAAATTTATTTAATTTATATCATTTTAGCTGAAATAATAAAATTTATACAATTATTATCATTTAAGTATAAAATTTTAATTATTCACCTATATTACTTAAATAAAATAATAAAAACTAAGATTATAAGGCTATAAAATATGTCAAAATATGAACTTATCACACCCCCACACATAGCTTCTTGCTTGTCCTCAAGCAAGTTATTACTCTAACTAAATAAGATTAAATTAATTAGCCACTTTTGTAAGTCTCAGGATTACACTTAACGTGTGTAACATGCCCTTTAAACCCCTAGGTTATCCATCGAGGACAAGTAAGGTCTCGTGAGGGTTTCGTAGATGATATGCCCACAAAATCACACACAAAAAGAAAAAGATAAATAACCAAACCACACTTAATACCCTTAACTATTTTTGTCTCAGAATCTTTTATTTTCAAATATCAAGATTAGAAATCAACCAAGATTCAGCATTGGGAAATTTAAAGAATCAATTTCAACATATGGTTCACACATAAACATGACAGGTATGAATAGATCAATATTATGGATGAAGATCTATCACGCTTTAGTCACATTAAGATTCATCCTCACTATGGATACCCTCTAATTTTTTTTTCTCTCTTATATTCATGGCTATAAATGTATAGAAACACTCATGTATGTGAGATAAGATGATAAAGATAACAAACGATTCACATATATAAACAAATAAGGCTCATGTTCTTGTGGATAAAACCTCATGAAAGATATCAAATACTTGCCAAATGGACCGAACCATATGCTTAACTCTTGTGACTAATTTCCATCAGATCAAAGGCTGCTCATCTCAAGAATTAAATAGGACTTACTTATTAGTTGTAGCAGGGTTTAAGGTAAAGAGGTACGGAGTATTTTATGAGTGTGTTGATAAAAAGGTTAAGAGCTAGTGGAATTCTATTAATAAAATAAAATATAAGCATTAACTCCACATCAATGATCATATCTCTACCTTCACACCAAAATAGAACATGAATAGAACTTTCTCAACATCATCTCCATAAGTACCTTTCTTCCTTAAATTGTATTATTTTCTTCTTTTCTCTTTTTTTTTCAAAATTTTTTATATTATTATTTTTTTTCATGTTTTTTCCTCCACCAAACATAACCAATATTTTTCTTAGCATAAATACATATATTTATTTCACAAACACTTACATACACAACCACTCTTTATATCCATAACGATTTGATTTCCTTCCATTAGCTTTAAGTAAGGGTAACGATATTAAGGGCCAAAGGTTATTCAATATGGGTAATGAAGAAAAATATATGTTCCTTGTATAGGCTCAAAGGGTTTCTATGGGGTGTATATCATGTATACACAAATTAGGTTAAGCTATTTTGTCATGTGGTAGAAAATCCTAAACTGCCTTTATTATTTTCTTAATCAGAGCATGTTTTGACTATAAGCTTCGAATAGCATAAGAGTAAGTTCTGGCAACCTCTATAGTCAATTACAAGAGCTGTAGCAAATAATTTGATCAAAGCAATTCAACATATATGAGGTTTACAAAGAAACTTTAAAGCCAAGAAAAGCAGATGATTTCATGTAAATTTCCTTAGTAAAAATAAGGTATATATGGTTCAAAAGCTCACCGAGGAAGGTGATGAATCTCAATATGCCATGTTGATGATTAGACAATCATACATGTTCTTTCTCCATTCATATCTAGATACATAGATATGTCTTTCCTGTATCAAAATTAACACAAAAAATCTTCACTTACTTTATCTCAATTTTATGATCATCTTTTTGTTATATTTCAAAGATATATTCCTCATTGACTAATTAAGGGCTCATATGACTCTACAAATAATAATAAAAAAATTTATAATAATTTTTTTTCATGCAAAAACATAAAACACATACACCCCCACACTTAAATCATACATTGTCCTCAATGTGTAAACAACTAAGGAAACATGTAATTTAAAGTATGGAGATAAAAACTAAATGAATAAATAAATAACTAGAGGGTAGAAAACTCCCTTATCACATTGGGTTGCCTCCCAAGTAGCACTCGTTTTTATGTCTTCAGCCTAACATGATCTCAGTTTTACTCTTTCAAGGTGGGTGCTTCTTGTAACTACATCTCTTCAATGATATGCTATGTGAATGCTTCATATTAGGGTTTAAGCCTGTGACTGTTAACTTTGAATTTATTTCCTATCCTCTCGCTTTTGATTTGTGTGGCACCATGAGGAAAAACATGAGTAACAATAAAATGGCCTACCCACTTAAAACGCAACTTACTTGGAAATAAGTGAAGACATGAATAGTAGAGTAGCACTTTTTATCCCACAACAAATGATTTTCCAAGAATCATCTTATCATGAAAAGCTTTTGTCTTCTCCTTCTATACCATAGCACTTTCAAATGTGCCATCCCTTATTTCTTCTAATTCATGAAGTTGTAGCTTCCTATGTATTCCAGTAGAGTCTATACTTGTGTTTAGGTTCTTAACAACCCACCATGCCTTGTGTTCAAGCTCCATAGGTAGATAGCATAACTTTCCATAAATGAGCCAAAAGGGAGACATTCCTATGGGGTTTTTGTAGGTTGTCCTATAAGCCCATAAAGCATCATCTAGCCTTTAGCTCTAATCTTTTTTATTTAGCCTCACGGTCCTCTCTAGTATCTTCTTTATATCTCTGTTAGAAACTTCAGCTTGCCTGCTAGTTTGAGGATGATAGGGTGTAGAGACTTTATGTGTCACCACAAACTTGCGTAGCAAGGTTTCAATCGTCTTATTGCAAAAATGTGATCCTCCATCACTAATGATTACTCTTGGCATACCAAACCTAGAGAATATGTGATATTGGAGGAAACCTGCAACTACACAAGAATTATTAGTACTGGTGGCAATCGCTTCCACTTATTTTGATACATAATCTACTATAAGAAGAATATAAAGATAGCCCTTAGAAGATGGAAAAGGTCCCATAAAGACAATGCCCCATATGTTAAAAATTTCTATGACTATAATAGAGGTTAAGGGCATTTGGTCTTTAAGACCAATATTACCTGATCTCTGACATCTATCACATCTCATGCAGTAAGCATTGGTATCGCTGAATAGTGTAGGCCAATAAAAACCCGCTTCAAGGACCTTGAAAGTATTCTTTTTCGCACTAAAATATCCTCCACAATGCAATGTATGACGATGTACTAGAATATGCTCAAATTATGAATCAGGGACACATCTCCTAATTATACCATCAATACTGAATTTCCACAAATTGGGGTCATCCCAAACATATTGGGATACCTCCTTTCTAATTTTAGTTCTTACAAATCGTGGCATGTCAGTGGGAAACTTATGTGTCACCGGATAATTTACTATATCAGCAAACCATGGTGTACTTACCTGTATCCCGAAGAGTTGCTCATCCGGGAAATTCTCTACCAAGGCTATAGATTTACCCTCCTGAATCATATGGCTTAAATGATCAGCCACTATATTCTCACTCCCTTTCTTGTCCTTTATCTCTACGTCAAACTCTTGTAGTAATAGAACTTATCTTATTAACCGTAGTTTTGCTTTCTTTTTAGATAATAAATAGTTCAACGCTGCATGATCTATAAAAATAATAACTTTTGTTTGAAGTAAGTATGATCTGAATTTTTCAAGAGCAAACACTATGGCTAACAGTTCTTTCTCAGTAGTGGAGTAATTCAACTAAGCATCATTAAGAGTTCAGGAAGCATAGTATTGATGTAAAACTTTTTATCCTTTTTTTGCCCCAAGACTGCACTAATTGCATAGTCAGAGGTATCACACATTATCTCAAATGGTAGGACCCAATCTGGAGGTAGCATCATCGGAGTTGTTGTTATAAGCTTTTTAAGCTCCTCAAAAGCTTTCTGACACTCCTTTCTCTAATCAAATGGCACATCCTTATGCAAAAGGTATGCCAATGGACGTGCGATGCTAGAGAAGTCCTTAATGAATCGTCTATAAAACCCTACATGTCTAAGAAAAGAATGCACCTCTCTCACATAAGTGGGAGAGGGTAAGTAATGCACAGCATCAATCTTAGCTTTATCGACTTCTAACCTCCTGGATGAGACAATGTGATTGAGTACTATTCTTTGCATTACCATGAAATGACATTTCTCCCAATTAAGTACAAGGTTAGTTTCTTCATATCTTTTCAAGATTAGAGTCTGATTATCGAGACAAGACTCAAAAGTATCTCCAAAGACACTAAAATCATCCATAAAAACCTCAATAATCTTTTCAATAGAGTGAAAGAAATGTAACACCCCCAAAATTTACTACTAAAAAATTTTGTTTTAATAAAAAGGTTTAATAGAAGTAAAATAACAAAACCGTAAGTTTTGGGGATATTACCGCCACACTTAGTACCAGACTGGTTCACTCCTACCGTTCCAATACTAAGTGCTAAGGCTAAAAAAGGTTAAAAATCAAACACAAGTCATAAATAAAACAATGAGAATCCATGAGAGGACTCCCTCATAGTCATACAGAAATCAGAGTGCGATTTAAGGCTTAAAACCCAAAGAGTAAGTGGCTAAAGTTTTTCCAAAAAATATAAAATACCATATGACATGACATAACTAGAATAAAAATGATACATGGTAAAATCAAAGGAAAGATAGAGCCTAACCAATCACTCTCGATCCCCAGGCCATGTCTAGGCCAACTCTCAGCCCCGCCCGATGCCTCTTAAGTGTCATAAGCATCAAAGACGTCATCTCCTACCTACACAAACTCAGATAGGCCTTCTACTCGTGGGAATGAGCAGCACCCATGAAATGGTTAGTTAGTACGCTATGTACTAAGTAAGTTAACCGTGCAACTAAGGCCAAACGTATAGAGCATATAACATAAGCATGATCATATAGGCAACATATAATAATATATGTAATAAGGTTGGGTTACTTTCCAGCTAATTTATTCTTTAGTCCACTTAACAATATGCACATTCCACATATACTCTTTATTAATCCATGTGAGTATGGGAACCCCACTATTATAGCTGGTGGACTGGAATATATACAAGGTAGAACGCTACTGACCACTATTATTCGCTCGTGGACCGACCTCTAAGGCAAAACGCTCCTAGCCACTATTATTCGCCGGTGGATCGGTCTAGCTCCGACTCACATGGTGTTTTACTGGATGTACTTAGCGTATTTCCTATGGCTTAGCTTCATTACATTTAGTTTGTTGAGTACGGAATCCCCCACTATTATAGCCGGTAGACCAGAAATCATGCAGGGCAAAATGCTCCCGGCCACTATTATTCGTTGGTGGAACGGTCTCTAGGGCAACTCGGCTCCTGGCCACTATTATTTGCCAGTGAACCGGTCTGGGCCCAGCTCAACAATCTTCCTCTTTAAATTATTAGTGTCTTATCTACATCTTATTTGATAATTTTTCACCCTTGACATACATACCACCAATCTTCTACTTTTACTCTCCCAAGAGGGCCTGTCCCATATCTTAAGACTTTGACACCTCATGACTGCCTCAACATCCTTTCCTTATCCCACTACTCACACAAGAAACCCAACTCCTAGGTGTGCCGGTCAAGGACCACAACCTATCACCACTAAGCCCATTCACAGTCCTCCCTAGGGTTTTCTCCAAAAAACCTTAATTTGGGCCTATGTGGCCCATCACCCTCTATCTCATGCAACCCAACTATTTAAACACCCCCACACATCACAACCCTTAGGTTAAACCCTTATCATTCCATGTCACTCTCCCAAATACACGCGTGACCATGAAACCCTAGGTGGCCACACCAAACTCTAGCTTGCCATGCCAACCCTAGTATCCTCCTTTCCACAAATCACCCTTCCATTTCTCACCTTCAACTCTTGCTTCCCATGACACTTATGCTCGCCCTACTCATGAAAATCCCCCATTCTCACTTCATACTCCACTTATCCTCATATACTTTCCTTTTTCCACCTTCTCAAATTAGGGTTTCCTCCCAAACCCTAGCTTGGTCTCCTATGCACCCTTGTACTGTCTTACATACTATTTCTCACCCAAAGCCTCCAATCACCCAAACAACTCTTCCATTACTTTCCTCACAACCCAAGGCAACCTTCCATATGTAAAGTTCACCTCTATGCGGACTCTATCCACCCCATGCAAACCCTCGAAGTTCTTTTCAAGTGAAACCCTAAGATTCACATGCAAAACCCTAGATTCTCCCATGCAACCCTAAATCCTCCCATTCAAGGTTCATCCCCTTTATTTTGCTTAAAGTTCCCTTTTTACTCTTTCTCTTATGAATCATAGGAGGTTTAGGTCCATCCCACATTCTTTGGTTAATTTACTTCCCTTTGGCCAACTTAGTTCTCCTTGGTCCACTTACTTTCCCATTTTTCTTTTTCATCCTTCCACCCCATATCCCTAAATTAATTATCCTAGCATGCATGTCCGAAAAGGGTCATATCATATCATATCACCATTCATAGCACAAACATATCGTACACATGCCATAAACAAATTTAAGATCATACCTCAACTCCAAGCTGCGCTACACATAAAATGGTTATAACAATAGCACAAGATGCACAACATATCATTATACATGGCATCCAAGGCACATGAAAACATATATCACACTTAAGGCCTTATCTACACCCTTACCTAAAACGACGCCGGGCTTGGAGCTCGGTCCTACACCTCCTTTGGGTTTTGGCTTGATTCACCTATAAGAGGGAAAAACTAAGGATTAGTTTCCCTCTTACCAAAAATACTATTATTTCTTATTTTAATCTAAGATTAGGGTTACTATTATTAAAGGGGGCTTTATAAGTGAAAACTAGGGTTTTCATCCTCAAGTTAGCCTACTAGATATTACTAGTCAAAATATGTTTAGGTTAATATTTATAGCTATACTTATATTATTAAAATAATAGCTTTATTTTTTCTAATAATAGTACTAATACTAGTTATAGCAAAATAGTAATAATAGTAATTATAGTAATACTAATTCCCCTAGTAATAGAAACCTTAGTATTTTTAAGGCTAAGGCTAATAATGGCTTTAGGGATAAAATAATAATATAATATTAGGAATACTAACCAAGTAATAATATTACTAAAGGTAATAGTGATAATAGTCATATTTAAAATAATGATAATATAAGGGTTCGAATATTTTATCACAATAATAGTTGCAAAAATAATAACAATAATAACAGTAATAACTAATAATAATAATATGGTAATAATGTTGGTAATAAAGGCATTAGGTATTCGAATATTAAGTAATAATAATATTAAGGCTTAAGTATTCTTCTTCTATAATAACAAAATGATAATATGCCAACTTCGGTTTCAATAATATTAATGATGATAATAATAATAATAATAATAGTAATAATAATAATAATAATAATAATAATAATAATAACAATAATGTTAAGAATAATACTAATAGTAATAATAATCAAAATGGTATAGTAATATAAGAGTCCAAATATTTACTCTAATAATAAAAGTAATAATAATAGGTAAAATTTAGCATTAATAATAATAGTAGTAAAAATAATGAAAGTCATAATCATAATAACACTAAAGTTGCAGACCATTAATAATAATAATAATAATACTAATACTAGTTAGGAAAATTATGAAGTAAGGTTAAGTGACAATAATAATATGAATGATGATGATGATGATGATGATGATGATGATGATGATGATAATAATAATAATGATATTATTATTATTATTATTATTATTATTATTATTATTATTATTATTATTATAGATGATACCATTAATATTACTAAAAATAGCTAATACATATATAAAATATGTTTAGGGGTTGGGAAGGTTAGAGCACCACCTAGGGACAGTGGTGGCACCGGTGGCTACGTCGGCAGCGGATGTGGGGATTGGAGGTGGTGGAAGGAGGAAAAAGGAGGGAGAAGGAGAGGGAGGCAGGGAGAAAGGGAGGTGTAGGGAGGTAGAGGAGGCTCCCCTAGTTATTTTGGAGGGTAGAGGTGGCGTTAGTGGCAATGGAATTGGTGGCCGACGGTGGTGCGAACGGCGGCAGGGGTTGAGGAGGGGTTGATTGGGAGGGAAACTTTGCACGATCGAGGTGGATCATGTAGGGAAAATCGAGGGACGAGGAGGGTTTAGTTAGGTAGAGGGTGGTGCAAGGGGAGTTTTAGGGGTGGCTTGGCTGGCGGCAATGGGCAGCGGCGATGGATTGCTCGTCTGAAGGACCGGTGACGAGAAGGGGTAATTTTTGGGTTTCAAAATCAAAAACTGAATTAAGGCAACCTGTGGGTTTTTATAGGTCGATTGGGTGGGCAATGAAAAGGGGAAGAAGGCAGGGGAGGCGCAAATGCCCCGCATGCCACCTGGTGGTGGTAGTCGAGGCGGTTCTTCCATGATAGGGTGGTAAGGTTGAGGGAAGAGGAAAAAGGAAAGGGGCAGGGTACTCAGGAGAGGGGAAGGGGTTGGTTGGGGTTAAAAAAATGAAAGAAAGCAATGGGAGAGGAAGGGAAGGATGGTAGGCAGTCCTGGTGGCCGGCGGAGGGCAGGGTTGTAGCTCCTCGGTCGCCGTCCGTGCCTCAGAGAAGAAGAAGGGTCAGGACCGGCGGTCTAGGAAGGAAGAAAGAAGAAAAGAAAATATAAGAAACCGGATGGGCCGAAAGGAAAGAAAAAAAAAGGAAGAAGGGGTGCGGTGCAGGCCTGGGCCGCGTAGGGAGGGAAGGAAGCTAGGCCGCGCGGGCGGGCTTACCTAGGTCGGGGGGAAGAAGGAAAAAAAGAAAAGGGAAGGAGAGGAAGAAAAGAAAAAGGGAAAAAGAGGGAGAAAAAGAAAAGAAAAGAAAAGAAAAAAAGGAAAATAGGTGGATTGTTTATTTTGGTATTTTTAGGTTATTTAAATTAAAAATATTTAGAAAATAATAATGAATTTCTTCTTAGATTAATTTTGAGATATTTTTGAATAATAATTATTTTTTTAAATCCCATTTTAATTAGCAAAACTCCCTAATTTTTTTCTTAATTAAATTATTTATCATTTTCCTCTTTATTGTCCCTAAATAACCCCTCTTTATTTTAATAAAATAATTTATTTAATTAATTTCCCTAATATATCCTCATTTAGCCATAATTTGCAGAATTAGAATTTTAGGGTATTTCATTACTACCCCCTTAAAGAAAGACTTCGTCCCCAAAGTCACTTGCGATTCCCTAGGGTTAGAGCCATAACATCCTAAGTGGTTATGGACACGTTTATTATGATTAACTATACAACTACCCCCTTAAAGAAAGAACTCACTAGGGATGGTTGTACTTGAAGTGAAGAGTTCTAGATACGCTCTGTGCATGTCCTTTTCAGCTTCCCAGGTAGCTTCTTCGGCTCCATGCCGACGCCATAATACCTTGACAAGGGGAACTAAACTTGTGTGGGTCTTCTGCAGCTTAGTATCAAGGATTCGCACTGGTCGTTCATCGTAAGTTAAGGAGTCATCCAGCTCTATCTCATCTGGGCGGATCACATGGGATGGATCAGCCACATACTTCCATAACTATGAGACGTTGAACACATTATGAACTCGTGCCAACTTTGGAGGGTGATCCAATTGATAGGCAACCTCTCCTACACGCTCCAGGATCTCAAAGGGACCGATGTACTTTGGGCTCAACTTGCCCTTTTTGCCGAACCTCTAGACGCCTTTTGTGGGGTAGACCCTCAATAATACCTTCTTTCTAGGCTCAAATTCACTATCTTGGTGCCTCTGATCAGCATAAATCTTCTGTCTACTCTGGTCCTCTCTCATTCAGTTCTAAATCTGTCGGATCTACTTGGTCATCTCCTCGATCATCTTGGGCCCCAATACCAATGTCTTGCTGATATCGCTCCAACACAAGGGAGTTTGACACTTTCGCCCATCTAAGGCCTCAAAGGGAGCCATCCCTATACTAGTGTGGTAGTTAATGTTATACGAGAACTCTATCAAAGGTAGGCGTTCCTCCCAACAACCCTGGAAATCCAACACGCAAGCCCTCAACATGTCTTCTAGGGTCTGTATGGTCCATTCTGTTTGCCCATCTGTGGCAAGATGGAAAGCTGTGCTCATCTTCAATTTCATTCCTAGAACCTCTTGAAGCTTTCCCCAAAAGTGAGATAGGAACCTCGAATCCCTATTTGATACGATGTCCTTTGGAATCCCATGACGACAGATCACAAACTTCATATATGGGCTCGTTAGCTAATCTATACTCCATGTGGACCTCATCGGAACAAACACGACCAACTTAGTCAATCTATCCACGATTACCCAAATGGTGTCACAACCACTTTGAGTACTTGATAACCCACTAACAAAATCCATAGAGATGGATTCCCACTTCCATCTTGGTACCTTTAAGGGCTGAAGTAGTCCCCTAGGCCTTCGGTGTTCGATTTTAACTTTTTGACACACTAGACATCGGGACACGAACTCGGCCACTTCTTGCTTAATGTGAGGCCACCAATAAACTTTATTTAAGTCCTTGTACAATTTATCTCCCCTAGTATGGACTGAATAAGGGGTCTAATGTCCTTCCTCCATAATATGCCACTTCAATTCAAGACATTTCTATGGCACACACCAGTGACCCTTGAATCTAAGGCTGTCATCCTCATGAATTCTAAACCCTTCTGCTTGGCCCTCCTACATCTTTCATCGGATCCTCTCAAGCTTGATATATCCGATTTGACTAGCCTGAATCTCTTAAAAAATGGTGGGAGTGAGCGTCAAGGCACTCATGCAGGCCTCTAGATCCCCTTGCTGAATCAACTCAACTTTCGGTCCTGACAGCTCACCTATCACCCTATTAGCATCCAAACAATAAAGTGCAGAATGAGAAGTCTTCCTGGTCAGGGCATATGCCACTACGTTGGCCTTAGCCTTGTGGTAGGTCAACTCAATGTCATAGTCCTTGACAAGCTCCAACCACCTCCTCTATCTCATGTTGAGCTCCTTCTCGGTGAAAATGTACTTCAGGCTCTTGTGGTCTGTAAAGAACCTTCACTTCATCCCATACAATTAGTGCCTCCAAATTTTTAGGGAAAAACCCACAGCAGCTAACTCTAGGTCATGGGTAGGATAGTTTTGTTCATGCTCCTTTAGCTGACGAGAGGCATATGTGATCACCTTGCCCTTCTACATCAACACACACCTAAGCCCATGCTTAGATGCGTCACTATAAACCTCAAACCCTTCGGACTCCTCTGGTAGGGTTAACACTGGTGTGGTGGTCAAACTTTTCTTCAACTCTTGGAAGGCTCCCTCACACGTCTTGTCCCATTGGAACCTTGTAGTCTTCTTCAAAAGGTTGGTCAATGGTTTGGCAATCCGAGAGAAATTCTGCACGAACCTTCTGTAATATCCGGCCAATCCCAGAAAACTCCGAACCTCAGATATATTCGTAGGGGGATTCCACTCTGTGATGGCCACTATCTTAGGTGGGTCCACTGCCACTCCTCCTGCTGATATAATGTGTCCAATGAAAGCCACCTCCTGAAGCTAGAATCTGCACTTTGAAAATTTCGCGTACAGGCGATGCTCTCTTAGCAGACTCAGAATAGTGCGGAGGTGTTGTTCATGCTCCTCGTTTCCTCGACAGTACACCAAGATATCGTCAATGAACACTATGATGAACTAATCAAGGAATGGCCTGAATATCCTCGTCATTAGGTCCATAAAAATAGCAGGTGCATTTGTGAGCCCAAATGGCATCACCGTAAACTCTTAGTGTTTGTACCGGGTCCAAAAAGCAATATTCATAATATCAACATCCACGATCCTCAACTGGTGGTACCCGGACCTCAGATCGATCTTATAAAATACCGTGGCACCCTTCAATTGGTCAAACAGGTCATCAATCCTCAGGAAGGGGTAGCGGTTCTTTGCTGTTAGCTGGTTTAGCCTGCAGTAGTTGATACAAGGTGGAGAATACCGTCCTTCCTCTTTATGAACAGGACTGGTACTCCCTAGGGTGACACACTCGGTTGAATGTACCCATGCTGCAACAATTCTTCTAGCTGGGTCTTTAAATCCTTCCGCTCAACCGACGCCATCCGATAGGGTGCCTTCGTGACTGGCTCAGCTCCCGATACCAGCTCGATCTTAAAGTCAATTTCTCGTACTGGGGGCATACTAGGTATCTCCTCCATAAACACATTTGGGAACTCCTTGGCTACCGGGATACTGTCTAGAGCCGCCAAGTCCTTGTTCAGCTCTGGTACACTGCACAAATATAGGAGATACCCCTTCTGGACCAGAGAGTACAAAGTCACTACTGATACCACCTTGGTAGAGGGCTTAGACTGGGTTCTCCTGTATGAAACCCTAATCCCTTTCGAGCCTCATAGAATCACGCACTCCTGGGCGTAATCAATGATGGTCTTATATTTTCCTAACATGTCCATTCCTAGAATCATGTCGAAATCCTTCAAATCCATCCCGATTAGGTCCATTGGGATGTCTACTCCGCCTATGACTAAGGCCACATCAGAAAACAACTGACTACATTCCACTTTATCACCGGATGGAAACATTACAAACAGTTCTATTCTAGCAGCAGGTTATAGTCCCTTCTTAGCAAAAAAAGCAGTCGAAATAAAGGACAAGGTAGCACCTGAATAAAAAGGACATGTACTGGCAGAGAACAGATGGTAAACACACTCGTGATGATGTCAATCTGGCGGTCAGCCTTTGCCTGGCTGATGACGTTCAAGCACCTGCCCAACTGGCCTTCCTTCTGGGGAAAAGTCCTAGGTCCTTAAGGCCTTCCCTTAGCCTCTCTAGCTGTGGCACCGGCTGGGGCGGGTGCTCCCTGGTATTAAGGCGGGGGTGTGGTCTCGAGGTACTGCTGGTAAGCCTGCTATTGGGGAACTAAGGCTCCCCCTATGGTATCTGTCGAGGCTCGTACTGTAAAGCACACAACTGTCCTCGACACTCAAACGCTTTATGGCCCCGTTTTCCACTATTTAGGTAGGTGATAAGCTTGCCTTCACAATCCCGATCGGGGGTGACTACGGCCCTGCTATGGTCTCGCGACAGGGGTCTCCTCAACCCCTCCATCCGTAGGTGAGTTCTACTCCCTAAACTATGTCCCTCGAGTTTCCTCTTCTCGAGGATAGCGGTCTGCTCCTAGACTAGGGTGGTGGCGAGGCAGGTACGCTCGTATAGTGTAGCTAGGTCTATGAAGGGCATTGCACCCATCATTCTATGAATGCCAAAATTCAACCCTTGTTCGAACTGGAACACCACTGCGGACTCATTGGTGGCGATCCCTGTGGTGAAATGTAGTAGCTCGGTGAAGCAAGCATAGTACTGGTGCATGGTTATTGATCCTTGGGAGATATGCATAAATTCCCAAAGCTTATCCCTCTTTAAGCTCTCAGGGTAGAATCGGGAGTAGAGTGCAATCTTGAATGCCTACCAAGTCACTGGACCATCCCAGGCACGGTAATCAATCCACCAATCATCTACCATGCCTCTCAAGAAAAAGGCTGCTATGCTGAGCTGCCGAGCTGGGGGCAGTCCACTTCCTCGAAGGTGCGATCTATATCTCCGATCCACCCTTCGAGGATCACGAAGTCCTCCTCGCCTAATTACTTCAGAGGATGGTGCCCGGTGACCCTCTGAAGCCAATCTTCACCGGCGCCCTCTAGGTGGTGGGGGTGTAGAGCCAGCACAACAGGCTGACGTTGCATGAACTCCATAAAGGCTTCAAACACCTCCTCAAGTCATCCCACTCAGCCATTCATCATTTGTGGAAGCTGCACAAGGAGAGAGACATTAGGGTGAACCCTTTTTTTTGTTCAAAATATTTATTTCATGCTATTTCCCTTTTTTTAGACAATTTCTTATCCACCCCTACGTTTCCTCACGGTGGTCTAGACTCAGGGAATTTAGAATAGGGGATTTTTGTTAAGGCAAAAAAACACTTCAAAATTTGGTAAAATCTTCGTAAATCAAATTCGGTTTGAAAATTAGGCGTGGTTCAAGAACCGATGCTGTGATACCACTTGTAACACCCCCAAAATTTACTGCTGAAAAATTTTATTTTAATAAAAAGGTTTAATAGAAGTGAAATAACAAAACCGTAAGTGTTGGAGATATTACCACCACACTTAGTACCATACTGGTTCACTCCTACCTTTCCAATACTAAGTGCTAAGGCTAAACAATATTAAAAATCAAACACAAGTCATAAATAAAATAATGAGAATCCATGAGAGGACTCCCTCACAGTCATACAGAAATCAGAGTGCAATTTAAGGCTTACAATCCAAAGAGTAAGTGGCTAAAGTTTTTCCAAAAAACATAAAATATCGTACAACATGACATAACTAGAATAAAAAAGATACAAGGTAAAATCAAAGGAAAGATAGAGTCCAGCCAATAGCTCTCGATCCCCAGGCCAAGTCTAGGCTCAATTCTCAGCCCTGCCCGATGTGTCGTAAGTGTCATAGGCATCAAAGATGCCATCTCCTACCTGCACAAGCATAGATGGGTCTTCTACACGTGGGAATGAGCAGCGCCCATGAAACGGGTGGTTAGTACACTATGTACTCAGTAAGGTAACCATGCAATTAAGGCTAAACATATAGAGCATATAACATAAGCATGATCATATAGGCAACATACAATAATATATGTAATAAAGCCGAGTTACTTTCCAGGTAACTTATTCTTTAGTCCTCTAAACAATATGCTCATTCCACATATACTCTTTATTAATTCATGTGAGTATGGGAATCCCACTATTATAGCCGGTAGACCGAAATACATATAGGGCAGAACGCTCCCGACCACTATTATTCGCTGGTGGATCGGTCTCTAGGGGAAAAAGCTTTTGGCCACTATTATTCACCGGTGAACCGGTCTGGCCCTGACTCACATGGTGTTTCACTGGAAGTACTTATCGTATTTCCCATGGCTTAGCCTCATTATGTTTGGTTTGTTGAGTATGTAATATCTCACTATTTATAGCTTGTGGACCGGAAATCATGCAGGGTAAAACGCTCTTGGCCACTATTATTCGCCAGTGGAATGGTCTCCAGGGCACCCAGGCTCCTGGCCATTATTATTCACCGGTGGACCGGTCTGGGCCTGGCTCAACAATCTTCCTCTTTAAATAATTAGTGTATTATCTGCATCTTATTTTATAATTTTTCACCCTTGACATGCATGTCACCAATCTTCCACTTTTACTCTCCCAAGAGGGCCTGTCCCATATCTTGAGACTCTGGCACCTCCTAACTACCCCAACATCCTTTCCTTATCCCACTACTCACACCAAAAACCCAACTCCTATGTGTGTGGGTCAAGGCCCATGACCTACCACCACTAAGCCCATTCATAGTCCTCCCTAGGGTTTTCTCCAGAAAACCCTAATATGTACCTTTGTGGCCCATCATCCTCTACCTCACGCAACCCAACTATTTAAACACCCCCACACATCATGGCCCTTAGGTTCAACCCTTATCATTCCATGTCACTCCCCAAATACACGCATGACCACGAAACCCTAGGTGGCTACACCAAACCCCAGCTTGCCAGGCCAACCTTAGTATCCTCCTTTCCACAAATCACCCTTCCATTTCTCACCTTCTACTCTTGCTTCCCATGATACTTATGCTCTCCCTACTTATGACAATCCCTCATTCTCACCTCATACTCCACTTATCCTCATTTACATTCCTTTTTCCACCTTCTCAAATTAGGGTTTCCTCCCTATCCCTAGCTCGGTCTCCTATTCACCCTTATATTGTCTTACGTACTATTTTTCACCCAAAGCCTCTAATCACCCAAACAACTCTTCCATTACTTTCCTCACTACCCAAGGTAACCTTCCATATGTAAAGCTCACCTCCATGTGGACTCTATCAACCCCATACAAACCCTCGAAAGTCTTTTCATGTGAAACCCTAAGATTCTCATGCAAAACCCTATATTCTCCCATGCAACCCAAATTTCTCCCATTCAAGGTTCATCCCCTTTATTTTGCTTAAAGTTCCCTTTTTTACTTTTTCTCTCGTGAATCATCAGAGGTTTAGGTCCATCCTACATTCTTTGGTTAATTTACTTCCCTTTGGCCAACTTACTCCCCCTTAGTCCACTTACTTCCCCATTTTTCTTTTTCATCCTTCCACCCCATATCCCTACATTAATTATCCTAGCATACATGTACTAAAAGGGTCATATCATATCATACACATGCCATAAAAAAATACAATATCATACCTCAAACCCAAGCTGCACTACACATACAACGGTTATAACAATAGCACAAGATACACAACATATCATTAGACATGGCATCCAAGGCACATAAAAACATATAGCATACTTAAGGCCTTAGCTTCACCCTTACCTAAAATGACGCCGGGCCTAGAGCACGCTCCTACACCTCCTTAGGGTTTTGACTTGATTCACCTATAAGAGGGAAAAACTAAAGATTAGTTTCCCTCCTACCAAAAATACTATTATTTCTTATTTTAGTTTAAGATTAGGGTTACTATTATTAAAGGGGCTTTACAAGTGAAAACTAGGGTTTTCATCCCCAAGTTAGCCTACTAGATATTACTAGTCAAGATATGTTTAGGTTAATATTTATAGCTATATTTTTATTATTAACCTAATAGCTTTATTTTTTATAATAATAGTACTAATACTAGTTATAGCAAAATAGTGATAATAATAATAATAATAGTAATACTAATGCCCCTAGTAATAGAAACCTTAGTATTTTTAAGGCTAAGGTTAATAATGGCTTTAGGGATAAAATAATAATTTAATATTAGTAATACTAACCAAACACTAATATTACTAAAGGTAATAGTGATAATAGTTATATTTAAAATAATGATAATATAAGGGTACGAATATTTTATCACAATAATAGTAGCAAAAATAATAAAAATAATAACAGTAATAACTAATAATAATACTATAGAAATAATGTTGGTAATAAAGGCATTAGGAATAATATTAGCAATATTCAAATATTAAGTAATAATAATATTAAGGCTTAAGTATTCTTCTTCTATAATAACAAAATGATAATATGCCAACTTTGGTTTCAATACTACTACTACTACTACTACTGCTACTACTACTACTAATAATAATAATAATAATGATAATAATAATAATAATAATATTAATATCAACAATAATATCAACAATAAAAATAATAATAACAATAATGTTAAGAATTATACTAATAGTAATAATAATCAAAATGGTATAGTAATATAAGGGTCCAAATATTTACCCTAATAATAAAAATAATAATAATAGGTCAAAGTTAACATTAATAATAATTGTAGTAACAATAATGAAAATCATAATGATAATAATACTAAAGTTGTAGACCATTAATAATAATACTAGTTAGGAAAATTATGAAGTAAGGTTAAGTGATAATAATAATAATAATAATAATAATAATAATAATAATATTATTATTATTATTATAGATAATACCATTAATATTACTAAAAATAGCTAATACTTGTATAAAATAGGTTTAGGGGTTGGGAAGGTCAGAGCACCACCTAGGGATAGTGGTGGCATTGGCGGTAGCGCACGGTGGTGACGGCGGTAGCAGATGTGGGGATTGGAGGTGGTGGAAGGAGGACAAAGGAGGGAAAATGAGAGGGAGGCAGGGAGAAAGGGAGGTGTAGGGAGGTAGAGGAGGCTCCCCTAGTTGTTTTGGAGGGTAGAGGTGGCGTTAGGGATGGTGGAATTGGCAACAGACGTCGGTGCGAAGGGCGGCAGGGGTTGAGGAGGGGTTGATTGGGTGTTCAACTTTGCACGGTTGAGGTGGCTCGTACAGGGAAAATCGAGGGACAAGGAGGGTTTAGTTAGGTAGAGGGTTGTGTAAGGGTAGTTTTGGGGGTTGTTTGGTAGGTGGCGATGGGCGACGACAGTGGATTGCTCGTCTAAAGGGGTGGCGGCGAGAAGGAGCAATTTCTAGGTTTCAAAATAAAAAACCGAATTAAGGTAGCCTATGGGGTATTTATAGGTCGATTGGGTGGGCAATGACAAGGGGAAGAAGACAAGGGAGGCGCAGATGCCAGGAATGCCTCTTGGTGGTGGTAGTCGAGGTAGTTCTGCAATTGCAGGGCAGCAAGGTTGAGGGAAGAGGAAAAGGGAAAGGGGTAGGGTGCTGGAGAGGGGAAGGGGTCGAAAATGAAAGAAAGCGACGGGAGAAGGAGGGAATGATGGTAGGCAGTGGTGGTGGCCGGCGGAGGGCAGGGTTGCAGCTCCTCGGTGGCTGCCCATGCCTCAGGGAAGAAGAAGGGTTGGGACCAGTAGTCTAGGGAGGAAGAAAGATGAAAAGAAAAAAAAAAGAAACTGGACCGGCCAGGAAGGAAACAAAAAAAAAGGAAGAAGGGGTGCGGCACGGGCTTGGGTTGCGTAGGGAGGGAAGGAAGCTAGGCCGCGAGGGCGGGCTGGCCTAGGTCGGGGGAGAAGAAGGAAAAAAAGAAAAAGGAAAGAGAGGAAGAAAAGAAAAGGGAAAACGAGGGTGGAAAATGAAAGAAAAGAAAAAAAAGGAAAATATGTGGGTTGGGTATTTTGGTATTTTTGTGTTATTTAAAATAATAATATTTAGAAAATAATAATTAATTCCTTCTTAGATTAATTTTGTTCTATTTTTGAATAATAATTAGCAACACTCCCTAATTTTTTTTCTAATTAAATTATTTATGATTTTCCTCTTGATTGTCCCTAAATAACTCCTCTATATTTTAATAAAATAATTTATTTAATTAATTTCTCTAATAAATACTCATTTAGCCATAATTTCAAGAATTAGAATTTTTGGGTATTTCAAGAAAATACTAACCATACATCTTTAGAATGTACCAGGTGCATTGCATAGGCCAAATGGCATGCGTCGATAAGCAAATGTGCCAAATGGATATGTGAAAGTAGTCTTCTCTTGATCCTCCTTTATTATATGAATTTGGTTGTGACCAGAATACCCATCAAGGAAGCAGTAATATGAATGACCAGCCAATCTCTCTAGAATCTGGTCAATAAATAGTAGAGGAAAGGATATTTCCTTGTTGTGGCATTCAAATTCCAGTAATCAATGCATACTCGATGCCTTGTTACTGTCCTTTGAGGAACCAGCTCATTCTCCTCATTTTTTACTATTGTGACCCCCAAATTTTTAGGTGCCACCCACTTAGAGTCTGAAATTAGGTAGATGACTCCACAATCTAAGAGCTTGATGATTTCCTTTTTTACTACCTTCATCATAGGAGGGTTAATTCTACATTGAAGTTTTTGAGTTGGCTTGGCTTCTTCTTCAAGAAGTATGTGCTGCACACACAAAGTAGGGCTTATCCCTTTTATTTTTGCTAATGTCCATCCAATAGCTATTTTGTGGGCTTTAAGGACTTCCAACAACTTGCCTTCTTGCTCCTCGGTAAACTTTGAAGATATGATCACTGGAAGGGTCTCTCTATCTCCTATCTATGCATACTTCAAAGGATTTGGCAATAGCTTGAGCTCTAACGTGGTAGCCTAAATCACAGAAGATATTGGCTTATTAGTAGCTAAAGGAATTGAAAGAGAAGGACATCCATACCGATATGGAGGGTTTGCCTCCATATGTGCTATGATTTCCACAAGATGTGGAGAAATCATCGCTTCTTTCTCTTCCAAATAAGTGTCTTCCCCTTTCTCGACCAATCCTAAGCTTTGCGTAAGAGTGATTGCCAATGGATCTTCATCATCCTTCGCAAGGTAATCCTACGCTAAAAGATCAATGGAATAAATAGTATAACAAGAATGATTATCCATGGGGTACCTCATGGCTTCATAAATGTAAAAGTTCATGACTTTTCCATCAAAATCCATAGTAAGAGAACCCATATGAACATCTATCTTTGCATGAGAAGTTATCATGAAAGACCTTCCTAAAAGAAATGGCATTGGACTTAAGCTACTATCATCCATATCCAACACATAGAAATCCATTGGAAATATAAATGTACCCATTTGCACAAGGACATCTTCTACAAACCCCTTAGGGAATTTGTTAGAGTGATTGGCAAATTGAATGATAATAATATCCTTCTTAAGCTCTTCTAGACCTAATGCTACATAAATAGAATATTCCATAACATTGATGGATGCAACTAAGTCTAGCATGGCATTTTCAAACCTGTTGTCGCCAATCACATATGGGACAATGAAGTTCCCAGGATCCTTGCACTTCGAAGGTAATTTTCTTTATATTATGATGAAAAATTACTCACTCATTTTAACTACTTCCCTCTCCCAAAATATCTTTCTTGTGGTGCATAACTATTTTAAAAAAATTGCATGTTTGGGCACTTGCTTAATAGCTTCTAGGAGTGGAATGTTAACCTGCACCTTTTTAAATGTATCCAAAATTACTCGATCACTCTCATCTTTCTTTGATTTGGATAACATTCTAGGAAAAGGAGCAGCAAAAATAGGGTTAGCTACAACATTATTAGAAATGGTAGAGGCTTTACCATTCAAAGAACTTTCAGATTTCAGTTCACTAGCGGGTCGATTAATCGTTTGTCGATTCCCGCTTTTATTCTCTTTCTTCTTCATGCTCTCCCCTTCTTTTGTAGCGGGGTCTTCTTCCAATTTCTCTAGATTCCCCTTCGCTTTGGTTGAATTATTCTCACATGATTTACCGCTCCTAATTACCATTACATTAGCTAATTCAAAATTACCCTTCGGATTGGGTATGGTGATACTTGGAAATTTTCTTGGATCATGTAATTGATTTAACTTAGTAACCACTTCTTCCATTTACCTCTCAATATTTAGCACTCTCTTATCCATGTTGAGGTGACTTTGTATCAGCTGATTATGTCCATTAGTTAGCAACTTGAACATCTTATCATATTTATCAGTGGTTGGAGCTTGACGTTGAGAAGATCCTCCTTGTGATTTTTGATAAAAACCTGGTCCCACTTGGTTGAAACCTGGAGGATTAAGAACATTATTATTTTCTTTGTAACAAAAATTAGTATGGTTGCACATACTTGGATGATAAGTATTTGAAAATCTAATAGAGTTTGCTTGTGTATGGTCCTCTGCTCCCATCATTTGTGGACATTTCTCACTCGGATGTCCTATTTCCAAGCACACTCCACATGTAGTAACAGCTCGAGTAGTTGTTGCAATCTTCAAAACAACAGTAGTGAGTTGGTTAAGTCTATCATCAAATTGATTTACACTCAACTCATTTACTCTTGAATGAGTAGAAAGACCATCATATTGTTGTGCAGTGGAGGCTCAGTTATTCAATGGGGCTTGTGCTGAAATGGGATCTTTACCCATAAAGCACCAACACTTGTTGCATGCAACATATTCCTTTCAAGTGGAGTGAGACCCTTATAGAAATATTGCAACAAATTCTCTTCTCTCATCCCGTGTTGTGGGCACTATGATTGCAAAGCCTTATACCTATTGTAGTATACATGGAATTATTTGTTAGGCTCTTGCCGGATCTCGGTGATCCTACTTTTGAGTACCGTGGCACGTGATGTTAGAAAATATTTTTCTGATAAAGCACTTGCCAAGTTGTCCTATGAGTATATTTACCCTATTGCTAACTCATAAAGCCATTCTTTTGCGCCATCCATTAAGGCAAATGGAAATGCCTTGAGCTTTAGGATTTGAAGGTCTGCCTCTTTGGGGCACATGGAGACACATATAAATTGAAATTCCTCCAGGAATTTATTTGAATCTTCACTTGGGAGACCATGGAATGTTGGAAGATGATGAAGTAGGTTGGATTTTAGCTCAAAATCCCTTTCCTTCCCCTCGGCTGGCTCAGGATAGCCTATGCATGTAGGTACAACTTCACCTATATCATGGGCTACTAGCTCCCGTAAACTCCTGTTAGCTACCATGTGAGTGAAGTAGATGGGATCTTTTGGTGATGATGGAGAATTGGAAATTCTTAACTTTCTAATTGCTCGAATGGACCTCTCAAACTTAAGATTCACTGGTATCAACTCTCCTTGTAGTTTTCCTCTCGTATGCATTCACCAGTGGATACGAGAAATAAGAGAAATACTTTAACCGAGTAAACTACACTAGATAAAGATAAAACAAACTAAAAATAAAAACACTAAGAAACACTAAGAAAATTTTGCTAGTATAATACAGGCAAAGTTACCAATCCTCGACAATGGCACCAAAACTTGGTGTAGCCGTAGCCGGTACACAATTTAAACCCTCTTGTTATTAATTGTAGTATTGGAAAATAAGAGTCTCATTCTGAACCAAGGATTGAGAGGGCTCACCTCTATTTAATTGGGTAAAAATTAAATAAAAAACAAGAACCTTAAATAACATAAAATAAATAAATATGAAAAATACTAATGGGAGTTATAAAACTAGAAGAAGATAAAAATAATAAAATAATAAAAGTAATAACTAAAATAAAATAAAATAAAATAAAATAAAATAATAATAGAAATAATGGAAAGCCATAGATATGATAAATATGTTTAGGAATTCGAAATCCACCATTAGATTAGGTCAAAATATAATATTAATTTCTAAGTTAATATTTAATTATGAGAAATAAATTGACCAAGTTGTACACCAAAAGCATATCCATACACCTTATATTACTTCCCTTAATTAATTATTACGATAAGTACCAATATTAACCCCATTAAATACTAGCAGTATAGCAGCAAAAAGCGGCTCCTATATTTAACAAGATTTAATGCATTAAGTATAATTGGAAGGATGTTAATTTAAGTACTCAGACTGGTACACTAAGCATGTCTAGCTGTATTTCATTTCTTTGACCCACACGTATCTAAATATTTTGCTACTTCGATTATAATGACAAAACTATTAGGTGAATAGTTATCTAATCTAGCTGCAATTTATATATATAAATTCTAGTATATTTATGTGGCCACCTAGCAGGTATATAATCCTATAAACTGTCAATTATGAGGAAACCAGAACAAGACATGGACCAAATAAAGTATACTTGACTGAATTATATATATAAACAATAACAATTAAAATAGAGTAAAAGGACAATCTCAAGAAACAAAGAAAACAAAATTATATCTCAAACCCTAAATTAGGGTTTCAATTTATTCCATAGCAATAAATACTTGGCCAGCCATAATTATTTAATTAATTACACATAAATAAATATCTAAAATATAAATTAAAAATAGAGAAAGAAATAATAAAATTTAATTATGGATGAAAGATCAAGAATTTATTCAGATGAAAAATTAATTTTATCAAAATTAATTTCTACCGGTATAAAATTCCTCTATTTTTATCTCTCTTAGTATCCTTGATTTCTGTGCGAATAGTTCTCTTATTTTTTCTAGCACTGATGTGCCTTGCTGTAGGCCATTGCTGCTCTCTGCTTCCTCGCCATCCCACCTTAACAAGATTCATCTCTCTTCTCTCCTCCAGACACTGGCGTTCCTACATGCCCTCTTCCCTACCGCATGACACTGCTCTCTCTCTCTCTCTCTCTCTCCGAGTGACAACGACTTCCACTCAATTTTGTGTCGCCTGTAGTTTCTTTCTCTTTTGTTTTGTTTGTTTCTTTCTGTGTCGTGCATTGAGGCCTCGATTCATGTGGTCCTTCCTGACGACTACACTTATTCTGCACTCTATTTCGTTTCAGCTCCATTTATCTCCCACCTTCTCTCCTCTAAAATACTATAGCTCTGTCGTTTTTTCTATGCTCTCCCATGTCAGCCTTGCTTTATGTAAACGTTTGGCTTTAGTTTTTTTCTTCGTCATTCGCTAGCCTTTGGGACATTGATCCAAAGGTCCAAGAAATTTTTTTCTTTTTTTTAGTTTAAAAATGACACCTGTAAAATAAAATTTAATAGAAATTAATAAATAATAATATACCCTAAATTTATCTAATTTATATCATTTTAGCTCAATTAATAAAATTTATACAATTAGTACCATTAAAGCATAAAATCATAATTATTTACCTATATTACTTAAATAAAATACTAAAAACTAAGATTATAAGGGTATAAAATATGTCAAAATATGAATTTATCAATAGCTCAACCTTTATGTAAGCTTCTTCAAAAAGAAATGGAGTTCAATTTTGATGATGTGTGTAAGAAAGCATTTAAGAATTTAAAGGAAAAATTGATTAGTGCATCCATACGTCAACCACTTGATTGGAATGTTCCTTTTGAAATAATACATGATGCATCTAACTATGTTGTTGGTGCAGTTTTAGGTCAAAGGATTCTGAAAGACCCACATGTGATATACTATGTCTCAAGCACTTTGAATGAAGCCCAGCTTAATTACACAACCATTTAGAAGGAGCTTCTTGCCATTGTCTTTGCTTTAGATAAATTTCATTCTTCTCTTTTAGGTACTGATACTATTTTTTATTCTGACCATGGAGCATTGAAATATCTATTGGCAAAGAAGGAAGCAAAAACCAAGATTGATTATATGGATACTTCTACTCTAAGAATTCAATCTACTCATCAAAGATAAAATAAAATAAAAAAGAAACAAAAAATAGAGTATATTAATCAAGGAGGTTGAAGCTAAGGCACACATCAATGAAGCATTTTTAGACGAACAAATTCATGTAATTGGGAATGAAATTCCATGGTATACTGACATAGTAAAAAAAATTTTGTAGGTATTTCCTTCGCATTTTACTAAAGCACAAAAGGATAGAATAAAGAGTCAAGAAACGTATTTTGTGTGGAATGATCTATATTTATGGAAACAGTGTGCTTACTAGATCATTAGAATGTGTATCCCCAATGGTAAAATTCTTTCTATCTTAACCTTTTATCATAGCTATGCTTGTGAGGGTCATTTTGGTCCTAAAAGAACAGCTCATAAAATTCTAGAAAGTGGATTTTACTGGCCTACCTTATTTAAGGATGCTTATGAGTTTTGCAAAACATTTAAAAATTGTAAAAAAGACTAGAGGATTAGGTCCTAGAAATGAAATGCCATAAAACCCTATTATTGCATGTGAAACTTTTTATGTTTCATTTATGGATTTCATGGGACCTTTTCCATCATCTTTTGGTTTCAAATAAATTCTTGTTGCTATAAATTATGTGTCAAAATGGGTGAAGGCAAAGGCCACCCATACTGATGATGCTAAAGTTGTTACATATTTTCTTTGAACTAGCATTTTTGTAAGGTTTGGCTTGCCAAAAGCTATAATCAATGATAAATGTTCACACTTCTGCAACATAAACATAGAAGTATTATTAAGAAAATATCATGTGACACATCAAATCTCCATGGCATATCATCCACAAACAAATAACCAAGCTAAAATATCAAATTGAGAAATCAAATTAATTTTGGAAAAATTGGTAAAAATGACAAGGAAGGATTGGAGCTTACACCTAAATGATGCTCTTTTGGCATATCATATAGCATTCAAAAATCCAATTGTTATGTCACTATATCGTTTGGTCTACGGTAAGCCTTGTCACCTTCTGGTTGAATTAGAATATAGAGCTTTTTGGGCTATGAATAAATGTAACATGGTGTCAAATGAAATTGGAAGACATAAATAACTTTAGCTATAAGAACTTAAGGAACTAAGAACTGACGCTTTTAAATTTTCATTGAGATATAAAGATCAAACTAAGGTAGTTCATGAAAAGTTAATTCTTAGGAAGAATTTTGAGATCGGTCAAAAAGTTTTATTGCATCATTTTCATTTAAAGCTTTTTCTAAGAAAATTAAAGTCGAGATGGATCAACTTGTTTATTGTGACTAATGCGTTTGCTCATGGTATAGTAGAGATTAAAAGTGAAAATGCAAGAAAGGTGTGGAAAGTGAATATATGTCATGTCAAACCTTTTTACAAGGGACACTATGTGAGAAACTTAGAGTTGGTGGATCTTACTACTCTAAGTTATGCAAGTCAAAATATTTGGACACTACTAC
Organism: Tamarix chinensis; assembly: GCA_030549775.1. NCBI lineage: Eukaryota > Viridiplantae > Streptophyta > Magnoliopsida > Caryophyllales > Tamaricaceae > Tamarix > Tamarix chinensis. The sequence continues at coordinate 68,845,174 of CM060174.1, read as the reverse complement.
TTGGGAAATGCCTAAGTGTTGTGAATAAGTTCTTCTTATCTCATACTTATGATTTTTCATGATTTCATGTGTGTTTTTCTTGTGAATATTTACCATTTTATGTGTGTTCATAACTTTCACTTATTTGATCTGTGATTTGAGTGTGTTTCTCTTGGTTTGTAGTGTAAATAATGAAAGGTTTGTGAAGAAAATAGAATGCACATAATCTAAAGTTTCAAAAATAAACACAACCTTTTCATATTTAGAAAATTCTTCATGTTCTTTCTGTAGGAAAATTTTGAAGGAAAACATAATACGAATAAAAGAACATAGGGGTACCGTATTCCATAAAACACACCATGTGTTTATCAATCAAGATTTTCCCTACACAAAATAGAAGAAGGCCAAGTGTCGTGTTTGTAAAACACAGACCATATTATATTCTTAGGAAAATATTGTTGCTTCGGTAGTGTGACTCAAAATTAACACAGGGTCCCGTATTTATGTAACACGGTCTGTGTTTCTCTATCAGGAAAATTTTTCCTTTTGGTAGTTTTGTTCAAAATTAACATAGAAGTCCCATTTTTCTTAAACATAGACCATTTTTTTAGAAAAATAATCTAGTATGCCCGTGTTTTTGAAATTAAAGAACACGAATCCTATTTCTTTCATTCAGTTTCTCTCTTTCTATAGCGACTTCCAAAAACTCAACTCCTTATCCTCTTTAAAATCTCCCTTAATCCTGCATAAAATCTCCCTTAACATTCATCCTATTTTTGATTCACCATCTCTCATCTTTTCTATATCCAAATTCTTACATTAAAATTCAGTTCTAGCAACTCCAAAGCAGTTACTCTACACGAAAAAAAAATCGGAACCCTAACTTCAAATCTTGCTCGAATTCTATCTAAATATCCCCTAATTAACTTAGAGGTTTTGCTTGTTTCATATTTTTAAGCATTATTCAATTTTCATTCTACAGAAATGACTCCAAATTCGTAGAAAATATGGCACCTAAAAAAATAAAGAACTAATGGAGAACCTTTAAGACAACAGATTTCACCAATCCAAAATCAAAACAGATGGAATAGTCCAAATGAGCTAAGTATTATCTTTACCACAACTAAACAACAATAAAGGTTTGACTATTTATCTTGTAGGTGCATTATTGGGACACGTATTTAGTAGATGGTTGTCTTAACACATTAGGCATCAATGAGCAAGTCACCCAAATGTTGAGAACTGTTGGATTGCATAACTTTGTCTATTGTAATAATGATACATATAGACATTGAACCCTATAATTCTTGATTAACTTTGAATTTCATAATATTCCTTCTACATAAGAATGTGGATATATTTGCTTTCACCTCTTTAACATGGATAGAAAAATTTCCTTGCATGAATTGGCTGACATTTTTATGCTGCCTCAGGGTGGATATCAGGTCATACCCCCTTGGTTTAATATGGATAATTTTTTTTGTTAAGATTGCTAATTTTTCTAATATGCCTACCCTTGGCACCTTTAGAATTTCAGAAGCCAAAGCTTCAAGAATCTTTAATCTTATTTTGTGTTATTTATAAAGACTCTTAACTAGCATTGTTTTTTGTTGGAGGGATAATACAGGGGTATTTGATTCCATTGAGCTCTTCATCATTAATTCCATACTAGTCACACCCAAATTGACATTACCTACTTTCTAGCTAAAAAATTTGAGAGGGTGAGTAATTTTAAGCAGGGAGATCTTGTCATTAGTGGTTTGATTACCACAATTTGTATAAATATGGAACTTATCATTCCAAATGATGAGACAATTGAAGCCATGGGCATGCGTATCAATATTGAACATTGTGGTTTAGTACATCTTATTGAGTGTAGGGGTAATGTGTGGTATCTTTGCTATCAAGGACGTGCTCATTTTCTTTTGTCTAATCCTTATAGGACTAACCCCTTAAACCAAATAACTTGGTAACCCTTAGATGACGAGGTTGTTTTTTCCCTTCTTGCTATTGAGCATCCTTACTCCCCTCATGGTGAGCAAGCCCTACCACCACCTCTTCCTCCTCCATTCACATGCTAGATCATCATCATCTTCTTCTTGTGTCCCCAACTGGCACCTCCAATTTTGGACTCAACTATTCTCCTAGTTAGATTCCCTTTATACTACACAAGATCAAATGATGGAGATGATGAAAACTCTTTATGAGTTTCATCTTGGGACAAGGGATTTCCTACCTCCTCCTTCATAGATCTTTTCTCATTCCTCTCTTTTTTTGCATGGGTTATTCCAATGGGGACAATGGAAAAGCTAAATATAGGGGGTGCACTTTTGGTGGTATATATAGTTGATGTTAGTCTTTGTTGGTATTATTTCCATGTCTTTTTATTATTTCTTTGTTTATTTGCATTGATATAACGTTTTCTTTAGTTGGTTCAACTAGTTTTTTATTTATGTGATCTTGTGTTGGTTTGTTTGGTTAATGTAAAAAAAGAAAAGAAAAAATCTTTCTAAATAAGAAGTGTTAGATTTGATTTATTTATTCATTAGGTAAGCAAGGTAATGGGAACAATTTTTTTGACAAAGGCTATTTTTAAATTGTAACAATTGATTGATCACCATCTTGCAAACCTTAAAAAACATAAATTAAGATTGTGATAGTGGTGAAGGAAAGAGAGTTAGAATGGTTAGGAATCAATCCATGCATAGATTATGAATGAGATGAAATAAAATTCAAAATTAGTAGACATAATGTTGTAAGTGCTTGAGCCTAATCTATGGCTACATTGTTCATCCAAAATATTTCTTTTTCTTTTGTGTGTATTCTCTAATGTTATATAAAACTAGAATTTTTTATTAGTTCTCTTTAAAACGATATAGAACTTTAGGATATTTGAAAATGATAGAGGCACTCTTCTTTCTTCATTAGCTACATGACCAAATAGCTTACTTAAAAAATTTTATCCATTGCATAACCCCTGTGAGCCTAAACCCTTATTCTATTGATCTAACCTATGTTAACAACTAATCTCCATATGTATTTTTCTTCCTTACTTTATGACTAGTGGAGCAATAGATTTTGAAGGAGAACATTTGTTTTGTTAATAAGGTGAAATCTAAGCATGGGGGTGTGTATATCATAAAAACAATTAATGAAGTAGCTAAGCATCTTAAGAAAGAGAGAGAGAGAGAGAGAAGAAGAAAATAAAACTTCATGTCTTTTGTTGTTTATTTAGTTGAATGGAAGGGTTTGAAATTATATTTGATTTGTTTTATTTAAAAGGGGGAAGTGAAGTAAGGGAGAAGAGGGTGAATTGTGATTTAATTGAAAGAAAGAAATTGCTTCTCTTGTTGGTAGATTCTAGCTACAATCCCAAAATTATATTCTACCTTAGAACCCTAGCCCCATTACAACCAAATTTAAGACCTTTTGATTTCTATATACTTTACTTCTCTTAAGTGGTGGCAAATTGAGAGTAATAGCAAATATATGGGTGGTCATAATCATTTGGACAAAACTTGAGAGTAAACACATTTCACCCTAGACACATGAGAGTGAGCATTTATACATGCCAAAATTAAGAATCCACCAATTTAACTTTCACTAATCTTAATCTAGCTTTGCATTATGAGATACTAACTATACTAATTATTTTTCCCTAAACACTTCAGCATTTGATAAAATTGTTTATTGGGTATGTAAGATATACGATCCAAAACATTTTCAAAGTTTTTATCTTGTGATTTATAAATATTTTAAGTCCCAATGCATTGTTAACCTCCATGAATGACTAAATCCAATCTTGTAATTCTTATTTCTTTTGTGCATGACATGTTGTTGTTGCTTGAGGACAAGCAACAATTTAAGCGTAGGAGCATTTGATATGTGAGATTCATATGTTATTATCCTATGTAAAAATGTCATTTATTCCTTATTATTTTTATAAGATTTAATCTTTTCTTGAGTTTTTTCTTTTTTGGATAGATTTTATAGGTGAAGATAAAATGAAGAAATCCAAAGGAGAAATCAAAGGAAAAAGGAAATGAAGAAAAGAACACATAAAGTGACATGGGATCAATGGAAGAAAAGACCAGAAATGAAGAATATACATCAAAGGGATGCTTGTATTGAAATTTCATAAAGAAGAGAACTAAGGAACAAAAAACACGGTACCCCTGTGTTTCCTAAACATAGGTTTTGTTTTGTTGTCAGAACACAAAATCTCAGTTTTCAAATTTAGCATTTGATAGTGGATTCAGGGAAAGACATAGTACCCCCATGTTTCCCAAAATACGGACCGTGTTTTTCTTAAATTCTGTAACTACTTGTGCAGACTTTTCCCTAATATATTTTTAATGTTTCTAAACATTCGACATTCGGTTCTTTTTAGTTTGAGAGTTAGATTCTCTCTTTTCTCTATATTCTCTATAAACCACATGTACTTTACAATTCCAATTCTCTTTCTCTCCATTGTATTCAATTAAAAAATCAACACTCTATAATTCAAGTCGATAAGTTCTTCTCCATTCATCTTTTAATTACAAGTTATAATTTTTTTTGCATGCAAGTAAATTATTTTTATTGTATTATTATCTATCTTAATTTTATTGTTTCATTGTTAATTTATTATTAATCATTGATGTTAATTATCAATTGCTGCATTTAAGTGTGTATTATTGCAATTATGAAGATAATAGCGTAGATAGTATAGGGTAGGAGGATTTGAAGACGGAATTAGGGTTTCAGATATGGCAATGTAATTTTAATTTATGATTCTAAATGTAATTTAATTAGATTAATGGATGGAATTGAATGTTGTCATATCATAGGTTAAGAATTTAAACTAATTAGATTGATCACATATTCAATTTAGATTTTAATCGAAGCTAAGATAATGAAATTAATATGTTATTTTTAATTAATGTTTCAAAGTAACAAAATGTTAATTATTAATCTTGTCTATTAATTCATACGATTGCATGATCAGAGCTTATGTGATTATGGTCATAGTTGATTACTTTCCATTCGTAATGCTACCATTAATTGAAGCTAGCATTCTTATCCTAGGTTATTAATTGGTTAGATAATAAATTGAGAGCTTAGTCAACTTATTAGAATTAAGAGAAAGAAAATAGATGAATTATCATGAGTTTCTATAGGTTAATATTAGAGCATTTAGAATTATTCTTTTCTACATGATTATTTGATATCCTAGTTCCATAATTGATATCTTCCTATCCTTTTCTCATTAATTAGTGAGCAACATGTTTTATTATTTATTCATAGTATAGAACATAATGATATAAATTAATGCTATTGAATAACCAGGGTCTTAACATTAATTATAGAATTCTCAATTATAAACCATTCCTTATTGGTTCGACTCCTTCTTTCCATCTACTATGTATTTTGAACTAGGATTTATTTATTAAAATTTTTGTGCATATGATAGTGCATCAATCCTTCCTTATTTTTTCTTGATTCATCCTTTGATTTCTTTATTAATTTTTTTTTCATTTTTATATGCAAAAATAAAATCAAAGAAACTTGAAGATTAATGGTCGTATCCTTTGTGAGAAATGAGGTAATTATGATCTCTTAGTATTAAACATTGACATATAAAACTAATACATTGCTTCTAACATCTGAGTTGGGATTTTTTCCTATGGCTTTTAGTCTTTGATTTTGGATTTTTCCTAATTTTTGAGGGATCTATGATGTGCAATGATCTTCTAGATTATTAATTTTCTTTGTTATGTTTGATCTTTGATCATTTTTGGGAGATTGTGTTAACCATAAATGCTTTGTGATATGCTATGATATGCTCTCCTAGTTTCTCTTTATGGAGTTTGTTTTATATTGACATTATAAAAAATGATCATTCAGACCTTTGTTTTTTAGTTTCATAAAACAATGGGGGATGCTAGTTATATAGGATGATAGTTATATAGTAGCTTGATTTCTTTTCTACTCTATATAATCCCATAAACATTATAGAGGGTTTGAATTCATAAAGATTATGATATATTTTGTGAGACTACCTTAGCTAGAGTCCATTGGTAATGGATGGGGCATTTGACCTACGATGGCATTTACAATTCTAGGCTAGGTTGATGTTGCAGTTTTTATACAAGCCCTCCTAACATTAATACACTCATTTGTACTAGACTAGGATGCTTATTTTGTTTATGCTGACCACTAAGTTTTACCAATTTGTGTTAGGACATTGGAGTCTATATGTGATTGCAGTTTTCAATCCTTTATTATTTATACCCTTAAATTTTTTCATCGTGTTAGGAAAAATGTCCTTAAATTCTCCTATCTTTTATGCCCTATTGTTATGTTTTTACCCCATGAATTATATTCATTGAAGGTTGTAACAGATGTTAAGGCTTGTACCTTAGAGTCTATGTTCATATGCCCTAGTGAATCTTTTTATATTCCTTACATGATGTCAATATATCCTTATGTGATCTAATGATCTGCGTTTAGTGTTAACATCTTAAAACACTTATAAAATCCTTAAAAACATTTTATGTTATACTGGAATTACATGCTAGAGATGCTTATAGGTTTTACCTGATTTCTCTATGCTTGTTGAATCTTTGTGACTCCTTATTTTTCCTAGTATACCCTTGTGGTGTAATATATTATAATATATTTTCTATCCTTAGTTTCTAGCTTGAAACTACCCTATGCGGTTATGTGTAAGGATGTATCTTGTAGGCTTTTAAATCAACATGATTTATGATTATTTATCTATTTCATAATACTTCATTTATCTCATACCATGTACAATGACTATTTTCTTAATTTTAGCATGTACTACTTGTATTACATGAGCATGATATCACTTGTAGTGCATTGTGTTTACTTAGTATGCTTGTCATATAGTTACCATACCATTTTCGGACTTGTGCAAGTTTCTCATGCTTGGTTTATATAGGGTTGAGAGTGTTAAGTCATTGATAATCTCGTTAATCATTTAAGTTTTGATTTTTGAGATTATATATTCTATTTCATTTTGCTAGTGTAGAGATTTTTGAGATCTTATTGATCATGTATTTATTTTTCTATCATTTTGTAATTCTTGTATCAGTTTTGGGTCAGGTGACAACCATACTTACCTCTGGAGATATGAGTAATTTTTAGCCTTCTACTGGGCATAGGTTAGGTATTAGTTTACTTGTTCAATTTTAGCTATATATTAGCATTTTCAATTTCTTATTTAGTTTCCAAAAAATTTCATCTAAAACAAAAATTATCTTGTTACAAAAATTTAGATAATACAAAGGATCAATTTGCTTCTCTATTTCTCTTTGTGATTTGTGATTCTACTTTTGTGTTCATTAATATTCATACACTATATTGTAATATCCTTTTTTTTTTAAATTCTAGCTTATTCATGATATTTTATATTTTAAGAAAATAAAATTATCTTGTTTTAAATATTTTTTTTGCATCATTTATAAAAACTAAAACATTTATTTTGTTTTTGAAAAAAAAATTTATATTTCGTAACCCTTTCTCACAAGTTTATTTTTATTAGATCTTTTGAGTCACTTTAGACTATCATACTCTATCTAGATCATACAATTTTTATTTTTATTTTTTTTCAATCCTTGACTTTTTCTGAGCCTCATAGGCTATTTGAAAATTCTAATTAGAGATCTTTATGAAAAAGTACTATTTATGTCCCATTAGCTTTATTTTAGTGTTTTAAGCCTCATAATGACCATTAAAATTACACTAAGATCAATAAAAAAATATAATAATTTCCAAAATTTGCAACATTTTGGAAATTATAATATTTTTTATTAATCTTAATATAATTTTAAAATTTAAATAATTTTTTGATTTATTTAGATTGGTTTGGTCAAAATAAGTCATCAAATGTGAATATTCTTCTTCTAATATTCCAAGTGGTTAATTCTCCACCACCACCATTACCTCCTCCTCCTCCTTCTACGTCTTTCAATTTTGAGTATGGTGGTTGATTCTTGGTCACTTATTTTCCCTTTCAAGTGGAACCAGCCCACCTACTCCTTCCCTTTGATATTTTCATGAAATGTATATATTAATGGGTTAATTATTAAGTATTATGCATATTTACCTTCTTACCCTCCATTCTTTTTCCTTAGCAAATATTTCTTTCTTTCCTATCTTCTTTCTTTTCTTCTATGATGTTTTCACTTCTCATTTCTCCTCTTATACACCACCTCCTTCATTGTGGCCAAATTGATTTTCTCCTACTTTTTATTTTCACATTTCTACACTTAACGACATAAATAAGCAACCAAAATATCTAATTCTTATCATATGATCCTATCATCTTCTACACCACATCATTTTCATCTTCAAACCCCCTTTCTCTCCCAAAAAAACCGTACTAACTTCCACCGTGGCCACCACCTTTCCCTACCACCTTTCCCTACCACCACAACTACTCTACTTCTCTTTCTTTTATTCTCTTCTTCCTTCACTTTAGTTTGTCTCATTCTCTCTCTCTCTCTCTCTCTCTCTTCTCCTTAATTTTTGAAAATTCCTTCTTTATTGTCTCTATGGTTGAACCTTGTGTTTTTTCCAAATATAAGATAATAATTCACCTTCCTTTCCTCTTTGGTTTTACGTTCTTTGATTTAGTTTTTATGTTATGGTTTTTCATAATTTTTTATTAATTTTTCTAGGTTCATGGAGGCTTTATGGAAGAGTATGGATAATATTCAAATCTTTCTTTTCTCTTACAAATTTGGAGATTAGGTTTAGGGAAAGATCTGCTTACTATATATAAGCAAGATTACTTTTTGGTATTGATGGATCTGGGTCATGTTTTGTTGGTTGTGGGTTTTGGTAAAATTGACAAGGGGTTTGAGGATCTTTTATTTTGCTTGAATTGATGATACAATGTTTTAGATCACGAATGCTAGATGATATTTGATGATTAGCTTGTTTAAACCCAAGCATGTTTTGTATGACTTCGGTTATAAAAAAAATATGAATGTTCTAGGGCAATATTCATCTTTTGGTGGTTGATAATTGATTATACCATGTTACAGGCTACAAATTAGATGGACTTTGATATATAAAATTTTGGCTAAAAGTTTGAATACTTCAGATGTTATTCATATGTTCTTGGTTTTCTTGATAAAAATATTATCTGCTTGGATAAATACACTCTAATTAGCATAAATAGAGTTTAAATTGTAGTTAGTCATGTTTTTGAGATAATTAAGCATGAAAATGGCTAAAATACCCTTAAAAGTTTTTTTTACCATGATTTATGGTCAAAATGTTACCCATGAACTTTGACTATTCACCCTTAACCCTTATAGATAGTAACTAAGCATGGATTGTAAATATTGTGGTGTGAATCTTCAAAGGAAAAGAGGAGGTTTAATGGTTAGAGTGAAGGTTAGGATCATTAGGTTGAAGATTAAGGATAAGGATGAGAATCTTCAAGCAATATTCAACCAATACTTAAGGAAAGCTATAAATCTTCAAGAAAGATTCAATAAGAATTTAATAAGATTATATCGTTGAATGTTTATCCAAGAACATATTCATAGGATCTAGATAAGATTAATCCATGTACTCTTAGGAAGATATTTCACTCAAAAGAGAGAGAGATAACCAAGTGTTAAACTTGTTATTATATTCAAATATTGACTATTCTTTTTCTCATGTACAAGGGTGTTGAGTCATGCCTTCAATAAGTAGTGACAAGTTTGTTAAGTAGCACACTAAGATAGCCATATTAATCCACACATGACTAACTAGCACACTAACCTCTAAGAGAAACATATTGCTAACCTTTATAATACTTGAATTGAACTAAAAATTATTACAAAAAAATGTAGCTAATTATAGCATGGAAACAACTAAAAAAAGCCCTAATTTACATAAGAATGATAACTAGGTATTCTTTAACTTGAAATTTTGACTTTCATGTATAGTAGCTCCATTGGCTTGTAAAAACTTGTAACATAAGATGAAATCTCAAATGTCTTGATATATTAAATCTTCTCCTTACATATATGTTACATATCTATAAGAATCACTTAAAATAGACTTGTTGTGGTTAGTTAAAGTTATATAATCATCAAACATAAATATTTTAATAAGCTCCATTATTAAGCATGCCAAATACTCATTAACATGATAATCCTAAGATGCATCATGAGAATCCATAGATGCTCTTACATTATTCTCCTCAACTAGAAAAGAATTTCTCCTGAAATTTACATCATTATAATAAGGAGAAAAATTACCAATATTAAATGCCCTTGAAACATCACCATATAATTCTAGAATTCAAGTTTAAAATCACTTTCTCCAAGTTTTCTAAGGATTTTAAATATTCTATATGCTCATCTCATTAGTTTATACTTTCTTAGATTAGGAAATCTTTCTTTTGCAAATGTAACCAAACTAAATTAGAAGGAGAAAATAAAAGTGAAGTGCAATGTTTATTAGCTTGGTTTTGATTCCTTTTATTGGCTCATTCAATGCTTCCCTATATTTTTTTTTATGAAGCTTTAGAAATAATTCAACTCTTTCCTTGGCTTTATAATTTTTAAACTCACCTTTTTTCAAGTTTAGTATCTCAACTAGCATGTATGGATTCACTCCATATACAATCTTGAATGGAATTGAGCAAGTATTACTTGAAGGAATTTGATTGTAATCAAAATATGTATGAGCTAACTTAATATCCCAATCTTTTGTGCTTTTACTTACCAATTCTCTTAACAAAGTGCTAAGAGTATGATTCATAACTTTATTTTATCAATTAGTTTGTGGATAATGTGAAGTACTATATAATAACTTAGGCCCTAACATGTGCTATAATATCATCCAAAAGTAACTAAGAGACTTGAAATCCCTATCTAAAACAGTACTTTTAGGTATGCTATGTAGTTTTATAATTTCTTTGAAATACAAATCAACAACATATGTAGCATTATCAGTTTTATTACAGGGAGAAAAATAAACAATTTTAGAAAATCTATCTGCCACAACCATAATAATGTATTCACCTCTTTGTTTTCTTGGCAGTGCTAAAATAAATTCCACACTAACTCATTTCCATGGTCGACAAGGCATAAGTAATGGTGTCTATAAACCTTTGAAAAATCTTTTACTCTTTTTACAAGTAACACATTAGTTTACTATAAGTTTTACACCTTTAATCATACGTGGCCAATAAAAATTCTCTTATAATATTTATAATTTCCTTTCAATACCAAAATTCCCTACTATATCTATTTTATGTACTTCTTTGATAAGTAAATATCTTATACTTGATCTTAGTACACAAAATCTATTAAGTTTAAATAAAAATCTATATTATCGTGAATAATTTCCATGATATCCATTTTCTTCACATGATCTATATTCATCACTAAAATCTTTGTCTTTGTGATAAAATTATCTTAACATTTCAAAACCTAACAACTTAGCATCAAATATAACAAGTGATGTGGAATTGCAAGAAAGAGTATAGACTACTGCGGTTTCATTTCCATCTAAGTGTTTGGTAGAAACAAAGAGGATTGTAAGAAGTTTATCCACTTTTCATGTCTAGGAATAGCTTTCTTTTGACCATGTAAATATTTCAAACTAATATGATTAGAATGTAATATAAAGGGTTTAGGTATCAAATTAGGCCTCTATGTCTCTAAACTACGTATGATGGAAATACTTTAATTTAGCTCCATTTAATTTTTCATTGGAGTATGAAATATGTCTTTTTTATTATGAAAGAAATACTCTTATACCTACCCCTCTAGCATCACAAGTTACCTAAATAGGCCGGTCAAAATAAGAAATCAACAAGGGAGGTTCACAATAAGGATTTATACTTTTTTTCACATAACCTTTATCTACTAGTTCTTTGATTTGTCTTTATGATTCCTTAGATTCTTCTAGATTACATATATTATTAGGCTTATTAGGTAAATGAATTTGAAGAATTAAATCTAGAGCATGCCCATTACCACTAATAGGTGGTAGTCTAAGAGGTAAGTTATTAGGAAATACATCATTATATTCATCAAGTAATCTAGTAAGGTTGGAGTTATAAGAATTGTTCTCTAAAAATTTAGATTCTTTTGCTACTAAAGTATAGCAAAAACCCTCATCCTCAATGCAATTGATCCTATCCTTTTTATATAAGAATAAACTAATCTTAGCCTCAATAAGTTGCATATGATCACTTTTAGATGGTTTCATTTTATACTTCTTTCTACCTTTAATCACAATATATTCATTAGTCACACTATCATGAAATACATTTCTATCATATTTCTATGGTCTTCCTAAGATACTACCACAAGCATCAATAGGCAATACATAACATAATACTTCATCACGATAGTGACTAATATGAAAAGTAATTAGGGTTTGATTATCTACTTTAGGACCTTTATCCTTATTAAAACATTCTACTAAATGTGGTTTAGGATGATTAGTTGTTACTAAACCTAATTGTTTGGCCATAATTTCACTAGTAATATTAGAACATGAATGACTATCTACAATAAATCTACAAACCTCATCACCAATTCTACACTTAATTTTAAAAAATTTATCCCTTTGTATAGGTGGATTATTAGGTTGGATTTATAATACCCTTTGAAGTACAAAACATAGGCTACCATCCTCTTCATACATACTTTAGGTATCATCATTAGATTTAGTCTCTAAGTCATCATGATCATCACATGGTTCCATACTTGCTATTTTATTTAAGGTTAAAACTCATTGGTTGGGACATTCGCTAGCAAAATGACTATATCCTTTACATTTAAAACAATGATTATTGGACATCTCATTTATGTTGTTGTTATATTTTTCATTTTAGTTCGGGTTGAGTTTCTTATCATTAGTTCATGATACATGTGTCCCATATTTTGAAGTAGATGTATTTGAATAGTTTGTAGTTGAAGCAAAAGTCGAAATGTTTATTTTAGCATAGGCCTTCATAGACTTTGTTTTTCATTCACATTTCAAAGCTAACATAGTCTAATAACTAAGAAAATCAGAGGCAAAAATTTTAAAATTTTCTCTAATCAAGTTATTAAGGCCATTTAAATACCGAGCAAATTTTTATTTTTTTATTTCTCTCATGTCACACAAGAGTGCTAGTCTTTAAAATTTCCTAGTGTATTCCTCTACTCTAAGTAGTCATTGCCTAAGAGTAGTCAATTTAATATACATTTCTTGTCAATACTCTTTAAGAACAAGCTTCTTCCTTAGTTTTTTTTTAATTTATCCTATGACTTGATTTTACTCTTTTTTGGCCTTTAATGAGTTCTCTTGAGATTGTCATATCAAATCATAGCAAATTTTTTAAATTTTAGAGTTGCTAATTTACATTTATGCTCATCATCATGCTCTCTAAATTCAAATATAGCTTGTGTTTCATGCAACCATTCAAAAAATAATTCTTCATCTAATTCATCGTAAAAATCAAGAATGTCAAGATTAATACCTTTATCTTTAATATGAATATAACTTTGTTCATAATTTACATGTGCTCGTCAACTGTGGCTAAAATCATTAGAGCCATTCTCATTCATCCTTTTCTCATACTCTATTTTATTGTTGATGTGGTGATGTGTGCGGGAGGGTGTAGCTCTCAATTACGTGGGATTAATGCTTGAATTGGGTTGAGATATTATGAGAAAGGCTCGTTGATGGTGAATTATGAAATTAAATCTTTGAAGGTGATTTAATAAGGATGAGAGTGATTCGAATATGGTAGAAGAGTGATGATGATGATTTGGTGATAATGGTTTAACAATGATGATGGAACACGATGATCATTATGATCATTAGAAATTAATGAATTAGAGATGTTGTAATATACTCTTTCCCATAACTTCTCCTACCAGTCCAACCCACTAAAATTGATGAAGAATAGGGATAAGAATTGATAAGAAATGTGGTCAATATCATGAAGAATAAAGAGATACCATCTATACCCAAATAAAAATTGATGTTTTCATAAGGAAGCCATCGAAGGCTTTCCACAAATTGAGATTTGGCCGTAGAAGGATCAAATTATATCTGAAGAATAGGAGAATACAAAAAGGTAATAAGAGAAGTGCACAAACCAATCAATTGTATCGATCGTATTCTTGAATTTGGAATGAAAAGAAGAGTAATGCTTCCTAGCATGGGACACAGAATAGGACCACTTAGATCATAATAGCATTCACAGAAATGTTCTAACATAGAGTCAAATCGAACATCGAAAAGATTAGTTGACAATAGTACAAAAATGAGCGCCTAATTCCAAGACAATCAAGGTTTATCAGTGTAAGTCACCTGAACACTTTGATTGATGAGTGGGTAGGTAAATAAAAATTGATGTTTTCATAAGGAAGCCATCGAAGGCTTTTCATTCTATTTTCTTTAGACTGTTTCATTCGTGTAGAAAGGTTAGGTACTTTCCCCAGCATATAGAAAAAAAAAACAAAAGATAACTAGCTTTCAAAAGACGAGTAATGGGGAAGCTCTCGAAATCGAAACCAAACGAGACCAGAAAGAACATGGGAATTAGCACCAATCCTATGAGTGCTTTTGTCTCGAAGAGCCAAAAAAACACAAAAGGGCATCCCTCTCTCTATCTCGGTCTCGGTTTTGCATTAGATCGATGAAATTTTTTTTAGGTCGGATTAAGGATCCTCCATGTTGTGGCTATGAAGGTGGGGGCCACCACCGCCTGATAGAGGCAGAATCTGAGGTCACCGGAGCTATATGTGTTGAGTGTGTCGATTGAAAGAGAAGAGGAGATAGCTCAAATGCCAGCACAGAAATGAAAAGAGTCATGTTGTTCAAAGTGGAATTATTTGAAGACCCATTGCTCGATTTTGAATGCTCTGCTCTCAAAATGAAGAGAGACTTGTGAGGGCAAATCCAAGTTGGTTGGTCCGGAAAGTGATGGGAGAAGTAGGCTAAATTAAAGAATCTAATATACTAGTCTGATTATCCAATCTTATGAATCACGCGCGGCACACTTTCTATATCTCCTCCATCTACAAGCTGAATAGCTTAGCTTACAGCACAACGCGTTTGCCACCACACTTGCAGTGCATTGGCCTTACTGTAATTGGGCCAAGAAGTATGACCCTTCGATTAGAACACCCCATATCTTGTGACATGCAGAGCGTGGCTTTTCCTTTTAGAAAGTCCGTATAACTTTGAACCAAAAGATTCCTTCTTTATGAATCAAGTATAATTCAAATGGTGCATTATCTCTTTGAGTGAAGAAGAGAAGTGTATAGAAACTCTTGAGCCATGTTCATTGCCCTTAGACTCACTACACTATTCTTTCATTTCATTCTATTGATTGGTTCTAGCTCCAAACAACATATACATGAACCTATGTCGACTTACATACTACTTTTCATTTCATAAAGTACACTAAGACACATATCATCCCCTCTTTCCATAGAAGAGAGATAAAGAAAAAGAAAATATATAGTGATTGGTGCCTCTGGCCCCCTTGTTCCTTTCTAATTCACGTTATTTTCCTTTTACATTCAATAATGTAGATTTCTTACTTAGCTCTTTCACTAAGGATCTAATCCGTTGGATTAAAAAAAAACTTTCCCTTATTAGCCAGAGTACAAGCGTACTCTTCGATCTTTAGTAAAATTGGACCCAATTTTGTTTCAAAAAGTCTCAACATCCTTGTTGAGAGTCACTCTACAAGACGTCCAGTGGTCTCTTACTTGGTCTTTGGAATCGTCGATCTAAGCCTGTTCCCAGCTTACCTCACTCTCAGGTTGGCCCTTCTACTGAATGAGTCTTCCATTCGTGTAGTCGGTGTATGGGCTAGCCCATGGTGGGGTCGACTATGATATACTCAACTTATTCATCTACAACATCTGGTGGTGCCCTCATGGGCACGTTCCTCTCTGGGTTAGTCTGGTCTAATTGAAGTCAATTGACTTACATGGAATATGGGAAAAACAGTCGCTTGAGTCTATTGGCTATCTTTTCTATCCGCTTCTCTACATGGTCTACTTTCTTCTTTCTTTAGACCGACCTTGAGTTTAGGTTTTTTTTATGATGTTTAGTGTCCAAAGTTAGGGTTTGGATATAGATTGGAATCGTGGTTTAGGGTTAGGGTTAGGGTTTGGTTCAAAAAGAGGTAAATCAAGTGGCATTTGGTTGGTATGGATGGTTTAAGGTTTCGAAGGGATAGTTTAGGGCTTTAGATTTGTATACAGATTTAGTGGTTTGTTTAACCAAAAATTAGAGTAGGATTTTGATGGTAATTATGGTAGAAAAATACGGATTAAGAATAGTAGAAAAGATATGGATTAATCTCTAATTCACATAGATGAAGAGATAAAAACTTTCAAGCCAAACCATTCACATAGATTCGATTTGCTTGAGTTTGAAGTCACATAGAATTCATTCAATGTTGATCTTCAACTTCAATTCTTCATTCTCCAATCTCATATGCTCGACATTCATACATAATATAGCCTTTCTACCACTAGTTGAAGCATATTCTAAAAGATTCCAAGCTAAAAGATATTATTTACCTTTATGCTAACTTTATTCTCATATATTATTACTTAATTAATAAGTTAGCTAAAGTACTTAATAATTCTTGAAAATCCTTCCAATATACTACCCATGCACGTTGTCACTCCCTCCTTGCACGCCATGCACATGCACATAGACACTAAATTGCTTGTTTGTTATGTTTTAAGCAACGTAACCATCCGTTTGTCTTTAAATTTATGGGAGGTACTTTCCAAATGAAGAATAATTGGCTCTATAATTATGAAAGCTAATTCTTGTGTGTTTGATCCTGCATTATATAGCCTCCTCATTCTTGGAATACTCTTCTTGCCATGCCTTCTACTTGATCATTAGTGGATTCCATGGTGTTGCACATATATTGAAGGTTCTCTTAGTCATCTACTCTCGTCTCTAGTATTTGAAGTTGGATTTTAATGGAAGGGTGTTGTTGTAGTGTATTAGTAGCATGAAACTTGTTGGAGTTTTTTGAAGAGTGTCAACCATATGCTTCATAGATAGTTCTTCATCCCTTACTATTTCACTTGCTGAAATTAATCTCGGTGGAGGTGTGTTTGTGGCTTGAAGTTAGTTCTCAATGGCTTATTGATGGATCTTCAAGGATCATTGTAACTTCATAGTAGAAAAGAAGAAGTATGAATGGAAGGAAATTGGTTTAGGGGATTACCATCAATTCTTAATGTACAAAAAAGAGTTCTTGATGGAGGAGATGCCTAATTTCCATGAGAAAGAATCAAGAATGAACTTGAAGAAGTCGATTGGAACCTTATGAATGGTTCAACTCTTCTACTAGTGAGTAAACGAATGTTAAGAATGGAAAAGGTGAAAGAAAATCTAAATAATGATTGAGTATTTTTGGAAGAATTAAAGGTTCTTCTTTCTTGAATCAAGAGACTCAATAACACATAAATGACTCTCAAAGATAGGTTCTAAAGTTTGACTATGTTTTGGGAGAAAGAACGAAGAATCAAATAGGTTGAATCTTCAAATATAAGATGGATGAAAGGAGGATGAATTTTCCTTGGAATATATAAAGGATATTCAGTGAAATTGAAGTTAAGAACACTAGGGATTAAGGAGATTCAACTTTGATGGTTGAAGATACAGAGAGAACTTTGAAGATACACTAAAGGATTGGTTGTCTATGTTGCATGTGTTTACGTGTATGGCTTGTAACGAAGGTTATATGAAGATTATGTTGGCTAATCTAATGGTGGAAGTATCCAACCTCGCTTTGATACCAAAAATGGTGTGAATCATCAAAGGAAAAAGGAGATTCAAAGCCTAGAGTGAAGGTTAGAATTGATTGGTTGAAGATTAAGGAGAAGTATGAGAATCTTCAAGCAAGATTCAACCAAGACTTAAAGAAAGCTATGAATCTTCAAGCAAGATTCAACAAGAAAATATCTATGATTGTTTATCAAATAACATATTCAAAGGGTCTAGCTAAGATTACTCCAAGTAGTCTTAGGATTACATTTCACTCAAAAAAGAGAAAGATAATCAAGTATTAAACTTGTTATTAGATTTAAATATTTACTATTACTTGTATCATGTACAAGGGTGCCAAGTCATGCCTTAGATATGAGGTGACAAGTTTGGTAAGTATCACATTAAGATGGCCACATTAATGCACATATGGCTAACTAGCAAAATAACCTCTAAAGGCAACATATTACTAACCTATATAATACATGAATCGAACTATAAATTATTACAAAAAAATGTAGCTAATTATTATATGGAAATAAATGTACTTAAATTATTATCAAAGACACATATTATAATAGACTCCATTTTAAAGAATGCTAAATCCTAATTATCATGAAAATCCTTAGATGCATCTTGAGCATCCTTACATAAATAGTAATTCCAAAAAATAAGATATTTTTGAGTTTGTTTTTAAGCTTCTTGGTATAAAATAACATTTTTCATTGATTAATGAATAATTTTGTGCGAATAGTAATATTTTCAAATTTAGTGTAGGACTATATTTTTAGTTGTTTAAGTTATTTATATCTCTTTTTTTTTTGCTGATTGTGGTATTAACAACAAAAAGCAATTTTTGGTTCTTTTACACTACTTTTGAAGAATCTAAACTTTTGGATAGGGTTTTAGGTCTTTAAAGTGTATTTTGATTATTAAATGACCAAATAGTTGGAAAATATGACAAATTGGACTTTAGGGACTTGTTAACTTAAGTTTGAAGATTTTGTGCTTTCCTATAAATTTTTTAAGGTTCTTTTGATTCCTAGTGGTCTCTAAGATCATCTCTAAGGTTTGTGTTATCTTTAAATATTTATGTTATGTGATAGTTGGGTTCTCTATACTTCCATTTGTGGATAAAAATACACCCCTTTAGGCCCTTTGTTTTATATTCTCATAAAATCCAAAGTTTTTCTAGACATACGATAACTTGGTGCCTCTTCTACTCTATTTAACCTTCAAACCCTATAGAGAGTATGCATACTATAAGGAAAGGATACCCTTGCTGGAACTACCTTCACCAGATTTCATTAGTACTATATGGAATACTTGACATATAATAACATTTACAATTCCTGTCTAGGTGGACGTCGGAATACTTTTACAAACCCCTCAGTGCTAGTATGCTCCTTTTCAATAAAGTAGGTTACACTTAGGATTGTTATTTGTAAGCTTGCCATTTCTTATTGTGGTAGGATAGGTGTCTCTATATACTTCAGTTTTTATAACTTGTTGTTATTGATTATTCCCTATGGGTTATGTCTGTGGGCTGTTAGAACAAAATTCCTAGGATTAAGCCTTAGAGTTTGTTCTATATACCTATGGATTATGTGATTTACCTTCATTATACCCTAAAGCTATGTATCCATTATTGTAACATGAATTTCCTTATATGATTGAAAAGCATGCTAGAGATGCCTCTTGGGTTTACCTTATTCCTGTACATACTTGATGCATTCAATGTGATTCTATGTTTTATTTGGTATACTCTTGTGGTATAATAGATTGTAGATTATTTTCTACTCTAGGTTGGTATCTTGAAGCTACCATGTATGCTCCCTTGTTGGCATGGTTTAATTACCACCATATATTGTGTGGGTAATTACTAGCATATATCATGTATGTTCTCTTTTTAGCATAATTTAATATTAATCAAAATTGATTTCTTAATGTTACCTTAGGACTTTATTCTTCTTTCTTATGCATGATCAAATACCAAATACTAGCATGATATATTAAGATGCTATATGTGGTTTGCATGAAGATTGTTTATAGGTGATAATATGTCTTACTCAACAAGATAACAATATTAATACCACACTATTTCAACCATGTGCATGTTTCTCCTACTTTGCTTATTTGGGCTTAAGAGTGCCGATTACTTGTTCGGCATGATAAGCACTTTGATTTGGGTTTTTAGGGTTCTATATTCTATTTTAGTTTTTTCTTATAGAGCTTTATTATATCTTATTGATCTTATAATTATTTTTATATCATTTTAAAATTCTTGCATTAGATTTGGGTTAGGTGATGATTATACCTAACTCTAGGGTTATGAGTTTATTTATTTTTAGCCTTACACTCGACAAAGGTTTGGTTAAAAATGTATCTCTTTTATATTAGATGTGGTGGTAGAACCCAATTATTATTTTTTTACTTAGCTCATGTAAAATGTCTTGTGAAACAAAAATTTCTTGTCATAAAAATGGGGGTGGTACATATATTTTCACTAGTACATATTTGCATTTGTGGTGCGGTGCATCTTTGCTTTAGCAAGGAACAAGTTTGTGCATTATGCTTCTATTTGAGTTGTTTAGATTTATTTTATTTCCCGATTCTCTAAAATGTTTGTTTAAACTTTGAACAATTATAAAAATGTGTTATGCTTTCTCTAATAATTAATGGTGATTTAATGGTGGTAAGTAGGTATCAATAACATAAAGTAATTATTTAACTCATTCATTTTCCAAATTAAAAGGGATCACCTATAAATAATTATATGTAAATGTACATCGAATGGCTTTATTTGTACACCAAAGGTTAACTATCTGTATATGAATATTTTTAGTGATTTTACTTTATATTTGTAGTAGTTAAAGTCATCTTTTTATGTTGGTTAAAAACTTAAATTATATTTATGTATTTATATTGTTATATTTATCTCTTCACTAATTTCATGGGAGGAGGATAATTATATGTTATATGTATATTAAAATAATTACTTTGCTCATCCCTTTACTAAACTAAAAGGGATCCCGTATAACTAATTATGCGTTTTTAACATTCATTGGTCATATTTATAACGTGAATGAAATTCATAAGTTAGGAGTTATGTTGATGATAACTATAGAAGACTAGTTACAAGTTTACTACCAAGGTTTCATTTGGTTTTTAGAAAGTTTCATGGAAAGAGGAAAAAAATGATTTGCTCACATTTTGTTAGTTTAAAAATTGTAACGAAAGAAAATAATTAGCAAAAAAATAAGGAAAGTTTCCTTGCATCATTTTCCTCCTCCATATCTAGGGAAAACATGAAAAATTTGTAGAAAAAAAAATATTGCAGCATGTTGATATAATTATAAAAAAATTTATTTAAAAGCATTTGACTATCAACACTATTCTAAGTAAAAAGAGGAAATAAAGTCATCACAGTGATGTTCATTGTCTGATAATGGTACTATTCTTTTCTATTATAACTTGGCATGATTTTTTTAACTATTTAGTATTTTATCTTTGTTTATTAATATTTCTTCTCCATTTATCTCTATTTTTTTGATGAATAATTTATTCCATCATTTTCTTTCCTACCTTTTTATATAAGAATATTTCACCTAATGAGTGATAATTAACAAATATAATATTTACTGAGAGGTTGGAACTCAAATAATATCCATGCTCATGGAACTATGTAAATAATTGAAGTTTAATTTCTACTAAGGGCATGATCCTATCATACACATGTACCCAAACCAAGTCATTATTATTTAGCAGGGACTTACACTTTGTTTTTATATCTAAACCATGTAAGTATTATTTAGTTCACATTTTATAAAAGAAACACATTTCTAAAGTTTATTCTCCATTTCTTTCTTTCTTTTCATCACTACTTGGTAGGAACCAAATATAAAATTATTGTTAGATTTAATAAATTTTGATCTGACCCCATTCATAAAAAAATAAACCTCATAAAATCCAAAAAAATAAAAAATATGACTAAACCTAATCTGAACTAATTTAGTAACTACCCAACTTAATAATATCCTAATAATAAATCAACTTAGATTTAACCCTACCCAAACCTGATCCTTGGCCCAAGTGAATACGAATACAACTCAACCTGATATAAATCTAGCATGAACTAAACTTACACTTATGGTTTGGTTCAGATTTTTGGAAAATAGAATATCTATTTTTATGTTGTTAATATACGCATTAAAAAAATAGTATAAATTGTAATACTCAAAGTTATGTGATAGATGTTAGAATCTTAAAATGATTGATATGCCTACTTACATTAATGAGGTGCATCTTCTTTTTGGGAAACCCATTATTCAAAAACTTCACCTTTAAGTTTAATTAACTTAAAGTAGTATAAAAATAGGTGACCTCCTAAGATTTGTCTTAAGATGTGTGTGAGTTGATAAAAAATTATGCTTGAAATGACTCATTTTGATATGTGTAGTTATTTATCAATTTTTGATTAAGGTGGATGTGGTATCAAATTGAAACCACAACAATGAATACAATTTTCGGGTTAAAATGTACGAAGGTAGTTAGTAGTTAAGGCATAGTCATGGCATTGTAGTCTTTCAGTGGGGGTGTATGTGTAATACCCCACATTTTTGTATAATGGTTGATTGAGAAATTCTAAATTTTGGGCCTTGATTTTAATTTAATGTTATGATTTGGTTTGGGCTAAAATTTGATTTTAAATCATGTTAAAAAGATGGAGTTTATTGAGTTTTGTAGAAAAACCCATCGACTGGTTCCATGAATCGATTTACTGGTTTGTCATTTAAACCAATTTAGGTTCCTTGACTAAAATGATCACTTGCTTGTGGGAAACTAGTTGATTGGTGGTTGAACAGTTAACTGGTACACCCAAACCTATTGCCTAGTTTGTCGAGCTAGTCACATTTTTGTGCTTGATTTTTCTAGAAAATCCCTTACAGTAAATTAGAACCTTACCAACCCATGAGAGATTATCTCTAAGAGATTCCTAACAATTTTTATGATGTATTTAACTCACAATATTATATCAGTTTAATATGGAGGTTGATTACAACAAATGAGGGGAAGAGATGATATCAACATTGTCTTCTTCCCCCATTCAGAGATCAAATTCTTCGATCTTAGGCATGGTTTTGAATAGATAGAGGAACACTAATTCTAATCTAATTAACTTGAATTCTCCAGAGTTACATTTGAGCTTTAGAGAAGAGGTCAGCAAATCCTAGACAAAATTTATCTATTTTGATCGAATCCAAATGGTAAATGGTAGGTTTTGACTCAGTTTCCAAAACTTAATTAATTCCCTTTGATTGGTTGACTATAAATAACCCTAATTATCCCTACATTTCATATTTCTTTCAACCACCGAATTTTCCTAAGTTTTTCATTCCCTCTCTTCCTTCCATATTTTTGAGACGGCTCAATCTATTTTTGAATACTCGTATGGTCTTTTCTCTAGCTCTTCCTTATTTCAATACTTAAGTAGGGTAGAGTTATAATATGAGAAATGGTTGAGTAGTTCAGTTAGCCATTTCCCCTATTTTGGCCTCAAGTAGGTATGTTTTGGTTCTCTTCTATTTTTAAGATTTCAAAATTCGATAAGATTTTCGCATAATGTCTGAATTTAAGATTTTGGGTTAAGGTTTTCATAGTTGAGAATTTCCACCATTATGATTTCTATTTTGAAGAGGATTTTTACTACATCAAGTAAGTGATTCTTACTTCTAAAATATTTAGTCGTTTTTTATGTAGGTGTTATCTCTAGTTCATTAATGCATGTTGGCATGAAGAAATATAGTTTTATGTGTGATTTGGATGATTACATGACATGATTTGAGTAAAAATTATGAAAATAGGTAAAATTAAGCTATGATGATCACATATTTTGAAATGTATGTTAATTTTGTTGGAAATAAGTTAATTAATGTTGATACATGTTTTGATATGGCTTAAAAGGGAATTATATGAAAGAATCTGCATGAATTTTGTGATTTGATGCTACATTAGGGCAAACCAATTGTCTATTTTGGTCAAACCAATTGACTGGTTCCTATAATAGTTGATTGGTTGACCCAACCCCTTGATTAGTATGCTTATAGAGACCTTAGTCTTACTATATACTTAAACCCATTCGCTAGTTTAGCAAAATTGATTGACTAGCCTATAAGTAGTAGTTTAGTGTGCCCAAAATGATCGACCAGTTTAAGAAAACTATGGTCTGGTTGCATCAAATCGATCAATTGGTTGACCAAAATCGATTAACCAGTTGGTACAACCGATTGAATCGTTGGGCCAAACCAATCAACTATTTCAATTAGTTTTCTTAATTTACTTCTTTTTGGTTTAGTTATGGTTTGAGATTTTGATTGATACTATACCATGGCTATTAATGGGATAAAATATAAATTTTATCATAGACTAATTAAAAGATCAAAATGGATCATGAGTTAGGGTATAGTCTATGAGTAATGAAAGGACTAGAGTGGTATTTCACTATGACAAGTGAGGCTACTACGAAAAGAGTAATAAAATTTGGCTTGGATTGGAATTCAATATAATGGTGGATATGAATAACATTGGCTAAGGATAAATGGGAAACCCATATGGTTAAGAAAAGTAGAAATGAAAGAATTAATATGGATTAACATGAAATTTGACATACTTGCTTAGTATTGGCCTTATATGATCATCCATCTTTATGATTAAAACACTAATCATTTAAAGCAAAAGAAAGTCAAGTTGAGTATGGGTCTTGGTTAGCCGATACTCAATTAGCTAGTGGAGGTTAGTCTACCATTCGGCATTATTAGTACCTTGGTGCCTTACCTATTCTAGACACTAATGATGTATTAGAGGATATTGATACTAAAGGTTCTGGTTACTTAGGTAGTTGGCTTTAGCTTGTAATTATGTCTTCATTAGATTTAACCTGGACTTATATCCATTTTGGTGTTTAGCTTCAACCTGAACTTGTGTCCATTTGGTGATTGGCTTCAACCTGGACTTTATGTTCCTTATTAGGTAAGCTTCCATGGTATATGAGACCATAGGGTGGTGCATAGTTCATTGCTCAATGATAACAAAATATAGATGTTAAATAATGGTTGATAATTATGAATGGTAACCAAATGAATGGTTGATGATTGATTAAGAAATGGAATTAATGATATGATTGACAGAAGTGAATAAAGCTGGTTCATATACTTGGCAAATTGGTTATAGGAAGAAACACTGATTGAGTTATTGGTCTATCTCTTACATGGATAAATGGATGCAATTTCCTAAAGGAATTAGATAATTGGAAATAACCCTAGGGGTTGCTTGATTACTCTCTACTATTACTTATGCAATTGTTTATGTGAAAACATGGTGAGACTAAGTATAATGTATTCTACTGAGCTAGAATTGTATATGATTGCATGTTATTACACTGTTACCTTTATAAATAGCCTTATCATTATGCATGTTTTAAATTATACTAATATATGATAAGTTAGCATATTTGTGTACATTGAAGGAGCAATTTGCCTTACTCAGTACATAGCATAATAATATGTCCGTTTGCTTGGTCACACATTTTTGATAGGAAGAATATATTAACTCTAATTCTACCATCAAGAATTCTACCATTAATATGTCCGTTTATCTCTCTATTTAATTCTTGATGGTAGAATTAGAGTTAACTTATTATGTCCGTTCATATTAATTATTTCTTATTAGGGTTTCACACATTTTTTTTGGATTGTGCAAGAATTACAAATATTTGTTTTTAATATAATTCATGTCATAAATTTAGTCTAAAATTTGGCGTTAGAGCCATAATGGCCTATATTTTGATAGATTAGGTTTAGTATAATCATAATTTGTATGATTCTATGGTTGATTTTTGAAAATTTGTGAAACAATTGTTTATATAACATGGGGGGTCTTGTTTTTTATCTTGCTTTTAGCATTATTTGAATTTAACGAAAACACAGGCGTCTTGTATAAACACGGATGTCCTATGTTTTTTATTTTAATTTGGATTTCCATTTCTTCTCTCATGGTAGTGTTCCTATGCATATTAAGGCTATGTTTGGAGAATTTTTATTGAATAAAGCTTGTATCATGTGTGATTAGCATGATTAAAATGATTAGGATTTAGCTACTAGAATTTTAATCATGGAAAATCATGTATTTATTTATTTACTAGATCACATCTAGAATAGATGATACTATTTGCAATATATTATGCATATATAATGGGTGTAGTCATACAGGACCATTCATTAGCATATGCAAAGTACATTGGATTAAAATATTGAGTCATTATTCTCAAATTTCCCACAGGGATTGAGAGTTATAGGATGACTCACACTACTGTAGAAAGGGGTTTTAATAACAGTTATTTTATACTTTTAATAATGGTTTTAAATTGTTATTGAATTGCCCATTATTAAATCTTTAGTAACGATTTATTATCGTCATAAAACATATATAAAAATCCATGAATATGGGCGTAAATGTTGTTTTTAACAACGGTTATTATAAAAATTGTTGTTAAAATATCATTTCATTAGGGTTTTAATCATTGATTATGCATTTATTAAACCCTAATATGTATTAAATAAGTATAAATTTGAGATTAAATGCCAACTTTTAATAAAAGTTTGTATGGATAACCATTATTAAAAATTGTATTAATAATGGTTGTAGTGGAAAGCCGTTATTAAAATGGTTGTTTTAATAATGGTTGTAGTGAAGAACCATTATTAAAACATTTGTTTTAATAATGGTTCTTACTTAAAATCGTTATTAAAACTTATATAATAATGGTTTTAGCAAGAACCATTATTAAAACTTATATGTTTTTTTTATATATTTTTGTTGATTTATTCCAGCTCACATACACACTTGTATGTTCAATTTTTTACCAAATCTGCAATGTAAAAAACATTAATTCATATATACATGCATGTCTTCCTCCTAATTGATACTCCATATTTTTAATCAAGCTCTAATTGGTATGTCTCAATACAATGGGCATAACCAAGAATCAAAATTAGTAGGCATACCACAACTAGGTAGCTCTACACTCCGAAGTCAAAATTTTATAGATCATAACCTAGATAACCAAAGGACATAGATGAAATACAAACCTATACATGCATGTAGAATATAGATCCCTAGCTAATATCAACTATATGAGTGTACATGCTTGGCTTATCGGTTTCTAACTTCATTAATTTCATCAATATTGTATTTCTAGCTTCGTGCATAATCACCGGTAAAAAACTATAATACCCAATTTTTGATTATTCAATTAGTACTTAGGTCAAGTACCAAATATATATGTCATGATTTATTAATGAAAAAATATGGAAAAATAAACATACATGGCTTGTATCTATGTTGACCGATCTATTTTGGACTATCAGATCAATTGCTCTACATACATTATATCAATAATCATAAGCGTTCTGCTGTTGTGGACACTATCAAATGAATTCAGTTAGTTCTCTAACTATTAAATATTAATTCGAATTAAAATAAAATACAAAATAGTTATCTTCCTACTTACCATTATAGGCTCATATTCAAGACTCTTTGGGTTTGGAACACCATTCCCACCTCTCCTATAATACGCCATCCGTAGTGCCTTAATAAATAGAGTTGGATATATAATATTATAATTATATATACCTTAAATAATTAAAGTAGAATATATGCATAAATAAGCTAATGAAGTAAGAAGTGAAAGGTATACTAACATGTCGATAAAATCTTTCCTACTACGATGAGCGATGTGAAAAGGCATGTCATAGGTTCGAAGGAAATCAAACACATAGACTTTATTAAGATTAGGTCGGACAGTGTACAAAACCCAATGTTCATTTGTGAGATGAGGAATGAGATAAAGCTTATTATATCCCTCAATCGCGATTTGCTAAATAGTTTATGTGCCTATCCTCTCTTATTGTAGCACCGCCAGCTATGTAGTATGGGAATACAAACATAATAAAGGACATCATTCCCTCCATCATAGCACGACTAGCTACTAATCTATGGAAGACGATAACAATACATATTTTTTAATAACAGATAACTCATATAAGAGGTCATAAAAATTCTAGTGTAACAAGAAGTACTAAAATCTAAAATATGGAATAATACTTATGTGATTATAAGTAGCGTTACACTAGATTATGTTATCCATTCCAGATTATAAATGTCACTTATGTCAATCATCAATACCATATAAGTAGCGGTATCCCTCCAAATGTACTAAGGATGACACTAAATGAAAATATAATTGTCCCGGAGGTAGTTTTGGGCATAGAAATATAATAGCGCCAGTGCTGATAGAGGTTGGCTCTTCTCTAAAGAAGGAATATTTTATGGGGTAACTAATTTTTTAGATATAGCTCTTTCCTTTGGTAATGACCTCTTTTGTGTTGCTCTTTCTACTAGTACCTCTCTTGGTTTTACTAGTAGGAGCATCCTTTTTTTTATTCCTAAATTCATAATAATAAATGAAATATGTATTGTGCATACATATATATATATATATATATATATATGAAAAAGGTATAAACAGTGTAAGTAATAAATAAGGTCTAATAATGATGTTGAATATGATTACCTAATTAATAGTGACGCGTATCTGATCTGCAGGCTAAGGCATGAACTTCCATGAGCTTCTAGCACTGTGGCTACCTCATCCCCTTTTTATAACAATGTAAGGGCGAACTACTAATGATTGGAGTGTTAATACTCACTGGCCTTGTATTTAGGGCTAAGTTATACCCATATATTTTTTGCATCTGTGTACTATGACTAATGTGTACCCTTCCTTTTGCCAAAAGAGTTGAAAGGTCATTCGCTAACAAGTCATATTTATGCAAACCTTGAAATAAAATATTACACATTCTTAATTATTTATGATACCAAATACATTTAATAAAAATTCATAGTTTGTAATGTTTAACTCGGGAAGAGAATAAAGATGTGCATCAGCTTCACAACTATCTCTAACGCTATTTACATTGGGTATGTGAAGCTGATCATGGTCGACTGAGCTGGATGGCTTATAACCTTAAGATTTAATAAATAACAACTCTTACTCCATTGTTACCATACGTTGAAGTGCCATGTTTAATTTCTGGGTGAGGATGGCCACTTGCTTATTAATGCTATGAGAACTATGAGATCGACCACACACGCTCGTTCTCGTAACACCTAATCCAAGACCTCTGTGTCTTCCGAGGTGTTCTACAATTTATGTAGCCTGGGACACAATGTTATATTGGCCCACCCCCTTTGCGACATCTGACATTTCAAGTTCCTCCTGTAATGTATACAATATATTTAAATTTAGCTTATAGGAATAAGCATAATATAATAGTTTTCTAAAGGAAAACTAAGTAGGGTTTGGGATATGTACAAACTTACAATCTTTTTGGCAGCAATATCTCCATAATGTACCAATATTGATGGACGATGTATGTGGATCCAAGTCTTGGGCCATGAGCTGTAAATCAAAAAATAATATTACATTAAGATTATTATTATTATAACATTAGAATTTTACATGTAAATAGATAAATCAAAATCTTATACCAACTCCTCTTCAAGGTCCATATAGCGTTTGCGAGCCATATTATATCCGTATTTATTCTACTTAGCAATCTCTTTATTTTTGGCACTTTTTTCCTATGTTACAAGATAAAACATAGTCACATGGTTATTTAAATATCAATGAAATATTCTTAATCAAAAAGTTTAATTGTTATCTAACAAATACTTTAAAATCCTCCGAAACACGATATGTAATAAATTTGTTCCAACTTTCTTGATCAATGAAACTATATTGTTTGGGTGGGTTTTGCCATAGACAACCATCCCTCTTTCTGTACTTTTTTCTATGAGCCAAGTATGACCTACATGTTCTTAAATGCTCCCAACAATGTCTAAGAAGCCATTTCTTCCTAGGCTCTTTACAAAATAAGACATATAGATAAATACCGATATTAATGTATTAAAATTATTAACATTTGACATACAAAAATAATTAAATAAAATAGCATATTTACTATGATTTTCTGCCAAATATGCTCCTTGTGACCCTTTAGAACCTACTTCCAATTATTATAAAAGATAAGAACACAGTTACACATGATGAGTGAAATATACGTCAGAAACATGTCTGTGTAAGGGCTAATGGGAAGATTGTAATTATTCCATCCCAACTCGACTAGTTCTCCTCTATTCTGCATATCCGTGATGATTCTCATAACAGTAGGTCCTCTCTTCCCTTCTTTATCACTACTGTCCCTATCAACTATTTCGTTGGCCATATCTCTATAAAAAAATCAATAAATAAATTATGTTAGAATGTTATATATTGACCATAATGTACCACTAAATTATTTTTCGATACAATGAATATCCAACTAAATTATTTAAAAAAATAAGCACACATATCATATGTTACAATATTATTACCCTCATTGCCTTCTTTTTCTTCTCCTCCCCATTTTAGGATTGGTTTCAGCATCTGATACATATATCACTTCACATCGATCATCCTTGACATATATTTCCTCCTCATTAATTTTATTATTATCATTGTTCAATAATTGAGTTGCTTGCATAGCTGAGACACACTTTTTATTCCAATTGACATCATTTTCATCATCAAATTCATTGGCATTTCTTTTCTTTATAGATAGTACCACAAATCATCTGTTATTAGCAGGTTTAGTAACAAAGAATACTTGTGCTTCTTGTGATTCCAAGATGAATGAATCTTCTTTATGCCCTACCCTATTGAGATCTACTAATGTGAATCCATCTTCATATCTAACCCTATGGCTATTATCAACCCATTTGTAGCTGAATACAAAGACTTTAAATACAGTGTAATCTAACTCCCATATATGTTCAATCACACCATAATAATTCATATTTATATAAGTTGGATTCTTTTCCTTTGCACTAGCAACATGGATTGCCATAGCCACTAAAGTCACCCCATCGTTCAGTATTGTACTATTCTCAACAATTTTTATAAGACAACAATTATAGGGTTTTGGAAATTGAAGTTGGAGAACGTCCAATGATTGGAATGATGCGATCTCTTATCCAATCAATAAAGGAAAGATTATGTTTATCGATTATTTATTTCTCAATCTTTGATAGATTTTTAATCTATAAATAAAGCATATGTTCTTTAATATACAACTGAACACTATCATTGTTGTGTAATACATATAGATGTACTTTACAGAACATGTCAGGGTCTACACGCCTAAAATGTTTTCCCCTAATGCCCTGTACTTCGATTTTTCCTACATGTCAAGACTTAGGAATACCAAGAACTTTAGCATTTGATAAGTACTTTGTGCAAAACCCAATTGCCTCTTCTATAAGGTAACTCTCAACAATGCATCCTTTTGGCCAATATTGATTCTTCACATAGCCTTTTATCAACTTCATAAACCATTTAAAGGGGTACATCCAGTTCCCATAAACAAGCCCTAGCATTTTTATTTCATAAACTAAATAAACAGTTAGATGTACCATAATGTCAAAGAATGAGGGTGGAAAATATATTTCAAGCTGGCACAAAGTAATCACAATCCCTTTTTGTAAGGAATCCAAACTATTAGGACGTATGACTTTGGAGCAGATGGTGTTAGAGAACAAACAAAGCCTCATGGTTTTAATTCAAACATGCTTTGGCAAAATTCCATGTATAGCTATCAACAACAAGTGCTGCATCAAAATATAACAATCATGAGACTTTATGTTAATTAGCTTAAGCTCTTTTATCAACACGAGTCTTCTGATATTTGAAGACGGAACCTTGACACTATTAAAGAATTTACAAAATAAAATTTTCTCTTTTCTGGGAAGGGTTTGACACACCAATGGTAAATATATTTTTTTTTCATTATCTCGCAATGCTAGTTCCTGTCTAATACTCATTTTTTCCATATCCATTGAGTATTGATGCCATCTTTAGTCTTTTGTGGAACATTAAGTAATGTACCAACAAGACTGTCAGATATATTTTCTTGATATGAATCACATCAAGGCCATTTCTCACATAAAGAGATTCCCAATAAGGAAGGTCAAAGAATATTGATATCTTCTTCCACCTAATTGATGGAGGCTTATCTTTATTCTTCGTCCCAAACTTGACACTCAAATGTTTCAAATTCAGCCACACTTGTCAACCCATCAACTAGATTGGTGCCTTCCCTTCTTCTTGAAAGCCATTGAATGCTTTTCTTTACCTACAATAATGATGATTATTTGGTAAACATCTATGATGCCCAAGGAAAATAGTCTTTCGGCCATGTGTTAGCTAAACAAATGAAGTATTCTCCTTATATATCGGACATGCATAATGGCCTTTCACAGTATAACCTGACAAGTTACCATACACCGGAAAATCATTTATAGTATAGAATAACATTGCACTCAAGGTAAAATTTTCTTCACTATATACATCAAATACTTCAACACCAAAATCCCACAAGAACTTCAAATCATCAATCAAAGGTTCCAAATAAACATCAATATCTTTCCTTGGTTATTTTGGCCTTGAAATGAGTAAAGACAACATCATATACTTATATTTCATATAGAGCTATGAAGGTAGATTGTATATAACCAAAATGATCGACCATAAACTGTAGGTGCCTTGATTATGAGGATTCATTCCATCTGGAGAAAGTGCAAGTGCATATTTCTTGCTTCTTTACCGAATTCAGGGAACAAGCCATCAATGATCATCTATTGTGGAGAGTCAGATGGATGTCTAAGAAGCCCATCATCTATCATCTCATCATCATGCCATATCAAGTTCATGGCATCTTCAACATCATTAAACATTCACCTTAATCTTGGTATTATAGGAAAATATCATAACACCTTAGCGGGCACCTTGTTCTTCTTGTATCGTGGTGCTTTACATTAAGGATTAGGACAACTATCCAAAGATGCATTATCATTGCAAAATAAAATACAATTATTAGGGCATGCATGTATCTTCTCATAACTCATGCCCATAGAAAAAAGAATATTCTTCTCTTCATAGGTACAATTGGGTCAAACGTTGTCATTAGGAAGCATATCATTTACAAGTGTCAATAATTCCGTGAAACTCTTATCACTCTATCCATTATATGCTTTTAAGTTTAATAACCTTAAAGTAGCGAATAATCAAGTAAATGTCTTACAATTACCGTACAAAGGTTTCTTCGAGTCATTCAATAACTTTTCAAACATTTTTGGACAATCCTGAACACTTTCCTCAACCTTTTGAGTCATCTCCTCTAATGAATGTCCCTCATAGTTCTCAAATGATGATCTACTACTTTCACTCCTAACATCCACATTATCATATTTAGACTCTGTCTCACCATTCTATATCTAACAAGTGTAACTTGTATTAATTCCATACATAAATAAATGATCTCTAAAATCATTAGTGTTGACACACTAAATATAAATATAGTTCATATAAGGACAGACTATTCTACTAGAGTCCTGAGCATGTTCAACCGCAAACTTGATGAAAAACGCCACTCCTTCATTATATTCTCTAGACAAATGATTTATAAACAACCATTTCCGATCCATAGTTTTTCAATCTAGATGTATCCCATGCAAAAGTAGTTATTACAAATCAATTCAATTATAAGTTTAATTATTCACAAATCGCTCATACTTACAAAGAATTAATCTCAAATGTACCATGATATTATGTATATACATATATGTATATATATATACGAATCATGAGAACACATTTCCAAAAATATATTAATACTCAAACTACTTATAAGTAGAAATAGTTCATATATATATATATATACATACATATATAGAAAAACATTATAAAGTGGTTCAAATTACAAAAGATATATATACTACGGGATTAAAGTAATAACAGCACTATATATATCAAAAGATTGCTAAAGCCCAAATACCTAAATAAGAAAAACTTATAACCATAAAACTAAATCCCTCGGTAGCCTCATCGAGCCCGAATAATAACTATAACTCTCAGAGTCCACTCATCATGATATGTCATCTGATCTCT
Organism: Tamarix chinensis; assembly: GCA_030549775.1. Lineage (NCBI taxonomy): Eukaryota > Viridiplantae > Streptophyta > Magnoliopsida > Caryophyllales > Tamaricaceae > Tamarix > Tamarix chinensis. The sequence goes on along the minus strand of CM060174.1, from coordinate 68,811,321 downwards.
CTCATCATCACCAGAGATTCTAGTCACGGATACTCTAGGGTGACCAGTGTGGATACTTAGAGGCAAGCTATGATGAAACCTCCACTTATCATCAATCACCATCAACTCTCTCAATATCCTATCATACTCTTTGGCAAACACCTTACCCTCAATAAATCTCAGGTGTGGTGCATCAGTGTGGTGGACAAACCAATGCAAAAAAGTAGATGTAGCCAACGACCATGGCTCTATCTGCCATAGGGTCAACAATAGGTGATAGGATCTAAAATGGAAGGGATGATAGGATACGCCAATCGCATACAACCGACCTAGCTCGTTGTATAACCATATGACATGAGTCCATAAATCAGTATATGGCACCATGCATAGACATGGTGGAGGGTATATCATCCCACTAACTACAAATGAGAACCACTAAATTTTATCATTAAGGTTGTTCTTGAAAGGATCTAAATTACAGAATATGTAAGCTAATCTTCAACTAGCAAGACAAATCATTGATATATTCTACCATATCTTAACCAACTATGTGAAGATAACAATATACCCACATAAGATACTCATCATAAAACTTATAATCTTAAAATGATTTTTATTTATTTATTAATTAATATAAATGTGTCATTAAATATAAAAAAAAGATAAATTACCAAAAAAAATCCCTTCATTTACTCCTGCTACATTTTTCAATGAGTTAAGTTCAATCAAACTTCCTCTTATTATACTCGGCATATAAAATATAATGGCATAATCTTGAGTTATATATTTAACAAACTGGCTAAACATCAAACTGGCTAAACATCAAACTATCATCAAATCTTTCAAGCTACACATTAAAATCAAGTAGATATTAATAAGCTCATATATTTAAGTGAAGTGTAATGATATGATATTATTAAAAGTAGAGTTGAGAATAATATATATAATAGTTTGTTATAAGAGAACATATTAATTATTATATTTAGTATAATAAATGCTAAACCCTAACCCTAACCCTATCCCTATACCTAATCCTAAACCTAGCTAAATATAATTAAACCCTAATAAATACCATATAATAATAATAATAATAATAATAATAATTATTATTATTATACACAATTATTCCTCTCTATTTAATTATTCTCTTTTATATTTAGTATAATAAACGCTAAACCCTAACCCTAACCCTAATAAATTATAATAAAAACTAACCCTAAACCTAAACCTAATAACTATAATTAAACATAATAGATTATATATTATTATTATTATTATTATTATTATTATTATTATTATTATTATTATTATACACAATTATTCCTCTCTATTTAATTATTCACTTTTATATCTTTTTTATTTTTCTATATCTATTTAATCATCGTCAAATAAAAATCATTAACATGCATCTCTAATTGAAAATTTCAATTAATGATGTGCATATATAAACATTTAATTATATGGCATTTCCTAACATCTTATAGTGTCCTATACTTATTAATGAAAATGTGTGCATATATAAATATATATAGTTTTTACGAGTGACATTACTAATATTTTTAAGTCTTTTATTTCTCTTCGTAATTAAGCACTCATGCATGTTATATATATATGTAAGGTATTGGCCAACATAATCATGCATGTTAATATATAACAGTACTGACAAATTCAATAATGAACATCAATATTTTTCACCAATGCATCAACCACACATTTTTCAACAACAAACTACAATTTTTCAATAATAAACAATGTAACCTGCATCAACATGCATGCATTTATATATGTATATATATATATATATATATAATAAGAGAAAAAGCTACTTGCGGAAGAACAAAACTATACGTAAAAGGAGTGGTGGTGAGCAAGACAGTTAGCGGCGAGCAAGAGGAGAGAGGCGACCGCCTATGAAAATGATAGAGGAAGAAGGACCAAGTGTAGGCAAGGTGCCAAAGAATGGCAGCACATGCAAAGCCGAGAATGGTAGAGGTGTGGTGGTGCAAGTGAAATAGTGGTTGCTCGAAGTTGGTGGTGCGAAAGAGAATAAGTGATGGTTTCCCCGAGTTGAGAGGAGCCGAAGTGGTGGTGCACTGTGTAGTGGTGAAAACATTTTCAAGAGAAGGAGAGTAAGAGAGGGAAAGTGCAGAGAATGTAAGCATCTAAAATTTTTGGCACAAAACAAGAAAGGAATGAAATAAAAGGCGGAAGATTGGGTTTTAATAACGTCTCCTATAAGAACCGTTATTAAAACTTCTCGACCTTTTAACAATGGTTATTATAGAAACCGTTATTAAAGGAGCTTTTAATAGTAGTTTTTCATATACCATTATTAAACTACTGTGTATAATTTAAGTTTTAGGGTTTTAATAATGGTTTTGAACTATAACCATTATCAAAACTGTCCTGCACATTAATTTTTACACATTTGGCAACAGATTTCTAACCACTGTTATTAATGTACCGTTATTATTTTCTTTTTTCTTAGTAGTGTTGTTGTTGTTGCTAATGATGTTGTTTTTGATAACTATATTGTTTTTGTTATATATATTGTGGTGGTGGTGGTAATGGTGTTGATATTGGTTTTATTGTTGCTTCTATTGTTATGTATATCGTAGCTACATTGTTATTGGTGTTGTTGGTGTTGTTGTTGTGGCTACTACTATTTTGGGTGTTGGTGTTGTTGTGGTTGTATTTTTGATTGTTTTTGTTAGCATTATTGATGATTATGATGTTTTTGTTGTCATCGTTGTTGTTTTGGTTATCATTATAATTTTTGTTACCATTGGTGTTGTTATTGTCATTGTCATCATTATCATTGATGTCATCATGGTTAGTTTTTTATTATTTTTTTCATCCTTGCCACCACTATCATCTTAGTTGTTGTTGATGGTGGGGGTGGTGTTGTTGTAGTCATGGTTAATGATGGAATTATTTTCATCGTCAAGGTGGCTGTTTTTGTTGTAGTAGTTGAGGTGGAGATCATATACACATATGGAGGACATCATAGATCAATTTTAATTTCACTTGTAGATGAAATATTTCATTAAAGAGGCTGTCTTTATTTTTTTTGGTCTTTATAATGTCATTGATGGTGAACTTATCAAAGTATGTTTCAAAACATAGATAAGTGAGACGAATAGAGGCAACTACTGAAATGATATGGTACATATAATTAGACATAGATTAACTATAATAATGATGAGGTTGACGAATAAAGGTAACTACTGAAATGATATGGTACACATAATTAGACATATACTAACTATAATGATGATGAAATCCTAATTTATAAAATCTACCTTTTTAGTACAAATATTTATCTTAATTCTTTCTTTCATTTTCCCAATTGATTTTTAAATTTATTAAAAATTATCCTAATTAATGATTGCATATATATATATATATATCATAAAATGCTTTATTCACAACCTTAATTATTAATATAATAACTAAATATTATTTCTTCTCACATATAGAATTCAAGTTTAAAATATCAATTAAATAGAAATGAAACTAATATTACATATATAATAACAAATGAAAATATTAATATTAACAATATAACAAAAAATAAAAAAAAATAAAAAAATGTCTAGAATTTTCCTTCTTAATTTTTTTTTATCTAAATTCTTATAATTTAACATTTTTTTAATTATTATATAAACCCAATACATTTATTTCTTTCACCTTTTTATAACTTTTTTTCCAATTAGTATTTGTATTAATTATAGCAACAAAAAAAAAGTGCATCCACCTATGGTCTTATAGAAACCTATCCACCATACTCATCCATATATCATATTTACATTTAAGCTAAGGGATTGTCACTCTTCTAGCAATGGTGATTGCATTACTCCTCTTGATAACTTCAGTATCTCGATCACAATTTTGGAAAATTTATAGGTTTCTTTCATGCCAAATACTATAGATAAAGAAGAAAAAGAATGCTCTTAATAGCTACTTTTTGGCCTTTATGTTGTCTTATTCTCATACAAAAGGCTTGTACTGGGGTTTTTCCAACTTGTGATCAAGTCACTTCTTCTAGCAACTACCTTGATTTGCTGCCTAATGGATCTACTGAAAGGGAAATCAATGGATAGGTGTTCTCTAGTCTCTAACTTCTCATCAACACCATCTGGGTTAGTTATTGCCAATCCCATTCTAATAAGCCTATCTCTTATAGGTAGTATATTCCTCATAGCCAACCAACATGGAACCTTTTTTTTTTGGAGTAACATGTAGTTATCATACTAATTTTTCCCATAGTTTCTTTGGATGATTAGATTTAAGTTGTTCATAAGCTTGAGCAATACTAAACTCACCCTTATTAATTATTCTCAAGATGTCATTACTAAAATAAGGTTGGAAGATAGGTCTTATTGAGCTAATTTTGTGAAACAACCATGAAATGTAGCTATATGGCTTGAATTTTCACATATTAACCCTCTTGAGATAAAAATTATGAACCCATTTGGCCCAAAATGAGTCTTTCTTCATGCTAATATTCCATAGGAGCTTACCAAGGGCACGAGTATTCTAAAGACTCAAATCAAACAAGTCAAGTCTTCCTTCATCCTTAGGTATACAAATATCAACCCAAGCCACCAAAGATTTTCTTATGTTAGTAAGTTTGTTTGACCAAAGAAATTATCTACACGAGCTGATGAATTTATGAATCCCTTTTTCTGGAAGCAAAATAACTTGATTAAAATATAGTTACACATTGGACATGATTGAATTTACCAACTCTAACCTTCCATAGTTGGATAAGAAAATGAAGGTCTGGTACCTAACTCTTGTTGTCACTTTCTCTATGATAAGTTAATGATGTGTAGAAGTAATCTAAGAAGAAGAGAGGGGCATACCAAGGTAGGTGATAAGGAAAGTACCTTGTTGGAGTCTTATAAATGTATTTGCCATGGTTCAACTTGAGACCTAATAGTTGGAGGCATTGCTTCAAGTGAGACATAAGGTAGTAGACACTTCTAAGATCACCATAGGAGTTCAGAAAAATGTCATATTTGAAATAAAGATCAAGGATTCAAAGAGCCTTACACCTTGTATGATATTTAAACTCAAGGTTTGTCTAAAGAAGCTTGAGGTTCCTACTGAGATAATCCATTACAAGGACAAACAATTAAGTTGAGAGAATATCCTTACCTGAGAACTCTCCTACCTTTAGAAGGGGGGTTAAAGACCATTGTGCATGATATAATAGGACACAGTGCAAATATAATCCATTATAAGGTTGGTAAAATGAGCCAAAAATCTATAAATAATTAACAACAAATGTGAAAATTCTTAGTTGACCAAGTTGTAAGCTTTTTTAGGTCAATTTTTGTCATGCATCTAGGGGAGATGCCTTTTCTTGAGTAGTTCCTCACTAATTCATATTCTAATAGTATATTTTCCTCTATAATTCTCCCTTTGATGAAAGCAAGCTAAGCCAAATCCACAATGTCGAGCATTATGCTTTGCAATTTGTGAGTGAAGAGTTTAGCCAAAATCTTGTAAAGCATGGTGTAGAAAAGAATTAGTATAACTTCAATCACCCTTTGTTCATTTAGATTTTTCAAGAATGAGGGTGGAGGATATGATTTTCACTTTATTAGGAATAAGGCTTATAGCTTTAAACTCCTTAATAGCTAATATAAATTCCTTACCAAAGATTGATCAAGAACCTTTGAAAAAACTAGCATTAAAAACATCAACCCTAGGTGTCTTGTTATCACCCACTAACCAAACAACATTCCTAACCTCTTCTAAATTGAATGGTGTTGCTAAAAAGTAGCTAATGATTTGAAGACTTAATTATACCTTAAGTAATCACTTAAGTTTTAACATGACCAAAAGAACTAGCTGAGGTGCCCAATAGTCCCTTATAGTAAGATCAAAAGGCATGTTGAACATCTTAAGGTGTTCTTACTTCATTATTAGCCTCATTTAACAAAGAAGTGATTATATTTCTATGATGTCTCTTATTAACCTTGGAAAGAAAAAAATTTGGTTTTATCCCCATAATTCAACCATTATACAAAAGATTTTTGTTTAAGAAAATTTCCTCAAGCCTAAGGAGATGCTAATACTTGTGTTGAAGTGTTTTGTCTTAGTCTCTAAAATGGACATCATGAGGATAAGAATGAGTAATCTATTATATATTGGCCAAATTCTCCTTAGATGCAATTACTCTTTGAGAAATGGAATCTTATTTATCCTTATTTAGCTACTTCAAATCCTAATTGATAGTTTACATCCTTGAAAAAATCCTAAGGAAAAAGCTATCTCTCAAAGAAGAATTCTTGTGTTTCCCAACCAAACATAGAAACTTAGCATCCTCCATAAAAAATTGGAAAAACCTTGAAGGGATTTCTTCCTTTGCTAATATGTTGATGAAATTAAGAATATTAGGGGAGTGACTAGAAATAACGGGGCTTTGAAAGAAGGCATTAGCCAATAAAAACTTATCAATCCAATCTTAATTAAATATAGCATATCAAGCTTACACATTATCTCCCTATCACCATTTATTTATGTTAGAACAAGTGAAAAAAAAACTTTATATTTATTAACAAAAACACTTAGATGTTGGTAGGAATGTAAAATATCTTGCATATTAGTGAAATCAAGTGCCTAACTTTGGAACATTTTTCTAGTGTGTTGAACGACATTTAGGTATCCAATGATGAGTCAGGGAACGACATGAGTAATCAACCAATCCCACAATCTTTTTCTTTCATCACTAGTGTTAAGAGCATGAACATATGTCATGCTTAAAGCAAAGGCAAGCTGAGAGTGAGAGATAATGTAGTAAAAAACATGGTCACAAGAGAACATGTGAGAGATGCTAAATATTGGGGTCTCAAGTGACCCAAATTTGACCGTTGTGATGAAAATAATAATTTGATAACCTTTGTATGAATGATAGACCATATTGAATACTTTAAGGAATTTATTTTTATTCACACGAGTCATAAAAAAATAACTATTGATAAACCATTAGTCCTACAAAATTTCTTAACCTCTTTGTGCTTAAAGATATTATTGATACCACGTAAATTCCACACACTAAGCATAACCAATATGATCAATTTTAAGACTAACACTGCTCTCCATTTGGCCTTTTACATTTTATTTTTTTATATGACTTAGAAGTGCCACACTATATGCTTGTTATCAGCCTTGCTCTTAGTTATGATTTTCTCTATTAGTTCAATGCTAGTCTCTAGTTCCTTTCTAATAGAAGGCGTTAAGGTAACTTCCTCAGGGTTATCCATTGAAGTTGAAGCATGTGCCTGAAGCTAAGTTAGAGTAGAAAAAACTAGAGAGAGAGATGCCACACCCTATACATTATTATTTATATCTGTCATTCAATGCTTCTATGGCTCTTCCACTATAGCCTCTTCTCTTTGTGACTATCCTTTACCATCACCCTTTCACCATATTGTTTAATGCCAACTTGCTTGCTCTTAGCCCCATACTTAGTACAAGAAGTAACAATATGGAAAAATTTATCACAAAAGTGATAATAGGAAGGTTTCCAGTTAAAAAGCACTTGTTACCTTGACTCAATACCCTCGAGATTGGTAATAGTAACATGGGTTGGTAGGTTCTATTTGACATTTACTTCCATAAGAACTATAGGGAAGGATACCTTTTCCTTGGTGATAGTAACAAAAATTGTGCAAACAAGTATTTCCAAGACACTAGAAAGAAAAATTAATGTGTTAATGGATCACTAATCCAAATATAATCAGGGAACTTAACCTAAAGAGGTAAGATTTGTAATGAAAACTAGTCAATACACATCCTTCATTCCCATAATTTAAGAACTAGCAGCTTAATAAAGTAATTCTAGTGTTCTTGAAGAACAAGTTGAGCATGCTCCATAGTATCAACCTTAAATAGAAATAAACCATGCCTATGCATCATTACTCAGGGTAGAGGAATGGCTTTCCACTAGGATTGAATAAATCCACAAATTTGGTTATAAATTAGGGCATCACCAAAAAGTAAACCTACCAAAGTGTTCTCCCATGATTCAATGTCCTTGAAGACATCTTGTTTCTCTAGTTGTACATGAGCAAATCCTTTTTTAGTACATGGTGGAACAAACTCTAGTCTTACACCATGATTAAGGTTCCTATTACTGACAATGAAATCTCTCTAATATTATCCTTATGACTTATTATTTGGCATCTCTAGACGATCCTATACTAAAGTTTGTATCTCCGACAAATGTTTATTTCCCTTTGCACCTTCTGATACTTCACATAATTATGAATCAGCTACATGAGCCTTTGGAATTGCATTAGGGTTTTCCATGGGGGTCTTTACAATATCTTTCACTCTAGAGGTTGGAGTTCTTGTTGTTACGTGAAGGGAAGTACCCATATCATGCAGGTCATATGAATAACCGAGTGGGGACTCTTTCTTATAACAACACTTGACCATTTTTCTCCACTTAAATCACCTACCAAAGTACCACTAGATGACCCTAACAAATGAATATCACTAACCATCAAAAAGGACTTTTTCCTTTTATCTATGGCTACCGGCATGCCTCACCCTAACCTAGGAGAAACGAGGCATGATATAGGAGGCAAATTCTTTACAAGGTGATATGGATTTAATAACTAGGTGCTACAATTGACACTATCATAATTAATCACTAATATCTACATGTAAACTAGTGATTTATTCACAATCTTAGTTATCAATATGCTAATTAATTACTATTTCTTCTCATATCTAAAATTTAAATTTAGAATATCAGTTAAATAGAAATGAAATTGATTATCTTAGTTTATTGATTATATGTGTCCTATTTTATTTTATTTTTTTGAAGTTACAAAAAATAGGACACATTCTTTAAAAGTACACATGCATGATCATAAACTAGTAGTAATAGCAAGGATAAATTCCACTTAAGTATTATAACATTTGACTTAATTTTACTTAGGTACTTCTTGTTTCAATATTATTTTCACTTTTAGTTTAAGAACACTAAAATAATAAAATTTGTGTGTGTGTATTTAACATTGTTTAACATAAAAGTAAAATAACTTAATTTGTTCGGTATACAAAAAAAATTCATTCATGATATTTTATTTATATTTAATTTAATATCAAACTATAAGACAAATAGTATGTATAATATAAGATATAATTTTTTGAGGACCAAAAATATAAAAGAAAATAAAAACGTAGCTTAATAATTAAAATTTTTGCACATATAAAGTGAATTTCAATTTTAAAGAATAGTGACAAAACAAGTACATTTACGTATCACGGGCAAATATCACCTTAATGCGTGATGACCGCACACTGATCAAATAAATGATAATTTTTGGCTATCCATCCCAAACGATAAACATGAACGAACGAAAAATCTCTACTACCCATGTGTATTATTTCTTATTTTATTTGTTTGAAAAACACTTTCTTCGGAAGGGGAAGGACCAAACAATATATTAGCTACTTTAATCCTCACTTGAGGACAATTTCAAAACTCAAAGTCAAAATGGATGCATTACAAAGATGTGTTAAAATATCGACACCCTATATTTTTGACCTTTTGTTACAATAATAAATGATAAATCATGACTTGTTTCAACTAATTATAAAAAATTATATATATATATATATATATATATAATTATTTTTTAAAATTATGATAAAAAATTTCTTAAAATATAATTATATAGAATAATTACTTTTCGTAAATGATGTCAAAAAAGAGAAAAACCGATGTATTATAGCCCAAAAGAGTGCGCTTTATTTGCCATAATTGATAGCATAAGTAGCTGAAGTCAAAGCCTTATTGTGGCGGCAGCCACGTACACATAAAGGAAAAGAGGAACATTGGCGCTACCGCCTGCCGGTAGTCCCTCATTTTTTAGTGAGCACTAAGATAAATGTGATCGATTTGAATGATTTTCCAGATAATTCTTGATCAATCATTCTAGAAAATGTCTCGAACAGAGGGTCCAATATTTCTTCACCAAAGTGATGGCGAATCATGGATTCTTGAATAGCTCTTGTTGTCTTTGCAATCATATGCCCGTGGCTCATATGAGTATCCGTCTTACACATCTCCAATCGATCTAATGTAAAAGATCCTTCTTTTCTCACTTCTTCCTCAATCTCGACTTTTGATGGTGGATACAAATGAATATCATATGAATCAAGCTTTTGTTGCTCAACTTGACCCTGTAGGTACCACCCATAGAAAATGAAAATGATTAATGTGATAGAATATAATGATTGTCTCCGCCTCCCTAATTTGATATATAATCTATTCGAATGATTTTTAAATAAGAGGATCTATATATATATATATATATATATATATATATATATATATATATATATGTTTGTTAATAATTTTATATTTTTTTATAGATACTTAATGATAAATAATATTTCACGATAATGATAGTTTTACCCATCGAAATAAAATTACATTATGGAAATAACTTAGTATCAAATAGAGTCTTTATACAATAAATGCCCTCTAGCTAGAAACAAATCAAAAATTCTATACTACATAGTGATAGTATGTACCTTTTTTATCAATTCATCAAATGAGTTTGTGAGAAGTTGCCAGATCTTCAAGTTGCCTCTATTAATGTGGTCTTCACCTTCCCTCCCAATGAATGTTAAGACCATTCGTCCTCCCTCTACTAACTCTTGAGATCGTAACCCAAGAAATAATGAAAAGTCCTCTTGGAATTGCTTGTGATATGCTTGGCTTACCAATGGAGGGCTATTTTTTGTAATGTAGATACTACCTTTATTCATTGACTCGCCCTTCTTATTATAAATTGCTGGAGGAATCTATATGTTGATGAGATAAAATGTTTATTAGAACCAGAACAAAATCAACGATGATCTTGAATATAGATATTTTAACAATATATATATATATATATATATATATAAGTTAATAAATTTCTAACATATATATTCATTATCTAGATGTCGAGAAATTAAGCCAAGCCCCATTGAAATCACATGGACACAATGCCAATCTATTTGTACTATATAATTTGACGTAAGGAATTATTTCTCCCTTTTGTATAATCATTTTTTCTTTCTTCTTTATACCTTTAACACATTTTTCAATGTGCCAAGTGTCCTACACTAACATTTATTTTAATATTTTTATTTAACTTTGTAATTAGGTATATATATATATATATATATATATATATATAAGTTAATAATTTTCTAATATATATATTCATTATCTAGATGTCGAGAAATTAAGCCAAGCCCTATTGAAATCACATGGACACAATGTCAATCTATTTGTACTATATATTTTAACATAAGGAATTATTTATCCTTTTTGTATAATCATTTTTTATCTTTTTTCTTTATACCTTTAACACATTTTTCAATGTGCCAAGTGTCCTACACTAACATTTATTTTAATATTTTTATTTAACTTTGTAAGTAGGTATCTATCATATTTTTAGACATATACTTCCATATTTCTTTAGACTTAAACGTCTACATTATCTACACATGATACTTTTGTCTTGATAAGTAAACTTTTATTAATAATATGCAAGTTCAATTTAAACTTCAAGTTTATTTTATACATTATATATTACATTGAACATACATCATTGCACAATACCAAGGAGGGAGAAGATGAGTACTAAACCATGTTAAAAACAAGACGGTTATCCTTGAGTTTGGGACTAAACTAGGGGTGACAAATGAGTTGTTTGCATCGGCTTTGGGTTCAGATAGTTTAAGATCAAATCAAAGTGATCAGGTTTATTAAGCGATTTGTTTTAGATTACATTTTTTTAGACTATTTTGGTTGCTAACTTCATTTAATTTTAGTTATGGTTCAAATAAATAGCTCAAACAGAGTTTGAATGAGGTTAATGTCTGACTTATTATTTCTTCTTGATTTTAATTTAATTTAGATGTATAGGCTTTGAGTCATATTGAGCATAGGATGGATGAACTATGTTCATGTTATATCGTAGAACATGATTACCTAAGGTGTGATCATGTTTACTTGGGTTATACTTAATCTATTTAGAATTAGCCTATTTAACTTAGTATGATTTAAGGATAATAATAGATTGGATGTATAAAATCTAGATCTTGACTCATTTATGGTACCTAAATTTGATCTATATCTAAAGAATTTAAATACTTTAGACTCAAACCCAAACTCATTGAGTGTGATAGGTAAATGAGTTTGAGATGGGTCAAACTATTATTTTCCTTTTAGAAATAAATAATTTATCTAAATATTAACATATTTTTATTTCTAAGTTAATATGTAATTTTTTGTTGAGAGTATTTTGATCCCTAAAGATCTTGAAAGTAAAATTGGTTAGTTTATAATTAAAATTTCCTTATAGATTGTTAATTTAAATAGGCATAAATAAAATCAAAAATAGAAACTAAAAGTCTCAAGAAGATCACAAGAAAATTGGGGGGGGGGGCAGGGGAGGGGGATATTAACATAATAATAATATAATTAGTTAGTATGAATATGTAAATATACATACATACATACATACATACATACATACATACATACACAAGAGAGAGAGAGAGAGAGAGATCCAATAGATTCACAATTTTTATTTTTTTTAGAATTAAGAACTTTTGGTATGAACCATTATATCAAAGATAAATTGCTGGGATAAAAAATAATACTACAATAAAATATACTCTTATTTGACAAAAAAAAATACATCTAATTAGTTAAGAAAGCTATTTTTAGTACGTAAGGAAACTATAGCATGTGTTTACGTTTGCAAAACTAGTTTTTTTTTTTTAATTCTTCACCTTCAATTTTCCATAGAAAATAAGAAAATAGTTTTCCATAGAAAAATTGAAAAAATGTGCTCATTTTTTCATATTATGAAAATGACATTCAAAGATAGACATTTGAAAAGGTATTCATGTTTATACTACTACTACTACTACTACTTCTTGTTATTATCATTTTTAAAATAGTAAAAATAAGTTGAATTAAAATAATTTAATGTGTATTATTATTATTATTATTATTATAATTTTATTAATAGTAGTTATATCATTAATAATACTTTCTTATTAATTTTAATGTTATTAATAATAATATTGTTATTTTTAGTAGTATAATAAAATATTAACAATTTTATGGTTAATGGAAATGATAATTCTATAAATATTATTGTTTAACATTTTTATTACTAATAAAATTTATATTAGTATTCATAATAGTAACAATACTAATAATATTATTGTTATTAATAATATTACCAATAAAAAAGATATTTTCATTAATATAAATTTTATTTTTATTAATATTAATATTAATATTAATAAAATAATATTTATAATAGTGGTATTATTGATTTATTATGAACTTTATTTATTATTATTATTATTATTATTGTCATCATCATCATCATCTAATTAGATAAATGGAGAAAATAAGCACATACATTTATATTAAAAATTAGAAAATAAAGTTAGAAAACTGTATTTTTAAATATATTAATGAGAAAAATGGAAAATAAAAATTATAAACATGTTTTCTAAATTTCTATATGACTGGAAAGTTTTTTAGAAAGCAAAACAACCTTGTTTCCCACAAGTAAACTTATCTAGGTAGCTAAGGAAACTAATGATGGTTCTCAATCAATTCCTCAACATGCAATGTGGTTCTCATTATATTATATTATATTATATATATGGATCCAAACTCTTAGGGTCCAAAAAAAACTCATACCTAGATCTCCTATGAATGAGGCAAGTTTGGGATTAATTGTCATTTCTAGTATGATTAAACTTACTTGAGTAGGATTTTTATAAGTATACAAGTTAAGAGTAATATAGCACCACATGACCAATCTTCATCTATAACTCAAATGATAAGAGTTGGATAAAAAGATTCTTAGGCCATGAACCATGAATATAGGTTGGTTGCCTAAACCACATAAAATAAAGTGTCTTTATTCTTGACTTCTTGATTCTTAAATTGTTTATTCTTAAATTATTGGTCTTTAAATTCTTTTTTTTTTCTTATCTATCTTGTGAGAAATCCAAGATCCCAACAATTGGTTTTAGAGTCACATAAGATGAATTAGGGATTTTAGCACTGGGTAAAGGAAAATAAAGATTGACAAGTTTAATGGTTTCAATTTCACTTTGTGAAAGATGCATAAGAAGTGATAATGACCCCTATCTAGTTATTCTAAATCATCATGCCAAGTTGTTTTATGAGAACATAATCATTCTCTTAGACTTAAAACCCTAAGTTATAATCACTCGAAAAAATTTAATATGGACCCTCAAGACGTAATCACCTAAAAGGCTCTTACTCTATCCAAAAATGATTTCAAGAGTAGAGGGTTTGTCACCCATATATACTATTCAATGACCCCCTCATGAATCGATGTGAGACATAATGTTCTCAATCCCTTAGGTTGCTTTTACTCGAAAAGAGGTGTAACCACCCTAAGAATCACATGACCAACTACAGTGAGACTCTAATACTAGATGATAAGTATCCTATCTAGCAATTTAAAATTACCATATCAAATGGATTTGTTGGAACATAATCATTCTTTCTAACCAAATCCCCAAGACGCAGTCACGTGGGACCAATGGATATGACCCTAAAAATGTAAGTGCCAATGAGGCTAAGCATAATTTCTTGGGAAAGGCCTTGATTCCAATCAAAACATAATTGAAGAGTGGAGGGATGACCCCCTCCCCTTATATAAACTACCTAATAACTCCCTCAAGAACTGATGTGGGATACATCATGATGAAGGACTGTCTATATTAGAAAGATCTTAAGAAGATAAGCTAGAATCAATGGATAAGTCATAATGGAATGCTTTAGACATAAAGATTTTAAAAACTACCCACTTAAGTCTGACTCAAAATATTGCATTCACCATTATGAAGAAGATAATGATAATAAACCTGATGAAGACCCTTTTTTTACATCTATGAAAAGCCCTCTAAAATAAAGAAGGTATTTTTATGTGCAAGCAATTTAATTTGGAAAAGTTCAAAAGATATATTTGTAGCATACATAATAAGTTGAGCATTTTTGGATAGGATCCTTTTGGTGGCAAAGGCTTGAAATGAAAGGAAAAACATGGTCTATGTAAAATCTAATGTGCAAGTTATTATTCTTAGTGATTTTGGAGAAATTGCTTTGGAAATTCTTAAATGTATTTCTAATCTTTCAATACTTAATGATGTTAGAACACCAAAATTCTTTGAGATTAAGAAGTAAGTTGTCAATTAATGCTTCAACCTTGTCTTCCTGAGTGGAATTTGGAGGAATTTATATCAAATTAAACTCCCATTTCCATGGTTATATTTGTTGATATTTATGCTATTAGATGAAGAAAAGATTAATGAAAACTATGTATGGTAACAACTTGTATTTTTCACCCTATCCCTTTTTTATATTTTCATTTGTTTATGTTGATTTGGGTCCTACATTATTATTTTTAATTCTAGATAAGTAATTTGATTCAATAATAAACTCATCAAAAGGGTAACTGATGTTTTAAATGTTCGTAGAATCTTCTAATATTTTCTTGTTAATAATCACATAGAATGCATATGTAAAATGTTAAAAAAAATAGATAAACTCATTCCTTGATGGAATAGAAAATTATATTAGTAAAAAATTTATATTAGTAATCACATAGAATGAAGTGCATGGAAAATATTATTATTATTAAAATTTATATTAGTAAAAAATATTATTATTAATATTATTAACAATATTTATATTATTATAACTTACATAAATAATAATAATAATAATATTATTATTATTATTATTACTTCTATATATAAAAATAAAATTATAATAAATTTTCATAATAATAATAACATTAATATCATTATTAATAACAATGATATTATTATAATTATTATAACTAATCTTATTATTATCACGAATGTTTTCAAGATTAACATAATAATTATATTGTTTTTGTTATTGTTATTATCATGGTTAGTTGTGATATTATTAATAACATTATTATTATTATTATTATAATGAATTCTAATTTTAATATTATTTTTATCATGATTATCATGAGATTTTTTATTTTTATTTTTATCATCATTATTTTTTAATAATGATATTATTATTATCACTATTATTAGTAATAATAATTGACATGATCATCATACTCGTTGTCATCATCCAATCTAAAAGAAAACAAACATAATTTAAATTTTTTAAAATTAAATGATAGTTTTATAATATGATACGTTTTCTAAATTTTTCATGAAAAATAATTTCCCTTAAGATCAGTGTTGGTGGTATATTTTTTCTGATGCCTTCTCTTTTGTTGTTGCTTTGATCCAATGATTTTGTTGCTTTGTTCTTCCAAACCTGAGTTCATACCTTTTGTCTTTTTTCCTCTCCGTAGGTTTCTCCCTCCCCATTTTTATAGTCTTTTTCCCAAAGTTCATTCTATCTCTCTCTCTATATATATGTGTGTGTGTTTGTGTGTATGGTGCTCGATTGTGAGGCCGTTGAAAATTATTGTTGATTTATGAAAGTTGAGGGTTGTAGCCTTGATTTTGATCGAATTGTTGAGTACAACTATGGTTTTGGAGAAGGAATACCTCCTACACCTTCGAACTCCGGTTTGGCCCATCGAGTACGATATCACTGGTCGGATTTTGTTCACTCGTGATCCGGGCGGGTCTGTTTTACTAATCGAAAGACCGACACCAAAAGACAGGAGATGCACATACCTTGGACAACCAGTGCAGACTATAACACGACCAAATGAAGTGCACACTTTTGCCTGGAAATAATCTTGAATAAAACGATCCTGGAAAAGCAGCTACGGGAATAAAGGTTTCTCCTGAAACCTGGTCAGAGGCAGATTCACGATCACGTTTCTGAAGATCCCTACTGAGTTCTTCTTGAAATCTAGGCAAAGCCTTAAAGATGGAACTGAAGTCATTTGTGGGAAGATCATTTAGGTAGACCGCGAGCTTTGGTGGATGGATTTGCTTAGTTGTTCTGGAAGCTTCTTGGACTGCGAGACACAAGCACTTCATTGCAGGCAAGGAAGTGGTGCCAGGGCCACAGCCTAAGTCAGCTATGGTTACGGTGCATGGTGTTGTTTTCAAGTATAGCTGTTGGATTGCCTCCACAGCTATGGGGCTGATCGTTTCGAATGTCTTCCTCTGGTAAAAAAAAAACCAAAAAAAGGTTGAGATTTGATAATGCTGAGCAAGAGCGCATACATGGTGAAGAGTGAAAATTGCATAAAGTAATCAAAAACCTGGAGTGAGGAATTTTTTGCATAGCTGGTCTCCCCATCGCCTTCTGCCATATGAAAGCTTTTCTGAGCATCCATTTTGTTTGAAGAGGGCATGCGCGGGTCTCGCCTTGTCGTTCCCCTATAAGCCTATATATTAGTATTTAGAAAATTACTGTCTCTCGTTCTTCTATTCTACTTTTCGTCGTCCTCATTGAATTTCGTTTAAGAAATAAGAATACGAAGGTATTATGAAACGTCAAATGATTGACCTTTCTTATTCTACGTTTTGCCGCCGTCGTTGAATTTCATTCAAGAACAGAACTGCGAGGGGTGAAAAAAAGTGTATTCCAATTCTAAATTTGAGGATATTAAATTTAAGGCTGTAAATATAAAAATTAAAATTTATTTTTAAACTTGGAATATTTTTAAAAAATTTTAATCTTTTATTATCTGAAAATTGTTTCCATCGATCCAGGCATAGAAGCAAAAGCTTTCGCTGTTAATTTGTATTACATATTAATTTATATTTTTATAATATTATTGTATTGATATTTTTTTTATATTTATAAAATATTATTTAATTTATATATATACACTTTATTGTTATAATGTTATTGTAATCTTTAAGTTTTTTTTTTTATATTTTCTTAATATTATTGTATTTATATATATTTTTTTGTAATATCATTTTAATCTTTAATTCTATTTTTATATTTTTATATTTATATTTTCGTTGTTATATTTTTACTAATTATATTTTATTTTTATTTTTGTTGTAATTTTTTATTAATTATTATTGTTGTAGTAGAAAAAATTATAATAAATTATTTTAAAATTAATTGAAATTAAATATTAATTATATATATATTTATAAAATATTAATTATTATGTATATATATATTAATATAACTTAAAAATTAAATAATATAAAATGTAAATAGTTTATGATATAATTGATAAAAATAATTGAGCGTTGTAAATTTAAGATCATAATTGTAAAATATTAAATTAAATTTAAAATAAATTAATAAAAATAGAAAAAATAATAAAATATTATAGTTGGGACCTTAAAATTAGAAAATAATATTATAGTTGTTCTGAAAAGATATTTTGAAAAGTCAAATAATTGAGTTTTCCTATCCTACTTTTCGTCGCCCTCATTTTCTTTTGCTTAAGAATACGAAGATATTTTGAAAAGTCAAACGATTGAGTTCCATGTGCAATTGAACGCTATTTTATACCGTCCTAATAAAAAAAAAGAAATTGATTCTAATAACTTATATATTTTTTTAAAAATAATAAAAATAGTTTTCAAATTATATTTATATTTTTATTAAAAATAATAAACTAATAAAATAATAAAAATTTCTCAAACCATAAAATTACAATTTAATTTTATCCGAGCTAAAACCGCAGCAAATTAAACCTTATTTACCCCAACAAGTGTTGGTCCATATTTTTCAAACATTCAACGTGTAAGGGTATTTATTACTGGTCGAGAAATAATTGATTGTACAATGGTCAATAAGTAATCGAACAAATTACTAAACAACAAAATTCATAGCACTTAATTGCCTGCGCTAGTTCCCAAAGAAATGGTGAGTTGTATATATACATGAAAAATATATACGTCTGTTTCCGAAATATAATTGATTGATTATATTTAAGCAAAATTCGCAAGTTATTATTTTCTTTGTGCTTTCTTTACGTAGTAAATACTTATTCAAGCAAAATTATGTGTGTTATTTAAGCCATTAAACAGACTTGTTTCGGTATCTTTAAGATATCAACAAGAATGAATGGTCTTTTGAGCAATCTGTATAACTGTAATCAATAAATTATTTATTTATACTATTTTAGCTAAGAAATTTAAATATTTAACAAGTGTCCAAGATACCCATTAGGTATATATATATATATATATGTTTGATATATTTCAATCAATCCATGAATTATTGAGGATATAAACAATCTCATTATGACCATTTTTATATATATCCAATCTGTGTTTAGGAAAATAATAAATATTTATAAATTATTTCTTCTTGTTATAAATCAATAATATCATTCATACTATTATTCATTGATTTTTAAACTTACGCAAGTGAGTGTGTATAAAAATTTTAAAATAATTAAGAAAACGCATGTATAATCTATTAATTATGTAGGAGAAAAAAATTTATTACCCTATAAACAAAATGTTGAGTTTTATTCAGCATGCCCCCTTATATATGTATATATGTATATATGTATATCTGTATATGTATATATGTATATATGTATATATATATGTATATGTATATATATATGTATATGTATATGTATATGTATATGTATATGTATATATATATTCTTATAATAATTGTTTTTCTTCAATCAATAATTTACTATAATTCTGTAGTTTATTTTCTTCTATTAACAAAATGAGAACTTCCATTTTTTTTTAAAATTAACTACGTAATTGTACACATATGCACATATATATAAATATTTGTTTTCTTTACATAGGTATAAAGCATTTATTTTACTTAAATTGATTTAAAACTCACTAAAAAATTAATTAATTATATATTTAATTTTTACCTAATCAATTATCTGAAAATATATAAGTGCTCATTTTAATGTAGGTAATGAAAAAGAAAAAGGAGACAAAATATAAAGTATCCTATATCAACCACATAGTATTAATTATTAAATACTGTCATTCAAAGAAAAATTATATACTCTAAATGTCCATGCCAATTTGTAGAATTCACATGTTGTGAGTGAATTCATTATAAGCTACATTCATTGAATATTAATCATTTAAGTTCAACAATACTTATTGCTATCTTTGTTGTTCATAATTATTCTTAATGCTAAATTGTTAGTGTTTATATTTTGTTTATGTTTAGTTCTTCATTAGTGCGTTTGTAGATTATTGTAATCTAATTTCATAGATTTTTATTAGATAATTACTTTAATATAATCATTTTATTATCCAATAATTATTCTAGAACAAATGGTTATAAGATTTTTGCACTAATTAAGTAGTCTAAAAAACTATAACAATATACATCATCTTATAATAATCATACGTTATTAGATTTTTATCTTCAAAAATTATATACACATATTTTTCCACATGATAGAATAAATTTTATATTTTATAGTTATATAATAATAAGCTAGACTAGATCACTCACATTATTCTCTCCTTTATGCACATTTTCGGTCATAATTAATGTTTGATGTAATAATTTATAGTTTTTTTTAAGAGATACTTTTTCCAATCAATAATTTGAAATAATGCTTATAGATGTTTGTTACATTTCAAGTAATTTAAAATATTATGAAAATATGAATCATTCTATAATAACCATATATTTTTCAATGTCATATTGAGAGAAAAGAAAACTATATATTTGTATTTGTCCATTCCAAAATAATGAATTTATATTTTGTGGAATTTAATATTAAGCTATACTCATAGTGTATCTCTTCTTAATACTCATTCACGGACACTATCTTCATTATCTATATTAAAATTAATTAATTTAGAAAGTTTACTAGATTATTGTAATATCATCTCATTGTTCTTAAATAATGGCTTTGTTATAACTTTTTTTTATGCATCCAATATAGTTATCTTATAATAACTACATTTTATTGGAAAATATTTTATCTTGATGATAAATCATCATATAAGGATAGATTTATAGGCCATCATATGGATTTATATATTGTGAATGATTTTACAATAAATCACACTTCTAATTTAATATATTTATTTCACGCTCATCTCCTATCATTATCTTCGTTTGCCATATATTTCCACTATTATTAAACAAATAACATTGTATATATTTTAATTAAATAAAATTTGTAATAAAATATTTCCATATAATTAATATGTTTAACATACTACAAGATAAATAGATTAAGAAAATGTAGAAAATTAAATTATGTTCCTTATTTTAAGATTTAAAAGTACTTTCAATTGCAATTATGAATAATTATATATATTTCCTTTTCTTAGATATTTTTTTTGAAAATTAATAATATTAGATAAATAAGGTTAAGAATTTAAAATTAGATAATTAGGCCATCATGGCTAGATTAAATCTTAACTATATTTGCTAAGAAATTAAATCCTTATTCTATTACGTGGGAGTAATAGTTAATTATTTATAGTAAATTATAGGGCTAAAGACTAGTTTAATGACCTCAAGTTTCAAAGGTTTAATAATCTTAACTATCTTTTTGAGGATTTAAGGACCTGGACTTTAGTCTAATGATTTATGGGCCTGTACTTTTCTTTTCTTTTTATGGTTTAAGGATCTCAATGAATTTTCTAGCGAGTATTCCCATGAAATATACATTTCTATACATAATATATTTTATGAAAATACACTAATGTTCTAAATGATAAAATATTTTTCCCCTAATTTATAAAGACTATCCAAATGCATGTTCATATCAAAATAAGTGTGTATAGCTGTTTATGTTTTGTGAATTTAGGGGTTCTTAGGAGCTTGTAATGAGTTTAAGTAGTGGAAGGGTGCCAAGGACAAAAATTAGAGGAGAGAGAAAAAATATGAGAGTGATATTATGATTTTTAGATTCTCAAAATGGATAGTGTGGTCAAAGGTATCAAAATTTATTTTCTTCAATAGAGGAATGTTCTAGCAAGGGATTGGTATGGGATACCGGTCTAAGAACAATATAAGATAAAGACAGTCATGTTATGAAGCCTTTTGGGCCGAATCTCATTCTTTGGGTTGAAATTTTAAGGTCTAATAATATTAGTTGAGGAAACATCCATATCATCACTCATTTTAAAAGTTCATCCACCACATCAGCTACTCTTTTAGGGTAGACAAACTAAGCTTCAAATATATTGCCGATGTTCATGTGCATACTTCTATTGTGTAGAAAGACTAGGAGTTAAACATGTTGGTGCTAGTCAATAACCTTAAATTTAAAAACTAACAAAGAAAATCAAATGAAAAGACCATAGAACATTTACAAATAAAGTTATACAAAAAAAATGAGTCACTTATTAATAAATTTACATAAAAATACCATCAGGCACTTACAAATAAAGTCTATAAAAATATTTCTGATCACTTATAAATAAAGTTACACAAAAATATCATTGGGTACTTAAAAATAAAAGTTATATAAAAAGACCATTAGTCACTTATAAAAGATTTCAGCCTTAGCACTATTGGAATCATCTTCTTCCTTGCTATCAACTTTATCACCGATCTCCCTACAATATTTAGGAACATGAATACTTTATAGATCCTCATTATAGTATAATTTTTTATTAGATTTTTGTAACCGGTCACAAGTAAATAAAATCTTGAATTAAGTGTATACTATAGAGGCACTATAAGCATACCATTGAGATTGAAGGTTCTCTTTATAGTAAGCAAACTCTTTATTTGCTGGATATTTGTCTATGGCTTTAGAGTCATCAATGGAGTTCTCTATATTCTCATTCATGCCATTTTGCCACAACTCAATCACCTACTTGGCCTCAACCTAATGTTTCTAAAGATTATGGATTTCTAAATTATTAATTGTCTCCCTATCAACAACTTCTTTGTGTGGCTTCTCGGCCTCCATATAATGCTCCTCTAAGGTTTTTTTTCCACTTCTATGTACTTAGACTTATATTAGGTTACCTTGTAAGTGAGGATTTTAGTGTCTTGTTGGACATCTCTAAGTGCATTAGAGTGCTTTTATACCTTCATTGTATCTGCAAGCCATTTTTTCTTCAGAGAAGTTAGTTGATTATTTGTCTTTCCACTAGTATTGAGTTTGAAATCTTTTGTCAGTGACTGATAGTCTTTTTGTATAACTTTATTTTTAGGTTCCCAACGATATTTTTATTATCTTTATTTGTAAGATATCGATAATATTTTTGTATAAATTTATTTGTAAGTGTTTGATAGTATTTTAATTTATTTATGGTTAGCTTTTAAACATGTGGTTTTGATCGGCTACAATATAATCAAAGCCTAGTAAGTCTAAAAAAGTGAATTATCTGATGCATTTGACCAACAACAATATAATTAAAGCTTATCTTATGTACCCTAGGAGAGTAGTTGGTGTGGTGGATGAATTGTTGAAGAGAGTAATGATATGAGCATTTTCTCAACTAGTATTATTTGACCTTAAAATATCGGCCCAAAGAATGAGATTCAGCTCAACAAGTTTTAAAGTGTGCTAATCTTTATCTTAGATTTATCTCAGACTGGTATCCCATACAGACCCCTTAATGGGTTGGTCCTGTACTTAAGATAGAAAACTTTGTTATCCTTAATTACATTGTATATTGTTCTCTTTCTCTTTTGTCGTTCTACCCCTATATATATAAGGTATTGTATCCATTTTAGGTATTCAAAAATCATAATATCACTCTTATATTTTTTCTCTCTCCTCTATCGTTTGCACTATATAAAATCAATCTAATATCTTAAGAACTCCTCGGTTTATAAAACACCAACAATATATATATTCCCACAATTAGAAAAATATATAATATCCAAGATAAATGATGTATGATTTAGATAACTTAAAAGGAATGATACTACAACATATATCAATAAGATATATTTCTTGAATGAATGCTTATTATTGTGGAACTCCATAGTTAAGTGTGCATATAATACCCCTATTATATTTTTTTAGTACTATAGTTTCTATATTCTATTATTACTATGAGTATAAATATAGTGTGGATCATGTTATGTTATTTTCTCAAGTATTATAAGCCATTTCGAATGTTGGAGTTTTACAAGTATTGTTTCCAGTTAAGGTATTATTTGACTTTACAAAATATTTTAGTTCATATGATATTACTATTATAAAGTATTTTGAGTATTATTGTCTTTATATAATATTATTTTCTCTAGATATTACATTTTTTCCTCTTAATCCTTATTCCTAAATTATTATTTTCATGAGATTCTAATATAATGTACATAATTTATTTATCATTACAAAATATTAGAAAAGAAAATAATAGTAATAATGACAACATATGGTAAGATTTGATTTGATCACTAATGTTTTATCCATAACAAATATAGAGATTATATGATATTTTATATCCTAATAAACAAAATATAGGCTATCAAGATACGACTTTATTAGTTATGAGAATTATATTTATTTTTCAAATTAATTCAATAAATTTTGTAAAAGTGATTAATTCTTTTAAAAAAAATTAGTGGTCTTGATTTGAATGTATGTAGAAACACAAACATGTTTGATGATAGACATGCTATATAACTCAAAATAGTCTGATTAGGTGCATTGATCTTGGGTGCTTTAGTTGGCAAATTTGATTATGCACCCTAGAGTACCTTAAAATGTACACCTTAGATGAAAATTAATAATATATTTAAAATTAAAATTACTATCTATTACAGACCACCCTTTCTTGCTAACTCTACCATTGTGGCTCTTCAGTCCTTACATCTTCACTCTACTCCCCACTAGTATCTAGTTTTTACTGCTCCTTGTTTGTACTCTCCTTAGGAAATCATAGGTGAATAAGGAATTAGTGAACAAAGGTGGCACAAACCAATCATTTTATTCGATTGAAAAACAAAGTGTCATAGAAATGTCATATTGGTCCACCAAAGACAACACTGCAAAAAGAACTAATTATCCAAGGAAATGACAATCCAACAACTTGAACATAAAGGATAACGTTTATAATTTGATGAATTATAAATTTAATGATTTGAAGATCAATAGAAACCAAATAGTTTGTCTTCTTGATTGGAAAAAAAAATTCACAAATAAGTAGAAGCTTTCATCGTCTCTTCTTCCTTTTTGTGAGGAGGTTATCTACTTTAGTGGCTAAATAATGCATATAAATGCATTTAAGAACAATCCAAGACTATGCTTTAGAAATCATCATCATGCTGATAGTTATTTTAAATTAGAAAAAGATGAATCTCCAGTAGGTACTTTATACTAATATGAGGTGTCAATATGTGTGTTCAATTTGGTTATTATTTTTTATAATGTAAAGTGGTCATTAACCTTATGCCAAGTAATAAAATATGATGAGATTAAATAATGATTAATTGAATGTGTCATTTTTAGTATATAAGGGCTTATATTTTACCTCTTCATTATTGTTACTCTTTTTATTTTAATTTTGTTTGTGATTGGATTTCTTAATGTATTTCTCGATTCAAGTTTCACATATTTTTGTAGCTATTGTGTTTGAGGTTAGGAAATTACACACCTCTTGTAGTAGTTCATAAAATGACATTATTACTTAGTCTAAACATTCAGACATAATCACTTAAACAATAAATATAACCACTTTACAATATAATCACTTGAGCTGGACAAACAATCACTAAATTTTTATACATGACAACTTAAACAACAAACATATTCACTTTATAATAAGAAGAACCTTATACCTGACATAATCACTTGAACTAGATAGATAATCACTAAAATTTTAGATAAATCACTTTACAATAAGAAGAACCTCATACCTGACATAATTACATGAACTAGATAGTTAATCACTAAACTTTTAGACATAATTACTTTACAATAAGCAAAATATGATACCTGACATAATTACTAGAATTAGACAAATAATTACTAAACATTTGAACATAATCACTTAAATAGCAAACATAATCATTTTAAAATGAAGAAAACCTTATATTGACATAATCACTTAAACTAGATGGATAAATCACTAAAATTTCTAACATAATCACCTAAACACCATACGTAATTACTTTATAATAAGTAGAACCTATGACCTAATATAGTCAATTGAAGTACACAAACAATGACATAAGTAATAAATATAGTCACTTAACAATAAAGAGAACCTCAAAATGATAATCAATAACAAGTTAAAACATAATCACTCTTATTTGATGTCTCTTAATATATTATCCATAATAAAGCATACTAAGCATGAAATGGGCATAATCAATCACATACTATATACATACCAAAATAAAAATGTATAATCACTATCATAAAAAATATAATCACTATATTAGTAGGCATAAACACCATAAAATTGAATATAATCACAAGGAAAAATTACTAAATTACAAGATAATATTCATTCAGTAATACATGTTTGTGAATTTTATATGATTTTATTTATTTTGTGAATTAGGAAATATTATTTTTTTTAATTTTTTTATTTTTGTGGGAATAAAATAACTAAATTATATGGGACATGAGATAGTCAATATTATAAATAAAGTATAACTTGACAGTTTAGTAATATAAAATCACAAATTTAATTAATTATGAAATAACTAAATTCATTGGGTTTATTTTGTATTTAGTTAATACTTGGTTGTAAATTTAAATATTTTAGTTGGGGTTATATGACAATCATTGAGAAATTTAAGTGTCTTAGTTGCCCATATGCATTCATTTAGATTTTTTTAAAATTATAGAATGTGATTACTAAAGTAATACTACAACTATATTTTTACTATGCATCATAATAGGAGCTTCTAGCAAAATTCTCTTGGGCGTATAATCTCTGCTATAGGTTTAGTCTATTATTACTCGATATCCACTTTATTTTTTTTAATATTATTATTTGATTTGCAATACGATTAGCTAATGGAATGCATGAGATTTACTTTCAGTTAGCATAATTAGACACCTCATAGGATTGGGTCATTAGTAATGGCAAGTTACTTCATACTATAAAAAAATATTATAATCCATGACCATCTAAAAAAAATATTATTTTAACTAAGGGATTATTTTATACTCCCTCTACTTTTAAAATGAAAGTCCTTTTAGGTAGAAAATTTTATTTAAAAAGGGCCTTCTGTACAGAAGTTAATGTTTGTTTTTTCATTTTTACCCTTAATTTTTTTTCCTTTTTTCTTCTATGCAATCATTTATATGTTATTTTTAATGAATGTTTAATCAAAATATTAGGGATATATTCATTGTTTTTTAAAATAGTGTGTAAATTACTAAAATGAAAATTTTGTTATGAAACGAAGGGAGTGTAATTGTAATATCCCAAAACGTTACATAATCATAATATCGGGTAATTAATATCTTAACCTAATCCTAATGTTAGAAAATTGATATCTTTACATTAACCTAATTTCTTAATCCTAAATCTAAATCTAATCATAATCTTTATTTCAGGTCATTAATGTTTTAACCTAAACCTAACCATAGATGCTTTCTATTTTAATCATACCCAAAATCTCTAATCTAAATTTTTAACTTAATTCTAATCCTAACCCTAAGACATATTTCCTTTTTCTCCTTCTCCTTTTATTTTCCCTTTTCTATTTCTCCTTCTCAACTTCCTTGTTCCTTCCCTACATGATTCTTCCTCTCGTTTCTTAGTTTCCACCCCTAAACCTACCAATCCTACATTCATGTCACCATCATTAAATTCGTCAACTCATGGGATATGTCCCTTAGAATTTTGGCAAAATATCTCCCTCGATCATGATTCAAAACCTACCTCTACCTCACTTCTACTGCTACTCCCTTTTGCACAACCTCTTTATATGTACCCCTCTACTTTCTCTCCTTCATTTAATTTCCTCAACTAACTCATACCCTCCCTTTATTTTCGTCAAGTACCACAACCCTCGAATACCCTATTATTCTCCTTCCTTTTTGCCTTGTTTGTTGATATCATATATCATACACCACTTACCAAGAACCACCATTTCCCCCAAAAAACCAATCACAAAAACTACCCATCAACCTTTCCTCATTTGTGTCATAAACCCACGCACAACCTTCAAATGTCGAGCTTTCACGCCGCACTAACCCACCATTTCACCTTACCCCATTGCACCCCATTAACAATGGTAACGAATGTCATATTCCCCTTCTTAGTTGTGGCAGATGCTGCCATTGCACTCACCTTGGCTATAGTAAGTGATACCATTTCTCCCCTAGGTTGTGACAACTTCTATTGTTGCACCTTCAAGCCTTGCATACCTAGATTACTTGAGCTTTACTCCATTTCACCATGTTTCCTTGGTACTTCATTATTTTTATTATTATGCTCTAATTATGTTTTATTCTTGATTCTTAGGTGATTTTTTTAGAGATGTTAAAGGAGGTAGGTTAGGCTTTACGTGCTTAGATACATGAGGAATTTTTAGTAAGGTTACATGAAGTAGTTAGGAACTTTTATAATGTTATGTCTACCATGTGTAAAATCACATGTTTGGTTTTATTATATTGATAATGTCATGTTGCTATTATTATAATATGGAAATAATGATAACGAACACGTGGTTTTTTTTTTAAATTTGGGTATTTTGATATCCTTAAAGGAATTTTGGATAATATGGATAACTATAAATACTATGGTATTTTAATGTGTTATATGGTTTAAAATATACTAAGAATATTATGCAAAATATTTGGAGTAATTATAAATGGCCTAAGTCTAAATAAAATAAGAAATAGTTTAAATTAGGAATAAATTTGGTAATTATATAAGTCTTATAGGAAAAGTTGTACCTAATTTGCAAAATTAGGGTTTCGTATAGGGATGGAAACATATTGGGTATAGATCGAGTATCTCCTATCCGTTACCCAAACTTGATAAGAAAACCTTTACCTATATTTATATCCAAATCTGGTGGATATTTTGTTTCCTTATCCATATCTATTTACACATCCATTGGGTTTCAAATATAACCCATCAAGTTTAAAATAAAAATTATTTAACATTAGAATTATATACTTATATTGTTAAAGTTTAATTATATCTTCACTTTTAGCCTTAGAAAATATACTTAAGGTTTTATAAATGAGGGAAAAAATTTAATTTGATATTGGATAAATAGCTTCGAGTATGGATTTGAAGATCCCTTACCCATATCCATATCCAAACCCGATAGATAGTTCTCCCCTTCCTCCATATCTATATCTATATCTATTTATCCATATCCATTGACACATCTAATGGATAAAACCCATCAAGTTTTATGTAAAACCCGTTCGATTGCCATCCCTAGTTTCGTAAGTGTTGTGAATAGTAACTCTATATATAAGGTTATTATTGCATGTCTAAGATACTGGAGTTAGAACTTATTTTTAGATATGTTTATAATAATAATAATATTTAACAAAGGTATGGTGAAATTGGTGAATAAATGAGTATTATGGAAGGGGTTATGCTTACAATATGAAATTAGGGTTTCTTAGGGAAAATGTGACCTTTTTTCTTAGGGAATGTTCTAATCTTCATGTGGTTGTGTTTATGTTTTTGATAATTATAATAAAATGGATTATGATCCTTGTATATCTATATGCATATTTGCATGATGGTCTTAAGATAAATATTAGTGAATATGACATCAATTATTAAAAGTAAAAGATCATGTGAGTGAGGACTTAGGTGTAAAGTCCATTCCAATGGCTTCATAATAGTGGCTAGGTATGTTTTTCTATTTGAGGTACTTCAGACCATTTGACTAGCTTAAAAATAGTGTCTAAGACATTTTATCTTGGGAGGGGTAGAGTTCATTCCACTAGCTTAATAATAGTGGCTAGGTGCATTTTCCCTTGGGAGGTGTTATGGTCTATTCTACCATATTAAGAATGGTGAGTTTTTGATCTTGACATAAACAAGAAAATTATTAGTGATATTAATCTAATGATGGATATATAGATTCAGATATTTACTTGCACAGTATCATGTTTAAGCTTTTTATCTGATGAGTTCTTTATGGGATCTTATGAATTTGTGCTCTTTCTCGACTGTATTGTTACCTTACTCAGTACTTAGTAAGACTGATTATCCTTCTCATGGGTATTTCTCATTCCCATGACCACACAACTTATATGCTTTTGTGTAGGTCAATGAAGACCCATCAGATGACTTTACTATTTATGATACTTTACTTGTGGAGGAGTGATTCTTATGTATTAGGATTGGGTGTAAAGTCATGTTATCTAATTATTTACTTTTGTGTGGACAAAGTTTTGGACTTTTAGTTCCATGATATCCCTTTAAATGTATTTTGATATTGTACATGGAGTTAACCTCAAAACTCTTATTTAACTTTATGAAAGTTCTCTTATTCTCTATTTATCAAGTTTTAAGTCTTAATTGTTTTGCACTGTAATTGATGTAAGGATGATATGGTAAGCTAAAATTATGTATACTGACACTTGTTTATATTGATATTATGCTTTTGCTAAGATGAAATTTTTTAGTACTAAATTTTAGGGTGTTACAAGTTGGAATCAAAGACTTAGTTTTGATTAACATGTTTTATTTTTAATAATCCTATTTTCAAATGATTACCTATTTTATTTTATTGGTTTATTTCATATTTTGAAAAACTTGATTCTTCAAAAACTAATATTAAATTCTATGGAATTAAGAATAGATAGCCTAGGTGGCCTTTGAATGTGCATATTTGTAGTATGTTAGTAAGCTAGGAATATTTACCTTAACATGTCTTATGTCTTGTAGCTAGTCCCCATGGCTCAAAATGGTCGCATTGGGTTCATCAGACATCCACCACTACCACCTCAGCCTTAGCTACCACCACCACCTCCACATTACCCATAGGAGGGTATCAAAGTGGACGGGCTTGGGAAAGTCACCGCTCATCACCCAAGGAACTTGTCATCCTAGAGGGTTAGATCTGAGACATGGATTGAAACAATTTCCCACCTTCTTGGAAGGTGAGCATAATAGCTGACTTCCTTTGAAAAGTTGCAAACTCTTGGTGGGTAGGTCAGCAAGCATAGGGAGAACCATCAATGTCCAGGGAGGACTTAAATATGGCAATTTGCATGACATTTTATCTAGATAGGCTTAATGTGGATAAGGTTAAAGAGTTCATGTAGTTAACCTAAGGGATTGTGGTAGTACCATGCTCAATTCACAAATTTATTGATGTTAGCTCTAGGTGTAATAGCTAGTGATTTAATAATTATATATATTAGTTTGAGCATAGGCTTCATTTTAGCATTTAAAAGATGATGAATGCCATGGCTTTCTAAGACTTCGCCACGTTGTATGAGCAGGCATGTGTTACTGCTAAGATGGTTTAGGAGTAGGCTTCCATTCTAGGTAAGAAGAAGACAGAGGTATAAGGTTTTGGAAGTCAGATTCAATTTCAAGGGGGTGGATCTTTGAGTTATCAGCACAGGGGTTAGATTGGTGGATAAAGTAGAATTGTAGGATAACTAAGACACTTCTTGTATTAATGTTTTGGTTGAAACCATGTATAATGGTACTATCTAGGCTCGTTTTTTTAGTGTCACACTTGTGGTTAATGGGGCAAAAAAATCCTTTGAGTATCAACATCAATATAGGGTATGCTCCCATGGTAGAGACTACTTATACCCAAGAAGTAGGTTTATGAGTAGCAATAGTAGAGGGAACCTACCATAGCAATATACAACCTAGGGACGCTAAGGTGAGGCTATAGGATCCTCACTCATTTCCTTAGGGATGAGGAAAAACCTAAGATTTTGGGGGTAATGTCTTCAACCAAGTAAAGGCTGATCGAAAACTTGATGTAGTCATTGGTATGTTCACCATCCTCTTATTACCAAAGAATGCATTTTTTTATTCAATTGCATCTTTATAATTCGTATCTAATGATTTTATTATTAGATTTGCCTTGTCTCCATATCCTAGTGTGTTTATGTCTATGTTCTTACATTCTACGGATAGATTGGATTGCACTAAAATCTACATAGACGTGACCTTAAAGACAAGAGGGGTAGACTTCCTAGTAGACTTGGTCGAGATAGACATAAAGGAATTTGATTTTATCCTAGTAATTAATATGTTGGGGACATACCAAGTGGTGATAGATTACGCATAAGAGCAATTAATGTTGTAGGGACCTTAGGGTGCTAGGTTATCCTAGAGGAGATACCAGCCTAGGCTGATATGAACCTTAAAAATTTATACTTAATTAATTTTGATAATTGCGGTGAATTATTTACTTACAATTGTTTGTCTTATTTGGTGGATAAATAGGAGTTCGATGCAGCATATGGATTATGTGGATCTTTGGTTGGAGCTGCTGGAGTGTGCAGCTTATGTATCTGGAGTGTGCTGATTATGTATTTTTTTTTAATTATGTGTAATCCTATATGATGCATTCGCCGGTCAAATTGGCTAATGGAAATTAGGTCGGTTGTATAATCTGCCACCCGGTCCTTAATTATGGACTAGTTGGATTGTGGATTAATCAATCCTTAATAGCCATGATTAGCTAAAGTTAGTTAGCTGATGGGAATTATGTCTCAAACTTACCTTGTATTTGGGAAATTTCTATTGTTGCATTTTTGGGCTGGTCGAACCTATATCTGCGGCCTAAGTTTGTCGACCATTCCCGTTGTATCGCTGGGCTGTGTGTCGTTTGGGCTGTATGTGTGTGTATTTTTATACGATCTGTTATACGGTCTGTAAGCTGGTATAAATAGGCCATATAATGTGTAATACGTAGATAATTTTGGAAGAGAATACAGTTTTTGATTTTCTCTCGATCTTTCTCTCTCACGACTTGTCTCTCTCTCTCTCTCGGCGAACCTCTCACTCGCTCTTCTTCTCTGTGTCTGCTCTCTTACTTTGATTGATCTTGATCATTCTTTCTTCGATTTCAGTTGCCGATGTAAAATTCTGCCTCTGAATCTTTGGATCTTCCTTTGGGAGTTTTCCTTCGGCTGAATCCGGTGAATCAAACCTTACGCTCAATTAATTTCTCGATCCTTTTGTGAAACCCTAACAGGTTTCCATCATTTGGTATCAGAGCCTCGAACATTCGAGTGTTCGTAGCTTAATTGTTACTGTTAGTTCTTTTTTAGTTTTTGGCTCGATATCTGTTGTTTTTGCTAACCCTCTTTTGAGGTGTGGAATTTTAGGGTTTGCAACGACGAAGGCCGTATCGATTTCCGTCGTTCTTGAACCCACGATTGAAGTAATTTTTTTCGTAGTTTTGAAGTTCCCAAAAGAAACCCTAATCGACCTAGGGTTTGGTCAAGAATTTGACTCTTGACTGACTTTGCGACAAATTGTTATTGGTAACCTTGATTCGTAAATTTTCTTGCTAAATACAACTGTCTGCTATAATTAATTTCCAATTTCTTCGCAATATTATGTGTTCATTGATAAGTATTTAGGTGAAGTAACCAGCGAACCTTTGGTTTTGAGAAAAGGGTAAGGCCTCCAAGAAGAGGGGTCCCCTAAATAAGTGGATTATTTGCTTAAGCAGTCGCGGTAATATCATTCCCTTTTACTTATTCATTTTTGTCGAATTATTTTTGGCTTAGACAAGTCTGAGTAAGCTATACAATTGCTATATCTGTTAATCATTGATACTGTGACACTTCTTTTAATTACCCGTGTGTTCTGTTTGTCTGAAGATATTAAATAAATTGATTATGTTAATTAATTGCTGCTGTGTTAGTTGTTTAAGTCAAAGAATTTCATTATGTCTAACAATGGACAGTCTGTAAATCAATCTGTTTCCAGTAATGATCTATTAGAAACTCTTAGGACTTTTCAAGAACAAATGACTGCTCAATTTTCTGTATTATCTGCTAATCTAGAACAAAGACTAGGAGAACAGGAAATAAGAATTAATGAATTACAACATAACAGAATTGAAACTAACCAAGTAGGAGTATTAGGAAGGGCTCCTATGGACCCTAGGATTAGAATTCCACCCATAGCTAATCTAGAAGAGCTAGAGGATCAAGTATCTAATAATAGTGATAGGATGCCTAGGTAGAACAATAGGCAAGATAGGGAATTAGAGTTCATTGATAGGAATTTAAATAATCTTAAGCTTAGTATACCTGGGTTCAATGGCAGAAATGACCCTGATTATTATTTTGAGTGGGAAAGGAAAATAGAACTAGTGTTTGAATGTCATAATTATTCTGAGGAAAAGAAAATTAAGGTATCTGTAGTAGAATTTACTGAGTATGCGTCCTCTTGGTATCATAATTTGGTGTTAACTAGATGTAGGTGTGGGGAACCACCTATACAGACTTGGGCAGAATTTAAAACTTTAATGAGAAAAAGGTTTGTGCCAAGTTACTATTATAGGGAATTACATAAGAGATTACAAACAATTAGTCAAGGAGTGAGGACAGTGGATGATTATTATAAGGAATTAGAGGTTTTGATTATTAAGACAATAGTTATTGAGGATGACGATGCTACCATGGCTAGGTTTCTGAGTGGATTAAATTCAGAGATAGCTGATAAAGTAGAATTATATCCTTGCGGGACTTTAAATGAGATGGTAAATATACACTACTACGGAAACAGGAATTAATAACGGTGTTTCGAAAACCGTCGTCAAATCCGTGAAAATTAATGCGCAGGAATTTTTAATAACGGTTTTACGTAATAACCGTTATTACAAGTGCAAGGTAAAATTTTGCACAGGAATTTTAATAACGGTTGACTTAAAACCGTTATCAAAAGATGATTTAATAACGGTTTAAACAAGAACCATTGTTAAAATTGGCAAGGTTTTAATAATGGTTCCTGTAAGAACCGTTATTAAATCATCTTTTGATAACGGTTGTTGGAGGAACCGTTATTAAATCATCTTTTGATAACGGTTCTTACAGGAACCGTTATTAAAATCTCCTTTTATTTCGTTCTCTTTTGTTTCCTGCCAAAAATTTCAGACTCAGCCGCTTCCCTCTCGTACTCTCTTTCTCTTGCGAACCCTTGCACCACCGCTCCAGCTCCTCTGAATTAAGGGAAACCGTCACACCGCCATCTCTCCACCCCCCTCTGCCATTCTTGCGAACGTAGCCAGCATTTGTACCTTCGTCGTTGCCGTTCTCAACCTGTACGCCGTCGCTCCCTTTACGTATGTGTTGTTCTTCCTTCATTGCTTAATTTTTCTCTACTGATATGTATATATATATATATAAATGCATGCATGTTGCACCGAAGAGGTTGTGTTTGATGTGTTGTTCGAAAATCTGTCGTTTGATGTTTTGGTGTGGCCTTTTTTGATTGTGGCCAGCCGAGACCTTAATATATATGTATATATATTAATACACATTTAAGCATATCATGTTTTATTTTTAATATATTATACTGTAATATGTAGTCTATTTTATTATGTTGTCATATTTTTACACATACGTGCATATAATTATAAATATAAGTACAATTAGATATTCCGGATACATTTGATGTCCTATCCATTTTTTTTTGTTTTGTTTTTTTAATAATTTGATCTAAGGGATATGAAGTACTATAAATAAGACCCAATAAATATGGATATTCAATTTTAAACACTCTTAATTGTAGTGATATTAAAACAACTACACCTAAGATTCGAATTCGAGTATAGTCTCCTGAAACTTATTTCTAAAACTTATTAGATTAGATCAACTCTATTATAATAATTAATAATGTACAAAAGCTAATGATATAGTAACAATAATAGTAATGACAATAATAAATAATGGTAATATTTTAATGATAAAAATAATAATGACATAATAACAGCATAATAATAAAAATAAAAATCTATTATAAATCGTAATTTAAAGTGAAAAAAAAAGAAGAAGAAAAGTTGAAGAGTTATAGTTTTTAGTCGGGCTCGACGAGGCTATCGGGGGATTTAGTTTTAGATATGAGTTTTCGTTTTTTAGGTATTTGAGTTGTAGCAACATTTTGATGTATATAGTGCTGCTATTGCTTAAATCCTGTAGTATGTATATCTTTTGTAAATTGAACTATTAATTGTATAATATTTTGCTACGTTTGTATGTATGCATATATATATATATATATATATATATATAATGAACTCTTTGTAAGTATGAGGAGTTTCATTGATCAGCATTAATATAATTTTGGAAACTTGTTAGCATGATTCGTGTATATATATATATATATAGAGAATAGCATGCATGATACATTTGAGATTAATTCTTTCTAAGCAAGAGTGATTTGAAAATTATTATACTTATAATTCAATTGATTTTTAATAATTAGTTTCATGTGGGATATATCTAGATTCAAATAATATGGATCGGAAATGGTTGTCTGCAAATCGTCTGTCTAGAGAATATAACGAAGGAGTGGAGTTTTTCATCAGGTTTGCAGTTGAACATGCTCGGGACTCTAGTAGAATAGTCTGTCCTTGTTTGAAGTGTGCTTATATTCAGCGTGTCAACGCTAATGATTTGAGAGATCATTTATTTGTGTATGGAATTGATACAAGTTACACTTGTTGGATATGGCATGGGGAAACAGAGTCTAAATATGAAAATGACGATGTTGGGAGGGATAGTAGTGGATCATCATTTGATAACTATGAGGGACATTTGTTAGAGGAGATGACTCAAAAGGTTGAGGAAAGTGTTCGGGATTGTCCAAAAATGTTTGAGAAGTTATTGAATGACTCGGAGAAACCTTTGTACGGTGATTGTAAGACGTTTACGCGATTATCTGCTACTTTAAGGTTGTACAACTTAAAGGCATGTAACGGATGGAGTGATAAGAGTTTCATAGAATTATTGTCCTTGTGAAGGATATGCTTCCTGATGATAACGTTCTACCCGATCGTACGTATGAAGCGAAGAAGATTCTATCCTCTATGGGCATGAGTTATGAGAAGATACATGCATGCCCTAATGATTGTATTTTATATCGCAATGACAATACATCTTTGGATAGTTGTCCTAATCTTGAATGCAAAGCACCACGATACAAGAAGAACAAGGTGCCCGCTAAGGTGTTATGGTATTTTCCTATAATACCAAGATTAAGGCGGATGTTTAATGATATTGAAGATGCCAAGAACCTAAGATGGCATGCTGATGACAAGATAGATGACGGGCTTCTTAGACATCCATCCGACTCTCCACAATGGATGACGATTGATGGGTTGTTTCCTGAATTTGGTAAAGAAGCAAGAAATGTGCGCCTTGCGCTTTCTACAGATGGAATGAATCCTCACAATCAAGGCAGCTATAGTTTATGGCCAGTGATTTTGGTTATATACAATTTACCTCCGTGGCTTTATATGAAACGCAAGTATATGATGTTGTCTTTACTCATTTCCGGGCCAAACCAACCTGGGAATGATATTGATGTTTATTTGGCACCTTTGATTGATGATTTGAAGTTCTTATGGGACATGGGCGTTAAAGTATTTGATGCATATGGTCAAGAAAATTTCACTTTGAGAGCATTGTTATTCTGTACTATAAATGATTTTCCGGCGTATGGCAACTTGTCAGGTTATAGTGTGAAAGGCCATTATGCATGTCCGATATGTGAGGAGAATACTTCATTTGTTCAACTAACACATGGCCGAAAGACTGTGTTCCTTGGGCATCGTAGGTTTTTACCGAAGAATCATCATTATCGTAGGCAAAGAAAAGCGTTCAATGGATTCCGAGAAGAAGGGTAGGCACCAATCCGGTTGACGGGTCGACAAGTGTGGTTGAAGATGAAACATTTGAGTGTCAAGTTTGGGAAGAAGAATAAAGATAAGCCTCCATCAGTTGGGTGGAAGAAGATGTCAATATTCTTCAACCTTCCTTATTGGGAATCTTTCTACGTGAGACATGCCCTTGATGTGATGCATATTGAGAAAAATATATGTGACAGTCTTGTTGGCACATTATTTAATGTTCCACGCAAGACTAAAGATGGGATAAATGCTCGATTGGATATGGAAGAAATGGGTATTAGACGGGAACTGACACCGCGAGACAACGGAAGAAGAACATATTTACCACCGGCGTGTCATACTCTTTCCAGAAAAGAGAAAATTTCATTTTGTGAATTCTTGCACGGTGTCAAGGTTCCGGAAGGGTATTCTTCAAATGTCAGAAGGCTCGTGTCGATGAAAGAGTTGAAATTAATTAACATGAAGTCTCATGATTGTCATATCTTGATGCAGCACTTGTTGCCGATAGCTATACGTGGAATTTTGCCAAAACGTGTTCGAATTACTATCACGAGGCTTTGTTGGTTTTTTAAAGCCATCTGCTCTAAAGTTATACATCCTGATAGTTTGGACGCCTTGCAAAAAGGGATTTTGATTAATTTATGCCAACTTGAAATGTATTTTCCACCGTCATTCTTTGACATTATGGTATATCTAACTGTTCATTTATTTTATGAGATAAAGATGTTAGGACCTATTCATGGGCATTGGATGTACCCCTTTGAACGGTTTATGAAGTTGATAAAAGGTTATGTGAAGAATCGATATCGGCCAGAAGGATGTATTGTTGAGAGTTACCTGGTGGAAGAGGCAATTGAGTTTTGCACAAAGCACTTGTCAAATGCTGAAGCTCTTGGTATTCCTAAGTCTCGACATGCGGGCAAATTTGAAGGACAGGGTATTAGAGGCAGACAGCTTGGGCGTGTAGACCCTAACATGTTTCGTGCAGCACATCTATATGTATTACACAACAGTGATGATGTTCAGGCGTACATTGAAGAGCATATGACTTCTTTACGGATTGAATATCCATCCAAGACTGAGAAATGGATTATCGATAAACATAATCTTTCCTTTATTGATTGGATAAGAGATCGCATCATTCCACTCATCGGTCATACACCAACTTTAATTTTTGAAACCCTGCATTGGTTGTCTCAGAAACCTCGTTATGAAGTTTTTCAATATACCAGTTATGTGATCAACGGTTGCACTTTTTATACAAAAGAACAAGATGGGAAGAGTACAATGCAGAACAGTGGGGTGACTTTAGTGGATGAGGCAATGCATGTTGCTAGTGCGAAAGACAAGAATCCAACTTATGCAGATATGAATTATTATGGTGTGATTGAACATATATGGGAGTTAGATTACACTGTATTTAAAATCCTTGTATTCGGCTGCAGATGGGTTGATAACGGCAGTGGGGTTAGATATGAAGATGGATTCACATTAGTAGATCTTAATAGGGCAGGGCATAAACAAGACCCATTCATCTTAGCATCACAAGCGACACAAGTATTCTATGTCACTGACCCTGCTGATAACAGATGGTCTGTAGTACTATCTACGAAAAAAAGAAATGCCAATGAATGTGATGATGAAAATGATGTCAATTGGAATAACGAGTGTGTCTCAGCTGTGCAAGCAACTCAATTATTGAACGATGATGACAATACAATTAATGAGGAGGAAATATATGTCAGGGATGATCATCGTGAAGTAATATATGTATTAGATCCTGAATCTAATCCAAAAACAAGGGGAAAAAAAGAAGGAACAGAAGGCAATGAGGGTAATAATATTGTAACATATAATATCTATGTTGGTTTTTTTCAACTCAATTATGCTCAATACATAACATTCTAACATAATTTATTTATTGATTTCTTTTAGAGATATGGCTAATAAGAATATTGATAGGGACAGCAGTGATGAAGAAGGGAAAATAGGGCCGACAATTATGAGAATCATCACAGATATGAGGAATAAAGGAGAACTGGTCGAGTTGGGATGGAATACTTATAATCTTCCCATTGGCCCTTATGCAGACATGTTTTTGACTTACATTTCACTTGTGACACGTAACCGTGTTCCTATCTCCTATAATAATTGGAAGCAGGTTCCAACGGGTCATAAGGAGCATATTTGGCAGGAAATCACGGTAAATATACTATTTTATGTAATCATTTATGTATGTAAAATGTTATTTATTTTAATACATTAATATCGGTATACATTTGTATGTCTTACAATGCAGAGAGTATTTAATGTGCCAGAGAGTAGGAAGAAATGACTTCTTAGACATTGTGGGGAGCGTCTAAGAACATTTAGGTCATTTTTAGCTCGTCGGAAAATGTACAGAAAGATTGATGGTTCTCTACGGCAGAATCCACCCAAACGATACGGTTTCATCGATCAAGAAAGTTGGAATCAATTTATTGCATATCGTCTTACGGGTGATTTTAAGGTATTTGCTAGATAACAATTAAATTTTTTTTATCGATCCTAGTATTGTGCATAATATTGAAATAACTATCTCACTATGTTTTGGCTGGTGACATAGGAAAAAAGTGTCAAAAATAAAGAGATTGCGAAGCAGAATAAATACCAGCATAATATGGCTCGCAAAGGTTATGCAGGCCTTGAAGAGGAGTTGGTATGTATTTTTTTATTTATCTATTTACAGCGTACTGACGAATTTTATAATATTGGTTCATTATAAGAATATTTTTTGATTTATAGCTCATAGCCCAAGACTTAGACCCATGTACCTCATCCATTAATATTGGTACATTATGGAAGAAGGCTAGAGCAACAAAAGATGGATATATTAATGAAGATGTAGATGTTGCAGCGAAAAAAATTATAAGTTTGTAGATATTTGGAACCCTACTTACTTTTCTTTTAGAAAACTAATATATTATGCTTATTCATGTAAGCTAATTTTACATATATTATATACATTACAGGACAAACTTCAAGCGTCAGATGGTGAGGAGGGGGTAGACCAATATAAAATTGTATCACAGGCTATAGGAATTGTAGAACACCCTGGAAGACACAGGGGTCTTGGATTAGGTGTTACGAAAACGAGCGTACGTGGTCGATCTCGTGGTTCTCGTACCACTGATGAGCAAGTCGTCATCCTTACACAGAAATTGAACGTGGCATTTGAACGGATGGCAACAATGGAGCAAGAGTTATCATT
Organism: Tamarix chinensis; assembly: GCA_030549775.1. Classification (NCBI taxonomy): domain Eukaryota; kingdom Viridiplantae; phylum Streptophyta; class Magnoliopsida; order Caryophyllales; family Tamaricaceae; genus Tamarix; species Tamarix chinensis. The sequence continues at coordinate 68,770,369 of CM060174.1, read as the reverse complement.
TATTAAATCTCAAGGGTATAAGCCATCCGATTTAGTCGACCATGATTAGCTTCACATACCTAATGTAAATAGTGTCAGAGACAGTTGTGAAGCTGATGCACGTCTTTCTTCTCTTTCCGAGGTAAGCATTACATAACTTTGAATTGTTATTAAATGTATTCGGTGTCATAAATAATTAATAATGTGTAATATTTTCGTTTAGGGTTTGCATAAATGTGACTTGTTAGCGAATGATCTTTCAACTCTTTTGGCGAAAGGAAGGGTCCGCATCAGTCACAATACCAAAACGCAAACTGTCCACGGGTACAACTTAGCCCTACTTACAAGGCCGGTGAGTATTGACACTCCAATCATTGGTAGTGCGCCCTAGCCTTGTTATAAAGAGGGCGATGAGGCAGCCACAGTGCTAGAAGCTCATGGAAGCTTCGTGCTTTGGCCTGTGGATCAGATACGTCTCACTACTGAAGAGGTATTGACATTCAATATCTTCATTAGAGGGTAGGCTAGTTGTTACATTGTTTATACCTTTTTCATATATATATGCTCAATACATATTTTGTTTATTATTATTATTTAAGGAATCAAAGAAGAAGACTACTCCTGCTAGTAAAACTAAGAGAGGTACTAGTAGAACGAGCAACACAAAAGAGGGCGCTGCCAAAGGAAAGAGAGCTAAATCTAAAAAATCAGTTGCCCCACAAAAGATTCGTTCTTCGGAAATACGCCAACCTCCACCAGCATTAGCTTTATTGTATTTCTATGCCCAAAACTACCTCGGGAATAATTATATTTCCATTGATTGTCGTCCTGAGTATGTTGGAAGGGACGATGCTACTTACATGGTATCGACAGCTGACATAAGAGACATTTATAATCAGGAATGGATGTCAACCACGAGTGTCGCCGTTTATGTCACGTAAGCATTATTTCATATTTTAGATTTTAGTACTCTTGGAGACATAGAATTTTTATGACCTCTTAAGCTTATATGAGTTATTAGTTATTAACAAATATCCATTATTATTGTCGTCCATATATAGGTTGGTAGCTAGTCGCGCTGCGTTGGAGGGAATGTTGTCCTCTATTGTTTTTGTGTGCCCATACTACATAGCTGACAGTAGTACAATAACAGAGGGTAGGCACATAAACTATTTAGCGGATCGCATTTTGATTGAGGGACACAACAAGCTCTATCTCATTCCTCACCTCGCAAATGAACATTGGGTTTTGTACGCCGTCCGACTTGATCTTAACAAAGTTTATGTGTTTGATTCCCTTCGAACCTATGACGTGCCTTTTGAGGTCACTCGTCTTGGTGGGAAGGAATTTATCGACATGTTAGTATACTTTTCACTTCTTACTTCATTAGCTTATTTATACATATATATTCTACTTTCATTATTTGAGGTATATATACTTACAATATTATGTATCCAACTCTATTTATTAGGGCACTATGGATGGCATATCAAAGGAGAGTTGGGAATGGTGTCCCAGACCCAAAGAATCTTCAATATGAGCCTATCATGGTAAGTAGGAAGACAACTATTTTGTATTTTGTTTTAATTCAAATTAATATATAATAGTTAGAGAGCTAACTGAATTCATTTGACAGTGTCCACAACAGCAAAACGGCGATGATTGTGGATACTATGTATGTAGAGCAATGAATCTTATAGTCCAGAATAGATCGGTCAACATAGATCCAAGCCATGTATGTTTGCTTTTCCATATTTTTCTATTAATGAATCATGACATATATATTTTTGACCTAATGACTGTATATTAATTGAAACATGGGTGTTGTAGTTTTTCACCGATGACTATGCACGAGGCCAGCAATATAATGTTGACGAAATTGATGAAGTTAGAGACTAGTGGGCCAAGCACGTGCACTCATTCATTCGGTATTAGGTAGCGATCTATATATTCTACATGCATTTTCAGGTTTGTATTTTGTCTACATCTTTCGGTCTTTCAGCCTAGATCTGTGAACTCTTTACTTTGGGGTGTAGAGCTACCAAGTTGTGGTATGCCCACTAATTTTTATTCCTAAGTATAGTTGGTGTATTGAGACATGCATACCAATTATAGATTGATTGAAATTATGGTGTGATACCCTGCTGGTATGAATTGATAAACATTGCAGATTTGGTAATTGTTTGAACATACAACTGTGTATGTGGGCAGGAACAAAATAGAAAAATTCTAAAAAAAACATATACTTTTAATAACGGTTCTATAAAAACCGTTATTAAAACCTATTTTTAATAACGGTTTATCAGAAAAAACCGTTGTTGAAAACCAGAGTTTTAATAACGGTTCTATGAGAAACCGTTATTAAACACTGAGGTTTTAATAACGGTTTTGTTTACGAACCGTTATTAAAACTCTGGTTTTCAACAACGGTTTTTTCTGATAAACCGTTATGAAAACCTTATTTTTAACAACGGTTTACAGCGAAACCGTTATTAAAAGCTCCATTTTTAACAACGGTTTTTAAGTAAAAACTGTTATTAAATATGAAGTTTACGGACATATTCGCGGGTTTTTGTGTATTTTTCATGACGGTTATGAACCGTTATTAAAGATATAATAACGGGCGATTCAATAACGGTTGAAAACCGTTATTAAAACTGAAAAATAGCCATTATTAAAAGCCATTTCCGTGGTAGTGATAGCTACTAAGATAGAGATTCAATTAAGGAAGTCTAGGCAATATAAACCCCCTAGGATTGGGTTTAAGAATACAGTAAGGAGAAAATTTAGGGGAACTATTTCGGGAAACTGGAGGAATACTAGTAAGGTTGAATCTAAAGGTAGGAATAATGAAGTTAAGGTAGGGCATAAGTTTGAAAAGGGTAAGAATGTGATCACAAACCCTATGAGTGGACCATATAGAACAAGGGATATTAAATGTTTTAGATGTGGAGGATTGGGACATATAGCTTCTGAGTGTCCAAACAAGAGAAACATTTTAATTAGAGAATCTGGAGACATAGAATTTGAATTTGAAGAAGAAGATGAAGAGGTTAGTGTAGACAGAGAAGATGATAGTGATCTAGAGGAAGAAGTAGAATTGCCAGTGAGTAGGGATCTTTTTGTAGTACGTAGGGCTTTAAACAGTAATAAATTACCTGATTCTAATGCTATACAAAGAGAAAATATATTTCATACCAGGTGTCTAATTGATGATAAATGCTTTAACATGGCCATAGATAGTGGTAGTTGTATTATTGCTGCTAGTACTCTGTTAGTGTCTAAATTAGGTTTAACCACTACTAAACATCCAAAACCATATAGATTACAATGGCTTAATGAGTTAGGAGATGTCAAAGTTAGTCAACAAGTTTTAGTAAATTTAAAGTTAGGAAAATATGAAGATTCTATTTATGTGATATAGTTCCTATGCATGCTGCTCACTTGTTGTTAGGTAGACCTTGGCAATATGATAGAAGGGTAATACATGATGGTTATAAAAATAGATATACAGTACAGAAGGATGATAGGAAGATTATCTTAGCACCTATGACTCCAAAAGAAATATTGGAGGATCAAATTAAAATTAAGTTTGATTATAAGGAGTTATCTAAACCTTGTTTGGAGAATGATATTAGTTCAAAGGACATGAAAGGAACATCTAGGTTTTATGCTAAAAGTAAGGATGTAGGGAAGGAAATGAAAAGAAATGCCAATGTATATGTAATGGTTTATAAGGAATGTTATGAGTGTCAGTTAGGAATAAGTGGAGAAATACCTAGTACAGTGAAACAATTATTGGAAGAATATAGTGAATTGTTTCCTGAGGAAATTCCTAGTGGATTACCTCCATTAAGGGGAATAGAACATCAAATAGATTTTATTCTAGGAGCTATTATACCAAACAGACCTACTTATAGGGCTAATCCTAAGGAGGTTAAGGAACTAAAACGACAGGTCTCTGAATTGTTAAGTAAGGGATACATTAAGGAATCTATGAGCCCTTGTGTAGTACCAGTGTTATTAGTGCCTAAAAAGGATGGTAGTTGGAGGATGTGTGTGGATAGCAAGGCAGTAAATAAGATAACTATAAAGTATAGATATCCTATCCCTAGGCTTGATGAAATGTTAGATCAATTGCATGGTGCTGTTATATTTTCAAAAATAGATTTAAAAAGTGGATACCATCAAATTAGGATGAAACCAGGAGATGAGTGGAAGACAACTTTTAAGACTAATTTTGGATTATATGAATGGTTAGTAATGCCTTTTGGGTTGTCAAATGCTCCAAGTACTTTTATGAGACTTATGAACTATGTTTTGAGGGATTTTATTGGAAATTTTGTGGTTGTTTATTTTGATGACATACTTATATATAATAAGTCTTTAGAGGAACACTTGAAACACTTAAGGATTATTTTGAATGTGTTTAAGACAAAACAACTTTATGCTAATTTAACTAAGTCTAGATTTTGTTTGGAAAGTGTAGTTTTCTTAGGATTTGTGGTAGGAAAAGATGGTATATCTATAGATGAAGATAAGATTAGAGCTATTCAAGAATGGCCTGTGCCAAAGAGTGTGACTGAAGTAAGAAGTTTTCATGGGTTGTGTTCTTTCTACAAGAGATTTGTTAGGAATTTCAGTACTATAGCTGCTCCCTTGACTGCCATAACAAAGAAGGATAATGGGTTTAGTTGGGGTTTAGAGAAGCAAAAATCTTTCGAAACACTTAAGACTAAATTAACCCAAGCACCTGTGTTGAGCTTTCCTGACTTTGAAAAGATGTTTGAATTAGATTGTGATGCTTCAGGGTTAGGAATAGGGGCTATACTTTCTTAAGAGGGCAAACCAATCGCTTATTTTAGTGAGAAGTTGAATGGTAGTACTTTGAATTATTCTACTTATGAAAAGGAACTGTATGCTTTAGTAAGAGCTTTGGAAGTTTGGCAACATTACTTGTGGCATAGAGAATTTGTAATTAATAGTGATCAGGAAGCTATTAAGTATTTAAAAATTCAATCAAAGTTAAATAGAAGACAAGGTAGATGGATAGAATTTATTGAGAGTTTTCCTTACATGATTAAGTATAAGAAAGGAAGTGATAATATAGTTGCAGATGCTCTATCTAGGAGATATGCTTTATTAAATGCTGTAGATACTACTTTGTTAGGTTTTTCCAATATTAAACTGTTATACTTAGAAGATCTTGATTTTAGAGAAATTTATAAAAAGTGTGAAGTTTCTACACAAGGGAAGTATTTTATTAATGAAGGTTATTTGTTTAGGGAAAATAGGTTATGTATTCCTGCATGTTCTTACAGAGGTTTATTAATTCAAAAAGCTCATAGTGGTGGGTTAATGGCACAACTAGGATCTCAGAAAACTTTAGATATCTTAACTGATCATTTTTACTGGCCTCACATGAAAAAAGATGTTTTAAAATATTGTGTCAATTGTATTGCTTGTAGGCAGGCAAAAACTACTTCAAAACCATTTGGTTTATATACTCCCTTACCTGTCTCTAACCACCCTTGGGTTGATGTTTCTTTGGATTTTATTTTAGGATTACCTAGGACTAATAGAGTTAACGATTCAATAATGGTTGTAGTAGATAGATTCAGTAAAATGGCTCATTTTATACCTTGTAATAAAACAAATGATGTTGTGACTGTGGCTGAATTATTTTTTTCTAATGTAGTTAAATTGCATGGTATTCCTAAGACTATAGTTTCAGATAGAGATGTTAAGTTTTTAAGTTAATTCTGGAAAGTTTTGTGGGGGAAATTAGGGACTAAGTTATTGTTTTCTACAACTTGTCACCCTCAAACTGATGGACAAACTGAGTTAGTAAATATAACATTAGGAAACATGTTAAGGGCTATCCTTGGAAAGAATCTTAAACAATGGGAATATGTCTTACCTCAGGTAGAGTTTGCTTATTATAGGACTTTGCATTCTACAACTAATAAAACTCCATTTGAAATTGTGTACGGTTTTAATCCTTTAACTCCTTTATACTTAAGTCCTTTACCTCATGCTAAATTGAAAAATTTTGATGCTGAATCTAGAGGTGATAATATGAAAAAGTTCCATGAGTCTGTAAGTCAACAAATCAACAAAAGAGTGCAGCATATGGCTGAACATGCCAATAAAAGAAGGAGAAGAATGATTTTTAAATCTGGGGACTTAGTTTGGGTACACCTTAGGAAGGAGAGATTTCCAAATTTTAGAAAGTCAAAAATAGATTCTAGAGGGGATGGACCATTTACTGTGTTAGAGAAAATTAATGATAATACTTATAAGATTGATTTACCTGCTAAATTTGGGAATGTGAGCAATTCTTTTAATGTGGCTGATCTTAGTCCATTTCTCGGACTTATTCAAGTTTCAAAGGCGAAACCTTTTCAAGAAGAGGGGAATGATATGAACCTTAAAAATTTATACTTAATTAATTTTGATAATTGCTGTGAATTATTTACTTACAATTGTTTGTCTTATTTGGTGGATAAATAGGAGTTCGATGCAGCATATGGATTTTGTGGATCTTTGGTTGCAGCTGCTGGAGTGTGCAGATTATGTATCTGGAGTGTGTAGATTATGTATTTTTTTGTTAATTATGTGTAATCCCATATGATGCATTCGCCGGTTGAATTGGCTAATGGAAATTAGGTCGGTTGTATAATCCACCACCCAGTCCTTAATTATGGACTAGTTGGATTATGGATTAATCAATCCTTAATAGCCATGATTCACTAAAGTTAGTTAGCTTATGGGAATTATGTATCAAACTTACCTTGTATTTGGGAAATTTCTATTGTTGCGTTTTTGGGCTGGTCGAACCTATATTTGCGGCCCAAGTTTGTCGATCATTGCCGTTGTATCGCTTCGGTGTGTTTCGTCTGGGCTCTATGTGTGTGTATTTTTATACGATCTGTTATACGGTCAGTAAGATGGTATAAATAGGCCATATAACGTGTAATACGTAGATAATTTTGGAAGAGAATACAATTCTTGATTTTCTCTCGATCTTTCTCTCTCGCGACTTCTCTCTCTCTCTCTCTCTCTCAGCGAACCTCTCACTCGCTCTTCTTCTCTGAGTCTGCTCTCTTACTTTGATTGATATTGATCATTCTTTTTTCGATTTCAGTTGCCATTGTAAAACTGTGCCTCTAAATCTTTGGATCTTACTTTGGGAGTTTTCCTTAGGCTGAATCCGGCTAATCGAACCTTGCGCTCGATTAATTTCTCGATCCTTTTGTGAAACCCTAATAGGTTTCCATCATTGAGTGTGCTGATTATGTATTTTTTTTGTTAATTATGTGTAATCCCATATGATGCATTCGCCGGTCGAATTGGCTAATGGAAATTAGGTCGATTGTATAATCCGCCACCCAGTCCTTAATTATGGACTAGTTAGATTGTGGATTAATCAATCCTTAATAGCCATAATTAGCTAAAGTTAGTTAGCTGATGGGAATTATGTCTCAAACTTACCTTGTATTTGGGAAATTTCTATTGTTGCATTTTTGGGCTGGTCGAACCAATATCTGCGGCCTAAGTTTGTCGACCATTCCCGTTGTATCGCTGGGCTGTGTGTCGTCTGGGCTGTATGTGTGTGTATTTTTATACGATATGTTATACGGTCTGTAAGCTGGTATAAATAGGCCATATAACGTGTAATACGTAGATAATTTTTGGAAGAGAATACAATTCTTGATTTTCTCTCGATCTTTCTATCTCGCGACTTGTCTCTCTCTCTCTCGGCGAACCTCTCACTCACTCTTTTTTTCTATGTCTTCTCTCTTACTTTGATCGATCTTGATCATTATTTTTTGATTTCAGTTGCCGTTGTAATACTGTGCCTCTGAATCTTTGGATCTTCCTTTGGGAGTTTTCCTTAGGCTGAATCTGGCGAATCGAACCTTGCACTCGATTAATTTCTCGATCCTTTCGTGAAACCCTAACAGGTTTCCATCATAGGCCTATGACAAAGGTTGTATCTACCTATATGCTATATTATTTGGTGTAGAGAGGTTACCTTTTGTACTCATGTCAAGTTTAGGAGCTAAAAAAGGATGTGTTAGCATTTGATGATATTTCAATTGCTCAAGAATTTCCTAATGTGCTTTTGGAGGAGATAATAGGTATGCTATCGATATATAAGATAAAATTCACAATTGAGCTAGTATCGGGGGTTGAGCCAGTCTCAAAATTACCCTACCAGATGACAATAGTAAAGTTATGAGGGTTGAAGTCATAGTTAGAAGAATTAGTGGTTCTTGTGTATATTCTCCCAAGTATGTCTCCTTAGGAAGCACAAGTTCTCTTCTTGAAGAATAAGGATGGGAGTATTTTCTTGTGTATAGATAATCAGGGTTTCAACTAGCTGACAGTGAAGAAGCAATATCTGCTTCCAAGGATTGGTGACTTATTTAACCAGCTTTGGAGTGCGTCAATCTTCTCAAATATTGACTTGAGATTGAGCTATCATTAGCTACTCATTGTTGAGGTGGACATCATGAAGATGGCTTTTGGGCTCACCAATTCACCTATTGTATTTATGGTCTTGATAATGAGGATCTTACATCAATTCCTTAATTAGTTTGTGGTGGTATTCATATATGGCATTTTTGTATAATTTAAAACTAGAGAGGAGCAAGAACAATATATTTGTAACATATTGCTACTTTTTAGAAATCTTAGATAGTATACCAAACTTTCTAAGTATAATTTTTTGCTTTGGGAGCTTACATTTTTGGGCTATATGGTTTAAAAGGAAGAGTTATCCTAGATCCATTGAGATTTTGGCAGTTATCAAGTGGAAGACACCCACTAGTGTTCCATAGGTACATAGTTTCTTGGGTTTGGTTGGGTAATATAGGCGATTTGTTCAAGATTTCTCAAAGGTAGCTCATTCTTGAAAGAAACTTCTGAGGAAGATTACAAGATTTAAGTGGGATAATAAATGTGAGGGAACATTTTAAGAGTTGAAATAACAACCAACTACATGACCGATTTTGAATTAACCATCAAGATCAGACAGGTTTGAGGTCTACAATGATGCATCTAAGCATTGGATGTGTTTTGTATTGATGCAACATGGTAAGGTAGTGGCTTACACTTTTTTTTAGTTGGAACAACATGAGTAGAAATACCCAAAACATGATTTAAAGTTGTCTGTAATTGTTTGCGTGCTAAAGATTTGGAGGCACTATCTATACTTGATACAATGCAAATTCTTTACAAACCATAGGAGCCTCAAGTATATATTCATTTAGAAGGAATTGAATATGAGGCAAAAGAGATGGTTAGAGTTGGTAAATGACTATGATGTTGAGTTAACCTTGAGGGTAAGGTAAAAGCTATTGAAGATGCCTTTAGTAGGAAGACATCACACTCCTTGAGTTTTTGTGTGGTGGCTAGTTGGTTTCTTGAAGAGCTAGGTGAGATGAGGATAGATTTTATCCAACTAAGTAATTTGGGGGTCCAGATGAGTGTTTTGATGATTACATTAATTGTGTTAGATTTGATTCAAGTGGGATGACTTAGGGATGTAAGCTCCAAAGGATTTGATCAAAGATATAGGATGGTAGTGTTCTCTATAAAGTCATTGGTGTATACCCTTGAGTTACATTAATTTCAAGCTCCAAATTTCAGAGGATGGTCAATATACTCCATAATCCATCAACCTAAGAGGGGATAAGTTTTACAAAAACCTTAAGAGGATTTTTTGGTGGCCTCATATAAAGTGAGAGGTAGTAGAGTTTGTGTTGAGGTACTTAACCTATCAGAATATTGAGATCAAGCACCACAAACTTGTAGGGTTGAGCTAACCTTTATATGTGCTGATAGAAGTGAGACTCCATCCCTATCGATTTTGTGATTTAAATACCAAGGACTCGCAATAGGTGCGATACAATCTAGGTTGTCATCTACCGATGGTTTAAATCCATAATTTTTATGCCAAAGAAGTTGACTTGGAGTATGGATTTGTTAGCCAATGCTTACATGATGTTTGTTGTGAGCAATCACGATATACTTATAGGCATAGTCTCGCATTGGAATTCAAGATTCCTTTCACACATCTAAGGAATTTTTTAGGAGGCTATGGGCATGAAGTGGAGGATGAGTTTTTCTTTTCACCCAACTATAGAAAAGTAGACTGAGATAATGATTAAAAAACTTGAGGGCATGATAAGGTTTATGTTTTGGACTTTTAATGTAGTGAGGAGGATCGTCTATATTTGGTGGAGTTCTCCTACAACAACATTTATTATGCTAGTATAGGGATGTCATCCTTTGAGGCACTATATGAACATAAATGTTAGACACCCTTATGTTTGGGAGATATTATTGAGACTATTATACTTGGACCATGTATGAGTGAGGATACACCTCTGTAGGTTTGGTTGATTTAGAATAGATTTAGGGTAGCTAAGAGTTGAGATAATATCTATCTTGATCAAAGGTGCCACAATGATGAATTTGAACCAGAGATAGAGTTCTGTTGTGGATCTCACCCACCAAGGGGTTTAGAGGTTTGGTAGTAAAGGTAAGATAATCCCAAGTCCTTATGAGATTCTTGATAGGGTGGGTAAGGTTGCTTAACACTTGGGACTTCTACAAGAGTTGGCTAGAGTTCACAATGTTTCCCACATCTTATAGTTGATGAAATACGTTTTACATCCTTCCCATATGTTTGATATTTATGAGATTGAGCTTAACAATTCATTATCCTATGAGGAGGCACCATTGTAAAATCTTGACACTAGGTACAATGAATGCATAAAATCTCATTTCAACATATGAATATCCTCTAGAGCCACAATGGAGTTGAGATGGCAACCTAAGAGAGAGAGAGAAATGTATGTGCGAGTTGCATCCTAATCTTTTTAGCATGAATGTGTTAGGTTTTGGGGTTCTCTCTCTTTTAAAGGGGTAGTACCCAATTGTGTAGTGTTAACTCCAATAGATTTAACTACTAATAATTTCTTTAATTACATCCTTTTTTTTTCTTCCCTAGCCTTGACTTGTTGACTTGGGGAAGAAGTCTCTTTTAAGGGATTAGTGATGTAATATTCCAAATTTTATCTAATCGTAACCTACAGTAATTAATATATGAACCTAATCCCAATATCTAGAAATTGATATATTTTTTTTACCTTAACTTAGTTCCTTAATCCTAAATCTAAACCTAATCCTAATCTTTATTTTCAGTCATTAACATTTTAACCGAAACCTAACCCTGGATGATTTCTATTTTAATTGTTCCCAAACTCTAATCTAAAATGTTAACCTAATTTAAATCATAACCTTAAAACCTATTTCCTTTTCCTTTTTCTACTTCTTATTTTGTAATATCCCACACTTTTTTTTAATGGATGGACGAGAAATTTTGATAAATTTTGGGCCTTTGATTTAATTCAATATTATGATTTGATTTGGAATAAAAATTGATTTGAAATCATGTTGGAAAATGTGGTTTATTAAGCTTTATAGGCACACCTATCAACTGGTTTTATGAACCGATCAATTATTTTGTCATTTTAGCCAAATATGGTTCCTCAAACAAACAATAAACTTGTTAGGGGAAACCGATTGATTGGTGGAAGAACAATTAACTAGTAGACCCAAACCGATCAATTGGTTTGTAGAGTAGGTCATATTTTTGGAGTTAGATTTTTCTAAATAATTCCTTCCACTAAAATGGAACCTTATAAAAATATATTGATTGTCCCTAAGAAATTTCTAACCATTTTCCAGATGCTTTTAACTTAAAATATTTCCTTAATTAGTGTTGGAGATCGATTGAGACACATGAGGGAGCTAAACGGCTGTAGCTAATTATCTTTTTCCACCTCTCTCACCTATTTGATTCTGAGATTGATTGCTTCAACCTCAGTTGTGCTTCTAAGCAACTGGAAGATTCCTTCCAAGCTGACCCCCTATTTCTTCTTCTAGGTATGTTAATTCTAGTCTATTTGACCTAAGTTTCCCATAGTCACAAATTGAGTTAGGGAGACTAGTTCAGCAAATCCCAGGTAAATCTGCCCATTCTGATCAAATTCAAATGGTCATAGTTAGGGTTTTAAGTTTCCTTTTGAACCTTATGTGTTTCATTTTATTGGTTGGCTATAAATAACTCTAATCCTTCAAGAATTACACTTTTATTCTACCACCAAAATTCCACTACATTCTACGTTCTCTTTTTTTTTTCTTCCACACATTAAGCACTTGTTAATTTATTTACACACTCTCTTGATCATACCTCTAGCTCTATATTTTTTTAATTATTAAGCAATGTAGAGTGAGATTTTGTGGGAAAAAATTAAGTGTCCACTTGAGCTTTTCCTTATTTTGTGTCGGTGGTACGTCCTTCTCCCTTTCTATTTTTTTATCAAAATTTTATGAAGTTTTGGTATAATACCTGAGTTAAGATTTTTGTTTGTAAGGTTGTAGGAGTTGATGTTTTCACAGACTTGGAAATTCTATTTTTAGGGAGATTTAGCCTACATAAAGTATGTAAGTTGATGTTGATGCATGTTCTAATGTAAGAAGAAATGGTTTTTATGAAAGAATTTGCATGAAATTTATGAATTAATGTTGTGTTAGGATAAAATAATTGACCGGTTAGGTCAAACCAATCGAGTAGTTCTTGGAATAGTTGACTGGTTAGCCTAACCAATTGACTGGTTAGCCTATAGAGACCTTGGTTTGGCTCTTTGCTTAAACCTATCAACTAGTTTTGTAAAATCGATTAGCTGATTTGAAGGAAGCTTTGACTAGTTGAGTTGAACTGATTGATTGGTTGACCCAAACTGATCCATTAGTTGGTATAACCAATCAACTAATTGGGCCAGACAGATTAACTAGTTCGGTTGGTTTACATGATTTGTTGCTCTATGGTTTAGTTGTGTGCGGGGGTTATGTTTGGGACTATATCATGATTATTAATTTGATGAAATACATATTTTAACATGGATTATTGGCCTAATTAAGGGATTGAAATGGATCATAACTTATGGCATACATGATGAGTAATGTAAAGGATAAAGATGTAATTCACTTGTAATTAGTGATAATATGTAAATAAGAGTAATGGATATTAGTAAGGGCTTGGATTAAACCCTATGATGGATATGAACCTTATTGGCTAAGGATAAATGGTAAACCCATATGGATGGATAAAATGGAAATGAAAAGGATCAATATGGCTTAGTATGAGATTCACCTTGTTTTCTTGTATGAGCCTTGTATGATCACCCATCCTTATAAATAAAATACTAATCACTTAAAGTGAAAGAAATTTGAATTGAGTATGGGTTTGCTTATATGTGTGGAAGGGTGTAAATCTTAGTTATGTGGGATTATGGTTCAAATTGAGTTTTGATATGATGGTAAAGGCTCGTTGATGGTGAATTAATAAATTAAAGCTTCAGAGGTGATGTAATAAAGGCGATGGTGGTTCAAATATGGTAGAAGAGTGATGACGATGATTTGGTGATGATGGTTCGAATGGAATATAGTAATTAGCATATGCATTCGATGATGGTTAGATGATGATGTTTGGTTTAGAAAGTTAGGATTGAGATGAAGGTTAGGGTTTGGTTCGAAAAGAGGGAATAAGGTGGTGTATGGTTGGTATGAATGATTTAGGGTTTTGAATGGATGGTTTAGGTTTTTGGTTGTGTATATCGAATTAGGGATTTGATTAACCATGAATTAGAGTAGGATTTTGATAGTAATTATGGAAAGAAAACATAGATCAAGAATAGTAGAAAAGATATGGATTAATATCTAATTTACATAGATAAAGAGATTAAAACGTTCAAGCCAATCCGTTCACAAAGACTCAATTTGCTTAAGTTTGAACTCACAAAGAATTCATTCAATTTTGATCTTCAACTTCAATTCAGTTCTCCATTTTCATTGTGCTTGATATTCATGCAAAATATATTCTTTCTACCACTAGCTAAAGCATAATTTAAAAGATTCCAAGCTAAAAGATATTATGCTACTTTTATGCTAACTTTATGCTACTTTATGCTAACATTATTATTAAACTTTACTACTTAACTCATAAATTAGCTAAATTACTAATTATGCCCAAAAATCCTTCTAATAAAATCCCCATGCATGTTGTCTCTCCCTCCTTGCATGCCATGCATGCTATGCACATGTAAGTAGACATGTAGTTGTGTATTTGTTACATTTTGAGCAACGTAACCATTTGTTGGTATTCAAATTTGCAAGAGACACTTTCCAAATGAAGAATTATTAGTTCTATAATTATGAAATCCAATTCTTGAGTGTTTTCTACTTCATCATCTAGGTTACCCGATCCTCAATTAGATACCAAGGGTTAGTTTGACTTTGGGTTTTTTTAGTGCCTTCGAGCTTTTCCTTTAGGAAGGATCCCGAGAAGTCCCAGTGCTTTACCTACTTTAGACACTAATGATGTACTATGGGTATTGATGCTAAAAGATCAGATTACCTATGTGGTTATCTTTGGCCTGGACTTATGTCCATATTGGTTAGCTTCGACCTTGACTTATGTCCATTGTGGTGATTAGCTTTGGCCTGTACTTATGTCCACTTACTAATTGACTTTGGCATGGATGTAATGTCCCTTTTTGGATAGGCTTCCATGGTATGGGGTGGTGCACAACCCATCGCTCGATGATAATAAAACATGGTTAACAAGTAAGTAATTGATCAAATATAAATGATGATTACGAGAATGGCTAATATTTAGTAAGAATGGAAGTAATAGTATGATTGGTCAAAAATGAGTAAAGCTAGTTATAACACTTAGGTAATAGTTGACCTTTCTACTTGATTATGAAATGAAAATTGATGGATCGACTCACTTATCTCTTATAATGATGAACTAATGGTATAATGTGAAGATTTGGTTAATTAGGATCAACCCTAGAGGTTGCTTGGTTCTCCTTGCCATTAAGTAAGACATGCTTATGTTAGAAGGTTATGAGTTTATGTATAAAGTATGCTACTTGTTAGAATTATGCATGATAATATGAATTCATGTACTTCTATCTTTATATATATGGCATAATCATGATGTATACTATAATATGTATTTATGTGTGATAAACTAGTGTACTTGTGAATATTAAGGGAGTAACTTGGCTTACTTAGTATGTAGCATATTGATATGTCCACTTGCTTAGTCACTTGCTCATTCTCATGAGTAGAGGAACTTGTGCAAGTTTTTAGGGATGATCGGTAAGGGGCCTACCTCAATTGGGCTAGGTTTGTGAGCAAGGACATCCAGAAGGTCTTGATGAGGTTTGTGAAGGACCATATTATTATTTTTAGCCTCATGTCCCAACCTATGTTTTTTATTTTTTTACTTTAATGTGTATTCTATAACAATTTGAACATAACTCATTAAGGTCTTTAATTATAAACATTTTGGAGTCGTTTTAATTAAATTATTTTTTATGCACTATATTATTTTATTGTTTTATTTGTTTAGCCTTATATCTAATATAGGGTAGGCAGTGGGTATCTAATCTGTGTTAGGTACGATGGTAACACCCCAATTCTCAAAGAGTTTTTTGCTTTTACAACATGTTTTTAACGAAAACTTTTGGTAGTAAAAAATAGGGGTGTTACATATTTTCTTTTTCCCTTCTCTTTTTCTCCTTCTCAAATTTATCCTCCTCCTTCTTCGTTATTTCCCTACGTGATTATCTCCTCTCCTAAACAAATTCCCCCTACTTAGCTTCCACATTAAAACCTACCTATCCTACTTTTCACCACCACCACCATCTCCCTCAATTCATGGGATGTGTCCCTCAGACTTTTAGCCAACCTTCTCCTTCGATTGTGCTTCAACACCAATATTAGCCCTACTTATGCCACTCCTCCTATTCGTACAACCTCTTTATATATACCCATACAATCACTATTCCCACTTCATTTAATTCACCTTGCCCTATTATAATCCCGTTAGCACTGACAGGGAGTCTTGTTTCCCCATATTTAGCAGGTGGAGATACTTTCATTACACTCTCCTTTTCTATGGCAAGTGTTGTTATTTTACCCCTAGGATGTGACAACTTCTACCGATGCAGATTTAAGCCTTATCCCCCTTAGTTTCTTCAATTTTGTTCCATGTTTCACCCTCTTTGACTTATCAATTCCTTAGTTCCATTCTTAATTTCTAATTGTATTTTATTCTTTATTCTTAGGTGATTTTTTAAAGGTCATAGAGGAGGTGGGTTACACTTATACGTGATTAGAGACTGTAGAAGTCTTTGGGAAGGTTACATGTAGTAGTTAGGAAGTTTTGGCATCTTATGTGTACCTTGTGTGAAATCACATGTTTAGTTTTATTTTATTTTTAATGTCATGTTTTTTAATTTTATTATGTTATAATGTAGTATCATATGATGGAAATTGAGTAAGATGAGAAAGCACACTCTTATACAATATTGTTGTGATAATTCTTATACTGTAAATCCTAAGTGAATTAGTATGAAATATATTATTATATTGTGGGTTTGATAAAAAATGGTAAGTAGAAAATGATTATATTTAAGATGTATTGTGATATAATAAATTGAGGATTGGAAAATAATGATAATATAAATAAAGGGTTTTTGGGAAATTTAGGTATCTTAGTATCCTTAAGTGTATTTTGGTCAATATGGGTTAACTATGATTTTTTTTTGTGTTAAATGGTTTGAGTTATGCTAAGAATATAATATGGAAGGTTTGGAGTAATTATGAATGGCTTAAGTCTAAATGAAATTAAAAAAAACGGCTTAGATTGGGAATAATAAGCTTAGAGGTAGGTCATTATCACATGTTTAAGTGTTAAAATTTGATATTTGGATATGTTGTTAATTTTGAAATTTTAAGAGTGTATATTAAATTTGGTAATTATATGATTCTTATGGGATCAATTATACCTAACTTATGAATTTATGGTTTTGTAGGTGTTATAAATGGTAACTCTATATATAGAGTTGTTATCGCATGTGTAAGACTTTGGAGTTAGCCTTTCATTTTTTTTAATGTTTTTATGATAATAATGTTTAGAAAGGTGTGCTAAAATTGGTGGATAAATGAGTAGTATGGAAAAGGTTATGCTTATATTGTAAAATTAGGGTTTCTTAGGAAAATTTTGACCTTTTTCTTTAGGCAATGTTCTGATGTTTGTATGGTTAGGTTTATAGGTTTTGGATATTTATGATAAGCCTTATTATGTGCCTTGTATATTTATATGTATGTATGAATGATGGACTTGAGATAAATAACAGTGAATAAGATGTTAATCATTTAAAGTAAAAGATCATGTGAGTCAAGATTGATGTATATAGTTTTTTCTACCAACTTAATAATAATGGCCAGGTGCATTTTTCCCTATGAGGTTCTTTATACCATTTGACTAGTTTAAGAATTATATCCATAAGCATTTTTCCCTGGATGGTGTATAATTCATTCTACCTTCTTAATAATAGTGGTCAGGTAGGGTTTGTCATAGGAGGTGTTTTAGTCCATTCTACTAGATTATGAATAGTGGAGTATTGAGCTTGACGTAAATCAGAAAATAGTTGGTGTTATTATCTAATAATTGAAATTTGGATTTAGTTATTCTCTTGCATTGTATCATTTTTAAGCTTTTAGTTGGATGTGTTCTTTATAGG
Source organism: Tamarix chinensis (assembly GCA_030549775.1). Taxonomy (NCBI): domain Eukaryota; kingdom Viridiplantae; phylum Streptophyta; class Magnoliopsida; order Caryophyllales; family Tamaricaceae; genus Tamarix; species Tamarix chinensis. Next base: position 68,752,712 of record CM060174.1, on the reverse strand, counting down.
ATCTTATATATTTGTACCCTTTCTTGACTATATTATGACCTTACTTAGTACATAGCATACTAATCATCCTTCTTATGGGTATTATTCACTTATAAAAGAAGGAAATCTAGATGCTTTTGTGTAAGTCGATGAGGACCCATTGGATGACTTTGCTGGATATGATGCTTTACTTGTGGAGGAGTAATTCTTATGTATCAGGGTTATGTGTAGAGTCATGTTACCCGATTACTTACTTTTGTTTTGATACCTCTTGGACTCTTAGTTCTATGGAATCCTTTTTAATGTATTTTGATATTATACTCAGAGTTTACCTTCAAACTCTTATCTAAGTTTATGAAAATTCTATTATTGTTTGTTTATTGCATTATAAGTCTTAACTATTTTTCCTTATAATCGTTGTAAGATGGTATGGTAAGCCAAATTTATGTCTATTAGGATGTTAACACCCATTTCTAGCGATATTATGCTTATGCTAAAATGAAAGTTTTTAGTAATAAAATTTGGGGTGTTATCATAATTATATTGGGATTATTTGGTAGTTATCCTATCTGTAAATTTTTGGTTGGTTAAGAGTGATTAGACCATATATCGGTGGCATTAAGTCTTTATGAATATATAATTTTTGGGTTTTATATTACTTACTACATTTTAATAGTTGATTATTTATCTAAAACTATTAAGTTTTAGGCTATATAAGTTAATTAGAAACATTGGTCCATAGCTCATTAGTTGTTTGCTTAATTCATGATTTAGTCCTAGAACTATATAAATATAATACTCCACATTTTTGTAAAATGGTTGAATGAGAAATTATGCAAATTTTTGGGCATTTGATTTTGATTTAATGATATGATTTGGCTTGGAATAAAGTTTGATTTGGAATCATGTTGAAAAATATAGTTTATTGAGTTTTGTAGATAAACCGATTGACTTGTTCTCTAAATCGATCAACTTATTTGTAATTTCAAGGAATTTGGTTTTCTCCACAAAATTGATCGACTGGTGGTAGAATAGTCGACTGGTCTACCCAAACCTATTGATTAGTTTATTGAGCTGGTCATATATTTTTTGAGTTGGATATTTTTGAAAAATCCCTTACACTAATATGGAAACTTACGAACCCATACTGATTGTCCCTAAGAAATTCCTAACCATTTTTATGATGCATTTAACCCAAAATATTACCTTAATTTGTTCTAAAGACCGATTGAGACAAATGAGGGAGATAGATGACCACAACTATTATCTTATTCTTCCTCTCTTCTCTGCTCGATTCTAAGAATACATGAATGAAGAAATGGGAGGTCAGCGTGTAAAAAATATTTCTTCTAGATGAATGAAAGATTTCTTCCACCCCAACCTCCCATTTCTTCATTCGTGTATATAAATTTTAACTTGTTTGACATGAGATCCTTAGAGCCACCATTTGAGCTCGGGAGACTAGGTCAACAAATCCTAGACAAATTTGTCTATTCTGATCAAATTCAAATGATTAATGGCAAGGTTTCAAGTTACCTTCCGAACCCTTTGTGTTTCCCTTCGATTAGTTGGCTATAAATAGTCCAAATCATCCTTATATTTCATTTTCTTTTAGCCACCAAATTTCCTCTTAGTTTTGCATTCTCCTCTCTTCTCTTCACACTTCAAGGCTACTAAGCTAATCTCTCACACTATTCTGATCCTATCTCTAGCTCTCTCTTGTTTCAATTATTAAGAAAGAGTTAGATTTTGGGAAAAGATTGAGTGGTCTAGTTCAGATTTTCTCTATTTTTGTCTTAATGGTATGTTCTTATTTCATTCTATTTTCTTTTTCAAAATTTGATGAGGTTTTGGTATAATATCTGAGTTAAGATTTTGGTTTTAAGGTTTTAAAAGTTGAAGTTTCACAGATTGGAATCTCTATTATTAAGAGGAATTTAGCATCCATCATGTAAGTTATTCTTGCTTCTAAAAAATGTATTATATGTTCCAATATGATAAGTGTTATCTTCTGTTGTTTGATGCAAGTTGGCATGAAGAAATATAGTGGTATGTATGATTTGCATGCTTATATAACATGATTTGGGTAAAAAGCATGAACATGAGTAAAAATAGGCTATGATGATTCCATGTTTAGTAATACATTATATTTTAGTTAGAAATATGTTAGATCATATTGATATATGTCTTAATGTGGTTAAAAATAATTTATATGTAAGAATCTGCATGAAATTTGTGATTTGGTGTTGTGTTAAGGCAAATTGATTAACCAGTTAGGTTAAACAAATTGAGTAGCTCCTAGAAGAGTTGAATGGTTGACCCAACCCATCAACATGTATGCTTATAGAGACCTTGATCTTTCTCTTTGCTTAAACCCATTGATTAGTCAATGAATGATCGATTAGTTTGCCTAAACTAATTGAATAGTTTGAAGGAACCATGGTTTGTCGAGTCAAACCGATCGACTTGTTACCCCAAACCAATCGACTGTTGGGCTAGATTGATCGATTGGATTGCTTAATTTGTTTCTTTTATGTTCAGTTATGCTTTGAGGCTATGTTTGGGACTATATCATGAGTATTAATAGGATAAAATACATATTTTATCGTAGATTATTGGCCTAATTAAAATATTAAAATGGATTATATCTTATGGCTTACATTATGAGTAATGTAAAGGCTAAGTGGGTAATTCACTTATAATAAGTGATAATATTGTGATAAGAGTAATTGGAATCAGTATGGGCATGAAATTAAACCATATGGTGGACATGCATAATATTGGATAAAAGAAAATGGATAACCCACATGGTTAGTAAAATGCAAATAAAAGGATTAATATAGTTTAATATGGGAATTTAACTTCCTTGCTTTGTATGGGCCTTGTATGATCACCTATCCTTATAAATAAAATACTAATCACTTAAAGTGAAATAATTTAAGTTGAGTATGAGCTTGGGTTACCCGATCCTTGATTAGCTACCGAGTGTTAGTATGTCTTTGGGTAGGATCTTGAGAGGTCCCTGTGGCTTACCTACCCTTGACACTGATGATGTACTAGGGGGTATTGATACTTAAGGCTTTGATACATAGGTGGTTGGCTTCGGCTTGGACTTATGTCCACTTGGTGATTGGCTTCAACTTGGACTTTATGTCCCTTATTTGGTGTAACTTTCATGGTATGTGAGACCTTGAAGTGATGCATAGTCCATCGCTCGATGATAATAAAATATGGTTGTTAAGTAATTGGTTGATCAATTATGAAATATGATTAAGAGAATGGCTAATACTTTATAAGAATGGAAGTAATGGTATGATTGGTTGAAAATGAGTAAAGCTGGTTATTACACTTAGCTTATGGTTGATGTGACTACTTGGTGATGTAATGAAATATTGTTTGGTTGACTCACCTATCTCTTATATGGACAAATTAATGGTATAACCTAAATAATTGGTTAATTGTAATCAACCTTAGAGGTTTCTTGGTTTCTCCTTGCTATTAAGTATGTACATGCTTATGTGAGAAGGTTGTGATTTTATGCACGAAGTAATCTACTTGTTGGAATCATGCATGATAATATGACTTTATGCACTTTTACTTTTATATATATGGTCATACCATGATATATGTAGTAACATATATTTATGTATGATAAATTTGTTTACATTAGTACATTGAGGGAGTAACTTAGCTTACTTAGTACTTAGCATATTGATGTGCCCATTTTCTTTTTCACCTACTCATTACCACGAGTAGAGAACCCTGTTCATGTCCTTGAGGATATCTAGTAAAGGGCTTTATTTGAGTCTGGGCTTGAGAGCAAAGATATCCGGAAGATTTTGGTCACGTCCATGGTAAACTATGGTTTTGTTTTGGGTATCATATGCCAACTTATATTTTTGTATCCCATTACTTGATTTGCATGTATCTTGTAACGTTTTTGTTGGAACCCAATAAGGTTCTTCAATGTAAATACTTTGAAGTTGTTTAATTAAATTGTTTGTTTGCTTACTCTATTATTCTAAGTATATTGATTGTTTAGCCTTGTATCTGATATGGGATAGGTGGTAGACGTCTATCCTATATCAGGTATAGCGCTAACACCTCATTTTTCCTAAGTGTTTTTTGCTTCCGCAAATGTTTTATTGAAATTTTTCAATAGTGAAAAATGGGGGTGTTACATTAAGTGATTCTAAATAAAATTATACTCAACCTATACATTAAAAGTGGATGAGTTGAGATAAGCAGATATCTTTGGAATTTGCCTAATTAGTATAAACCTTATAAAATTTTATTTAACTAATATATATATATATATATATGACAATATTGATAATTATTTGCTATCAATTTTTTAAGAGCTTTGTATAGTGAGCAATTATTGATCAAACTGTGCTCCAACAAACCTCATATTTCAAATCTTTAAATTTTTGTCAACTTGGTTCTAAATTTTATTTAAACATTTAAATTCTATTAATATAAGTTTATTTGTATGTGTTTTATAAACTTCTTTTGTTAATTTATTTAAAAATATGTATGGGGCATATATTATTTAATATATTATTAGTGATCATATGAAATTTATGGTACACCTTATCTTATGATATTATTACATATACATACACTTTTTTATCTAATTGATTATTGAATTATGGTGATAGTTGAAGTGTGAGCTAAGTGGTGGATATTTAAAACATGATTTAGTTAAATAACAGTTTTGTGGAAAGATTTATTTGAGAGAAATAAAATTAATGCAAACTATTTTTAAAAGGTGTTAACGGTAAAAAAGTTACTATTTTGGAGAAGTATCATATGTGGAAATGACATTTTTTTTGTAGAGTTAATTAATTAAGACATTAATAAAAATGTGTGTATATGGTTGTGTACTTTGGTTGTGTTCTATGGTCACCTTGATTAAGACATCAAAATATAAAGTGAAAAAGCTAAGTGGGTTACTGTTCTTTAGAGTTGGCCTCTTGATGTCTAAGATTAGTAATAGTATTTACCTAGATTGTAGTGATGTGTAGTCACTTGGTTTATGTATTTGGTCAAGTGCTAGTTAGGTTCTATGTCCATTATATTAGGGTCCTTGGATCTCTTAGGGAATGAATATATCTAAGGACTTGGTGATCAAGGTTGGGTTTTAACCTTTGGTATTAGGACAATTGAGATTTTCTAAGAGGTGGATCTCTCAGGAAATGTGCATATTTAAGGATTAGGTGATCATGGTTGGATTTTACCCTTTGGTATTTAAAACACTAGGATTGCCTAAGAGGCGGATCTCCTAGAGTTTTGTTTGTTATTAGTTGTCTTTGGACTTATTTTCCTTGACACCCTCTTGGTTGGGGTTTTCCCACATGATAAATAAACCTCAATGATGTGTTTATGTGGTTACTTATTAAACTTGTTTTTTAAGTGGTGAATTAGTGATTATTTAATCATTTAACTTACACGTGGTGTTGTTTGATGTACTACATATAAATATATATGCATAATCTATTCTTTTTATATAATAACATACTTAGTTCATGGCCTAGCTAATTTGTTATTCTTTTTAACTAGGTTGCAATGATCCATTGCAATGGAGAACATACAGTCTTTTTTTTGGTTAATAAGAAATAATTTTTATTAAATCCCAAAAATCATCATTTATGTATAACCAAAGTATAAGCAAACTCAAACAATGATACACAAACCTATGTCACGTTATCAACATGGGTCACCACTGCATTAAAACATTTATAATGGGTCAAAATGGGTAACTAGTTCCGTGACAACTTGTCTAAGGATATTCTGTAGTTCACTGTAAGTTTTTGAAATAGTCTCTAATTCCTCTCTTGCTAAAGTTAATTTGTTGTTGTAGCAAACAAAAACTTGAGTACCCCTCTTCTACATTTTAGGCCACAACCACCCCATTTGTATCCATATCAATAAATCATTAAAAGTAGTTTCAATGTGGGTACATCCCATTTTTCTAATCAAAGGTAGTCATACTTAGTTGGAAAAATTACAAGCAAATAATAAATTCTTCATTTTTTCTTTATCTTTACCATAAAGCACACAAGTTTCAACCACCTACAATCCCATTTTATTCAATATATTTTCGGTATAAAGTTTGTTTTTGATTATAAACAAAAATTTTAGTTGATATTTAGGAATTAATATTGGGTTCCAAACCATCTTACAATAATCTACTAATTTAAAATATGTTCTTAGAAGATAATAGGAATTTGGTATAGTGTAGTCACATGTAAGCCATTGTGATATATTGTGTGTAGTGAGTAAAAACATGTAGAATTATATCTATGATTTTGGGTAATCTCATCAAGAATCATGAAACAAACATGGTGATGGGTGCATGTAAGAGGTTCCTCCCTTTAATGAATTATGTGTGCACCCATTTCACCCATAAGATGTCTTTCTAGATGTATGTTCCACAACAATCTCCCCCAGATTGTAATGTTCTAGCATTCTAGGTCAAACAAACCCAATCCTCCCTCTCTTTTATCTAAGCATATAGAATGCCATGTAATAGGGAAATTGTTGTGATTTAGTTGATAACATTAACCTTCTTAGAAATCAAGTACATCAAGCTCTAGTAGGATTGAAATCTAAAGAGTATTCGATTCACCAATTGCAGTCTTCATACATAGTTGAGGAACCTAGTGTTCCAAGCATCAAATCTAATAGTGAACTTATCTAGTAACTCTTGGTATTCTATTGGTTTAAGAGTGCTACCAGTGAAAGGAAACTCCAAGTACCAGATTGGAAGGGTTTCAATGGGCATATGTAGCTTATCAAATAAGGTTTTCTTAGTTGAGATGTAATCTAGAGATCATAAAAAACTTAAGGAAAGTGTCATAAAAAGTAAGAACAAAATTCATATCACCTTTGCTGAAGAACAATAGGTCATGAGCACAGAGGGAAATTAGTTTAACCTTCTTACAATTGGGATGAAGCTAGAAAGAAGGATGTTCCATAAAATGCCAATAATTCAGTTAAGAAAGTGGTTTAGCTTCTAGATTTATACCTTTAGTAAGTACCTATAGTGAGTAGATTGTGACCATACCTGATGATGGATGCATGCTTGTAGGATGGGTCAAGAAAGTTATTTGGATCTTAGAGCTCTACCTTTTATTTATGTTAGATTTTATCAAGTTTTAAATGTAGTTGGGTTATTGTATTTATTGATGTGTTGTTGACTACGTTTTGTGCTACAATTTTACTTTATCCTTATGATGTTCTATTATTTTAATAATATTTTGGAGCTTTGGATTTTTTTTATTAGTTTTAGCATTGCACCTAGAATAAGTGGGATTGTGATGTCTACTTGCACTAGGCGTGGCAGTATTACCTTTTCTAAAAGTTTTAATCTTCCAAATTATTTCTCTATCTCTTTAATGGTTTTGGTTTGAAAATTAAGGGTGTAGAATGCTTAACTTGGTGTAGCTTAAAGATGGGTGACCACTCATGAAGCTTCTCAATAAGTGAGTGAGTGATGATAAAACAAACTAAAAATGACCTGTGTTCATGAAGGGGTACTTTGTTGATCATGGATGTTCTCTATAGTAGTTATAAATGATCTTTTTTTAGATAGAGATTCATCATTATTATTATGTGAGTGATGGGAATGATCATTGCCGATTGAGATGCAAGAAATTAAAATGATCATGGATAACAAAGAAGTGGTGCATGAAATTGACCACGTGTTAATTTCTATTGGTTTAAAATGATCATGGATAACAAAGAAGTGAGATGCAAGCAATTACCTTCGCTAATTGATATGTTGGTCATGAAACTGATCGCAACTATCAAGATGTGTTCCATGGAATACTCATTACTATCAAGATGTGTGATGTGGGACTACTCGTGGATGTTAAGTTATGGACTATAGGATTACTCATGGATATTGAGACATGAGACAAGAGACTACTCATGTATATCATAACGTGTGTTAGGGGCCTAGCCGTGGCTATCATGATGTGTGCCATGGAACTACTCATGACTATCAAGATTTAAGAAACATAACCACTTATAGCTAATTTCACCAATTATAGCTATCAGATTACTTGTCTCATGGAAAATGTTATCGCTAAAAACATTGTAGGCCACAAAAGGTGGCATCTGAAATTCTTGTGGCCAAATTATTGAGCCATAATTTTTTTTCTTATTAGCCACAAATGTTCTCATGGCCTATATGATCAATATTTTGTTTATGAGTTTGTTCAATCATATGCTCAACTAAGAGCTTAGAATATGATCATTTAAAATTTTATATAATTGTCATTTAGATGCTTTAGAGGCTCATTTAAATATAATATATATATTTTTTATCCATTTATTTACATTATGTAGTGTCAAACTCAATGTAAATATAAACGAGTTAAGTATATTATCCACAAATGTTGGCATGGCCTATGTGATTAATATTTTGTTTAAGAATTCGTACATTCTTATGCTCAACTAGGAGCTTGAAATATGATCATTTAAAAGCTCATATAATTCTCATTTAGATGTTTTAGAGTCTCATTTAAATAGTATATATACATATATACATACATACATACATATATATATATATATATATATATATATATATATATATATATATATAGTTTGTCCATTCATTTACATTATTTAGTATCAAACTGAATATAAATATAAACAAGTTGAGTATGGTGGAGATAAAAATATGACACTTTCCATTATAAACTTAGGTTTAATAAAACAAAATTTCTATATAAATGGAGTTTATAATTGAATTAATATTATTTGTAATACTAGAGTTGACTAGTGAATTGGCTTATTTAATCAACTCATGAGCCCATTCAACTCCACTTGGCTTCTTCACAGCCCTAGTAACATGCATGGTTCTAGGTAGTGACAATGGAAACTTAACTATAACGTACTCGAGCCCAAGGCTAGGCGATATAGTCCTTGAACTAGGGCCCATAAAATGTTTAAGGCTCTAAAATATATAGAAGAAGTGTTGCATTAGGGTGGCCTAGTGAGGAGTAGAAATTTTATCATTGATCTTGGGATCAAATAATTGGTAGGCATGAAATGAATTTCATTTTTCACTCTAAGGAGTGTGAAGAAACAGGAGTAGCTACTTAAAGGATTGATGGTAGTTTCGATTGTTGAAATTTGGAGAGATAGAACTGAAAAAGAGGTAAATGGAGGTTCCTACATCTATTACAGAGCATTAAGCCTTTTTCTATCCTTAACAAGGATCAAGGTGTACTAAGTTATCCCCTTGTTATACCTTGATAATGATTTTTTTACGATTATGCATATAATTTGTTATGATGATCATGTTAAACCACACAAAATCTCAATAAAAGAAATGGTTGTTTAATTAAAAAACTTCTAGTTTTTTATGCTATATATTTTGAGAATGTCATATTATTTGAAAGAAAATAATATTGATATGAAGTGTGATGTCAAATATAAATTTCAAGTAAACCAAAATCCCTCTTACATTATTTTAAAATTAGAAAAAATAGGTAAGAATAAAATTATATGTGAAACAAGAGTATTAATATAAAAAATATTAAATTTCTTTTATGTAAGTTAGGAATAGATTAGATTAAATTAGTAAAACTAGACGAAGAAAATTGAACCTGCCTTATTCTTGGAAACAACACTAATCAAGGAAATTTTCTCCATTAAATGGTGTTATGATCAATTACTTGCATTCAACAACTTGTGATAATGTAGCAGAACTAATGTTGTTAAGAATTTTGAAGGCAAGAAAACTAAGTTAAGCAACCATGTGCTCTCATCCCATAGCATGTGGAATTAGTTAGAATTTATGTGGTAAAGGTTGCGAGAGCCATAGAAGATCAACAAAGTAGAGGAGGAAACAGAAAGGAATAAGAAGAAGAAGAGGAATTTATATTATGTATTATCAAGTATAGTATGAGTACGATCATCTTTTATTATAATATTTTTACTTCTTTCCTACTGTATGTATGCATTATTCAGGAAGATACCATTATTAAACTCTATGAATAATTAGAAAAAAGATAATAAAAAAAGATTTAGTAAATTTTAAAGCACACATAAGTAGATGGTTGTTTAACATAGAAAGTCTAAGTATTACATGTACATATGCACATATATGGCTAAGTTAGGTTCTTTAACCATTGTTGTAGCTCACTATTATATTCCATATCCACTTATCACATAAATGTTAACTACTATAAGTCATATTAGTGTACAAAGGTAACATAACACTTAAACTTCCATGTAACCCGAGGATATTCCTAAAGCACTCATGGTATCATTATTATTACATAAACCAAAGCATATAGAAAGTGAAGTAAAGTTTGAAAGAGATATGGCAAATTAGTATTAAGATGGGATAATGGGACATAGAATATATATGGTGAGATACTGCAATGGCTAAAAAACCTAATATAGCTAGGTTTAGAGATAATTTAGCGTGCCATGAACCCCTTGTTATACTCATTCAAGCTTTTCCTTGCTAACTAGAGCATGAAGAAAGAGAGATTGAAGCCTTCTTTAGTAAAGGGATAAAGAAGGGAGATGAGTTAATTTAGTCTTACCCTATCCCTTATGGTTGTGCATCTTTAAACCTAGAAATCAGAGAGTTGAATTGTGAACTTGCTTGATCAACCCTATGACTTTAGAGAATATGTTAGTATGCACCATGAGAAGAATGTAGATATATCTTAGTGAAAGTTAACTAGCATTGACTAATGCTTATGAAGTAAATAACTAGTATTAAACATCCAACACCTTCTCCCCTAAAATAAAAGTGGATGGACAAGACCTAAGCCACACTTTGAAAAAGAAATGAATAATAAATCTCCCATATTATTTCCAGAATAATAAAATAAGTGGATTATATATCATCCTAGTTCACGTTATCATTCTAAGAACAAGATGAGAAAGTCAATCACCCTTGATATTGAACATTTTCATATTTATATTTAGGAGTGAAACCTATTATAATATAAAGAAAAAGAAAATATGAAAATCACTATACACCTATTAGTTGAAAAATCTTATCGTCATCCCGCTACTGTCTAGCTACCATACTAATTTCAAGAACTAGGGAAATCACTTTAGTAAAGTAAAAACTAAGACCTTCATAAATGATAGTCTTTCCTTCCTTCTAGTGAGGGAAAAAAAGGTCAAGTTGGAGGGAGCCTTCTTCATATGTGGAATTTCTTTAGAGAATATAAGCTAGATCACTACCCTATTATGAGGTCTGAAATGCAATTTTCCTCGCAATTACTCCACTTACTTTGAAACTTAAGAACTAACTCAATCTAAACTAATTAGTCTACTATTTAAGTCCTCTTCTTAATCCTTGAAGGTAGACGAAGGATTAGATCTTGGGGCCTTATCTAGTCTTAGCGCAACAATAAAATATTTAAATACTAAGATAATATATACAAGAGAGGAAATAATTGGTCCCTTTAATATAATATGCATTGCTAATCACCCCCAAGGTAGAAAGTATCAAAAATATAAATCCGCCTATGAAAGAAAGAGGTTGTGCAACTATAAGGTATGAGTTCCTTTTAACCCATCGCATTTTGGCATATAGGAGTATTATACACTAGTCTTGACTCCGAGTCTCTACTACCCATAGGATAAGGCTAATAGATGAAATTAGTTTCAATATGGTATCTCTTACTCTTGAATATGTATAAAGGCTTAGATGAGACTTATAATCTCTCCAAGATTGTAATGTCAAATCTAAGACCTATTATCGATTCCTAGACTTGGTTCATACTTGAAATACATAACTATTCTTATTCCCAGTAACCAATACTAATATGATAAAGCACTACCTATAGGTCTTCTTTCAATAGATGGGCATTCAATAGATGTTGATTTTATAACACCTTCCTAAACTAAATTTCCCCTAGGGAAGTTATTATGGTAATAGTAATAGATCTACTAGGCCTTGAGTTGGGATTGAAATCCTCTCCCCTCACTACTCTCTTTATTTATAAGTTTTAGATCATGAATAGGGATAACTTGAACAACAAACTCTATTTTTCTTGTTTTTATAAATTAATTTCATATGATTTTCTTCTATATAATCAATTCATATAAAGATCTTACAACCTTGCCTCCCTATCCCTTTTTCCCTTTTACCTTATTTTATCTCTAAATTTCTATTTTGAATTGTTATAAAAATATTTATCTATCACCACTTAGGCTTTAGGGACAATTTCTTAGCAGGGTCTCTACTGTTGCTTGGCAGAAAGAACTCTTTTCTTTCATTTATGAGATAATATCTCTAATTCACTCTCAAATATCACTCTTTATCTTTATAGCTTAACATAGCCCATAGGAAGAGACTTTAGTCCTTGATCTCCATATTCAAAGGCAATCATCCCATAAAATAAAAGCACTACACTCATAGTCATTTACTTGAATCAATAAGGATAGTTGCCTAGGAAATGAGTCCAATGCACTTTCAATTCAAATCACTTTGTTCCCAACTACTTCTAAGAGTGGTCATAAGCTTCTTGGAATAAGAGTCAAGCATTCTCATGGTAAGAAGATCAACCAAAATCAATCCATTTCCATTTACTAATGATCCTACTCCAAATGGATATATATATCTAATTCCTTATGGAAAAGGGAAATTGAATGAGATAATAAATACTAAAAGTTATAAGAGTCATACCATAGAAATGTAAAAGCAGTCAGGGTCTACTACTTGATATATTCTAGCACTAAGAAAAGGCTAAGATTAGTCAAATGGAGATTCATCTATACTTTTTGTCTTTTAGACAAGTCTAACAGGGATGAAATATTTCCTTGCTTCTTCTACTTACAAGTAAAGTGCAAATACTTACCTTTTAGTGTCATTCAACTAGGATTGAAAGTGACACACATATTGGATTGACTTGTGTATGCCAATTAGAATAGAGACTTGTAATACCACATCCCCCTTTATTCTTATTATGGTTCCTAAGGAAATCTAGAACATAGAGTGGAAGGAAAATTACTTATAAGATGCACCTAGAAAGGTAGGTAGCCTAATAGTATAGATCTCCTAGAAATGGGAGAAATGCTTACTTTTAGTAGTTAATGGATAAAGGCAAGGGGTATAGCAAGTAAGGTATGATGAATCTTCTTCGTCTCTCCAACATATTATTCTCGATGCAGGTTGAATTGAAGAAGAAAGGGATAGGATAGATCTTATTCCCTTAATTAACCATCTCCTATTGTCTTAGTTCTCCTAGATTTACTAATTCTTTTTCAAAACTTTTACTAGTTAGCTTACCATGTCAATTTAAATTAGCTACATCAACATAATTAAAATTATTCGTAGAGTATATTCTTGTAAACACATGCCCTTATTCTTACAATAGAAGATTTAGTCATAACCCTAACACCAAAAGGATTAAGCGATGTTATTCTACAACCTTTAGCACATAATTAAATTGCTCATTATATACCTCCTCAACTTCATTTTTTTTTAATCTTAAAAATAGCCTAGTATATTATAAGTTGATTCAATTGCAAAAATGGTTGTTTGAGAAAGGACATAGCCAATTATTGACCTTATCTTATTCAATTTGTAGTTGACTCTTTCTCAAAAAATATTGGTCTTTTCAACTTTACTATATGAGAATAGCAGAAAAGTGGGAAAATAAGCTTAGGACATGTGCAACCAAAAATCCAACCATTCCTATGGTTTATAGTGACTAACTTTTCATCTCAATCCATAGACTTTAGTGGGGTTTCAAATCAATAGTCCACATAGTTTGTTGTTTTATGTTCTTCAAGATTGCCAGGGGTATAGAATATATCTCTTTTATAATGTCATGGCATGAATATTGCCTCAGTAAGATGAAACTATCTAACACATTGGTTGGCATATTAAGATCCTATCTGTCATGAAAAGGTTTCATAGATAACATTTTATCATAATGGAAGAGCTCATTGTGTTTGGGAATGCTAAAACTGATCAAAGGTAGGCAGAGTAAGTTTATCAAATATGAAACCATACTATTTTGCTCCAATTGGTTGTAAATATGAAGGATTATAAGCTATGAGAAGGCTCACCATGGGTGAAACTACCCTTTTGGATCATATTTTGTTTTATTCATATGGAACTTGAAGTTGTAGGTTTCATTATGAGTTGAAGTAAAGGGCTTCAAGACTTTATGTAGTGAGAACATGGTAGAGTGTAGTTATAAAGCCATATATAGTAATAGGCACACTTCTAGGGTAAGGAATAGGAAATGTTTTGAAATCTTATGAAAGCTAATATGATAAGGGAATCATAAAGGTTTCTAGCTTAATTTGATATTTCTTCATTGCAAAGAAAATTTTAAGATAAGCAATTAGTTAAATTTGGTACATTCTATATCGTTCTTAAGATTCAAAATGAATATGTTGGGCTCAAGTGAGTTTCTCCCATCTCGTATAGCTATCTTATTCTCTATTAGTTCATAAAGTTTCTAACACAAAGACAAAGTCATTTAAATCATACTAGACTAATAATGTGATAAACAAGATAAGGAAAAGTTTTAACACTTTCCAAAAGATGTCGTTAACAAGTCCCCTTTGACAAGAAAGTGGGAAAAACTTATGGTGAGTGAGTTCATAAATAGGTAGTGAAGAGGTAATGATGTTATCGTATTCTTTTAGTCTATCTAATGATTTGCTAGACTATAGCTTAGCTTGTTGCAAGCTACTCTTTTTGCCTTAGTTGTGTGTAGGGTCAAAAAAGACATTTGCACTTACTGATCTTAAGTGCTCACCATACTCCTTAATCTACACTTCACTCACTAACACGTTTGTTGGTAGTTAGAGCTAGTTAATGTTATGAAGAGCCCTCATAGAGATGGTAGTTATCATCTCAAATGATGAGGGCTCATGTATTATGACAAGACTTAATGAAATGAGGAAAATAAGTGAGTGGATTATAATGCACTATTACATAGCCCATGCCTTGTTAACTCTTCTTTGTTATAAGATTGTGGTGATTTGCTAATCAATTCAAACCACCATATCAAACAACATAATCATTGTCACTCCTATCTAATGGATCACCATAATTAGTGGAAAAATGCAAACATATTTCCTCTCAACATTCCTTTTGTTTCTTTTTGAAATAAAGTAATAGATTCTTGATGTATTATCAAATAATTAATATGTTGTTAGGTTGATCCTCCATAATGGTCCTTATTAACAAATAATAATAATAATAATAATTGAAGGAGACAACTTAAATTAATTGAGTTTGAATTTTTTTTCTTATTTAAAAGCATTAGGACTTGATCTTGAATTAATGTAAAGCTAATACCGAGCAAGTAAGGCTTGAGAATCTAGTGCAACTTATGTATAGCACATCCCTTTATTGATGTGTATGGGAGGGTATAATTATCAATTATGAGGGATTATGGTTTGAATGGATTTTAGATATTATGATAAAGGATCGGTGATGGTGAATTAAGAGGTTAAAGCTTCAAAGGTGATGTAATAAAGATGATGGTGGTTTGAATATGGTAGAAGAGTGACGATGATGATTGGTGATGATGGTTTGATAATGATGATGGCTTGAATAGAAAAAACTAATTAGCATATGCATTCGATGATGGATTGATGATGATGTTGAGTTTCAAAATTTAGGGTTTGTATGAAGGTTAGAATAGTGCTTTAGGGTTAAGGTTAGGGTTTTGTTCAAAAAGAGGGAATAAGATGGTGTTTGGTTTGTATAGATGGTTAAGGGTTTTGATTGTGTATACCAAATTAGGATTTGATTAACCATGAATTAGAGTAGTATTTTAATGGTAATTATGGTAGGAAAATATGGATTAAGAATATTAAAAAAGAAATGGATTAATCTCTAATTCACATAAACTAAGAGGTTAAAACTTTTAAGCCAAACCATTCACACAGACTCGATTTGTTTGAGTTTGAACTCACACAGAATTCATTCAATGTTGATCTTCAACTTCAATTCAATTTTCCATTGTCATTGTGCTCGACATTCTTGTAGAATATAATCTTTCTACCACTAGCTAGAGCATAATTAAAAAGATTCCAAGCTAAAGGATATTATGCTACATTTATGCTAACTTTATGCATACTTTATTATCCAAATTTACTAATTAAATAATAAATTGGCTAAATTATTAATGATGCCTGAAAATCTTGCCAATATACTCCCCATACACGTGGTCACTCCCTCCTTGCATGTCATGCATATGCATGTAGACAATTATTTGCTTTTTTGTTATGCTTCGAGTAATATAACCATTTGTTGGTCTTAAAATTTACAGGAGACACTTTCCAAATGAAGAATAATTAGTTTTATGAAAGCCAATTCTTGAGTGTTTTCTCCTACATCATATATGGATCAAATTTGAGGTTGATTGTGATTTTGATCTACAAATTTAGAAATTTCGGAGTTAGAAAAATAGTAAAATTTGATGAAGAACTATCCATAAAACTAGATTCACATTAAAATTTTATGTTCTAATTATTAAGAGTTAGAAAAAAGTGTCATGCACTACAAATAATCAATAGTTAGAGAAACACAATAGACTTCCTTTCTCTATCACATAATTCCTAGCATGAAACTTGGAGGTATCATCTATGCACTTCAAGGGGATCATTTGCCTATATGATTCTTAAGCCTTGTAGTGTGAACATTTTAACATAGGGTCGACCATGTTTTGTGCATCTTCATTTCCAACTATTAAAGCCTCCACCAAATCAAGCTAGATGGGAAACTTTCCAAAATGATGATATGAACAAAATAAAAATAAAAATAGATGCACTAAAAAAATATGTATTGAGTTGTATACATTCTAATTCATCATATATTAAATGACCTTATGTACTAGATTTGAATCCAAAAATGCACAGATTATCACAACAAGCTACTTAATGTTAGGAAATGGAAAAATATTTTTATGGTTGTTATTGTTTTTGGGTATTCCTTCAAGTCCTATATTGGTGGGATGAAGGAATTTTTATTAGCTTTTGAGTCCCCCTCTTTCTATCTTGTTTGAGTTAATATATTTGGTTTATTTTTTGGAGCTATTAGGCTAGATCAAACAACAATAAATGCATGCCCCAACTACCACTATCTGTTAAGCCAGTTTGAGTTGGGCATATTAGCATAGGTGGGTTATATATCTAAATTGAGTACCTTTTTGCTTAAATTTTAGAACATTTTATACTTTTTACTCAATAAAAACTATTGTAATATATCCTCCATGATTTAAATTTTTTCAAACATTCCACATGTTGTGAATTTGTCGATCAACTCTTTTGGGTTCGGTTGCCATTTCTTGTGTGGTTTTCTCTTTAAATTCAAGAACAGTACTGCCATTTTAGACACTAAAAAACTAAGATTAGTCCATTAATTTCCACCCTCCTCTATTTTCATTTTCCGTAAAGGCTAGGCAAAGTTTTGCTAAACGTACCTTCTTCATTCTTGAGTGTACAAGATTGGATATTTGATGTGTTAACCATGGGGGTGAATTGATAAATGGAATTACACTGGAATTATGGCCATAATTCACTTTAGAGAAATGATCTTCCATAACATAATAGAAAAAAACGTGATAGTTTCTATTTTTTATTCTTTATTATCATACTTATTTAATATCCATACCATCTAATATTTTCTAACAATCTGAATCAAAATAATATTGGTAGTATACATGTTTCTGCTAGAACTAAATCAATTTATGCTACTCTGGTAATTTTGTGTTGGTTGGCTTCTACTACATTTGATTCAATTATCTTCAGAGTTGAGTATTGTTCATAACATTTGAATCGTTGTTCAAAGTATGTTTGGGAATCAGTATTCAATTTTGTATTTCCATCATAACTACTATTATTGTTGGAATTTAATTTGATTGTTGAGTTGTTTATCTAATATATTTTTTTTCAATTTCCTATTGTTGGTGTTTGGAAGTGGATTATTGTTAAATAGGTAATCTATGGTTTTCATTTCATACTATTTGGTATTATTGGAATGTTAATTTTGATTTTTTTTATTCCATTCAATCAAATAGTGTTCCATTAGAATTTATTTTCTTCTATTGTAGAGCTACAATATAGATTTGTTATTGTTAAAGTGTTGTTTGGTTATACACGCTTACCATCTTGGCATATTTTTGTGCTATAATAGTTTGGTTATTGCTTTCTTCTCAAGTCTTGTATTGAATTGTTTTACTAATACTAAGTTGATATGTTTGCAATAGTCCAAAAAATGACCCTAATTTGTCTAAGGTGGAAACACTTAATGGTACTAATTATCGTCAATGGTCATAAAGGCTCATGATTTTATTTAAGGCTCTTGAGGTTGATTATGTTATGGTTATTAATCAGCCAATTGGAGAGGTTTGTGCAACCACTCATACTACTACTTCAGTCACTCCTATAAAGAAGAAATCTAATAAGGCTAATAAGGAGAAATACGATAAAGATAACGAGATAATATGGGGCTACTTGTTGTCTTATATAATGAATAAGTTGTTTGATATATGCTTTGATGTGGGTTATGCTAAGGACGTTTAGGATTGACCAAAGAAGTGTTATGGATATGATTAAACTAATATGACAAGGTACATGATTGGTAACCTAATGAGATTTTAACTTGTTGATAACAAGCCCATCATGGAGCAAGTTTTGAGTTCAAAAATTTTGTTCTTAATGTGTAAGCTAAGGGGATGAAAATCTATGACATATCCTAGGCTAATGTTTTGCTAGAGAAGTTTCCAACTTCCTAGAATGATTGTAACACTTTCATTTTTCACTTTGAAAAAATTTTATTTTAACACATGGCGAATGAGTAAAAGACACTAAACACACCTACAAAAAATGGGTTACTACCACCTTATTTAATATAGGATAGGTGTTAGCCACCTGTCCCATATTAGATACATGGATAAAAAACCAAACCAATAATGAAATATAATAAATAGAGTGTGCAAGAGACATGGTATATAGATATCATAAGAATATGTTTACAAGAATAGGACCTTGATGGTCCCTGAATATTCAAATACATAAAAGGGAATTAAACTAAAGTATGGAATTACAAAGAAAAAAACAAAAGTGGTACGTAGCCTAAACCTTAGTCCATGAAGGACTGAAAAAAAAAAGACTTTGGATTTCCATGCTCTCAAGCCCAAAGCCAATTTACATGGTTCTCCATTGGATATTTTTTCCAACTTACATAATCCATCAAGTAATATATTTAAAAATTATCATTTGTGTTCCTTTTTTTTCTTTTTCTTTTTCTTTACCCACATTTTTATTTTAAATTCTTATCAAGTGATGAACTATGTACTACCCCATAGTCTTATATACCATAGAATTATATCCAAACTAGAGGAAATAAAGTTCAAATAAAGTCAAGTAACCACTAATGGACATAATGTCCAACCGAAACCAAAAGCCACCTAGCTGACTAGACCCTTTATTATCGATGCCCCTAGTACATCATTAGTTTATGAAGTAGGTAAGGTACCGGGATCTACTAAGATCCCACCCAAAGGTAGACAAAATATGATAGCTAATCGAAGATTAGAAAACCTAGACCCATATACAGCTTGATTATCATCCACTTTAAGTGATTAGTGTGTTATTTTTTAAGGTTATGTGATTATCACTTAAAGTAATACATCCACATACTTATTCTATCTTAACCATTTTTATCCACCAATCATGTGGTGGGATTTCCATTAGTGCTTAAATAATATTAACCAATCCATCATGATAATCCATTTTAGGTAAATAATCCAAATTACAATTCCCCTTGAATTCATAACATACCTATTCAGGTCTTTCCACTAAAGGTTTCCCAAGCACTTATTTAGAATGTTATGTGTTATGATATATTTAATCCATCCATTTAGCTATCCATTCGTTTCCAAAAAGTTTATTTCCATCATAAAATAATCGTAAAGCAGCATTGGGTATTTTCTCAAAATTTCTCTTGTCTAAAAGATTAAAATCACCCATTTTGGTTGAACTAGTCTATCGTTTAGGTCAACAGGTCAATCGATTTAAAGTTGATTTGTTTGGGCTAGCTAGTCTATCAGCTTTGCTCAGCCAAACCCAAGGTTTTCTCAAACTAGTCAGTTAGTTTTGGTAAACCAGAAAACTATTTGGAAACTAGACGATCAATTATGCCGAAACAGTCGATGGGTTTAAGAAGAGAGCAACCATGGTGATGATAGATCAACTACTAGATTAGTTTGGGCCAACCATTAAACTGTTATAAAGACCAGTAGATTCATTTGGCTTAACCAGTCAATTGGTCTTCTCCTAAACAACCAAAAATAGATATTTTTCATACTGGTCACCTTCTTGAATCCTGCAACATCTAAACCAAAACAAATAATAACAACATGCTAATATCTATAAAGCTCATAAACTTAATCATTCTTCATATTTAATCAATTCAACCTTATTTTTCCTAAAATCATGTCTTTTTCTTATTATTCACAATTAACTCAACATACATTAATCAAAAGCTAAACTCTTAGACAAGCACAAGCAAAATTATAGAATATATCACATCACATATTTATTCAAGCCATAGTTTAGAGGTAAGAATGAATTCCTTGATGCCTGAAAAAAATTTCCATTAAGGAGGGAAAACTCAAATGTGAAGATTCCAAAATCATTAAAAGAATAAGTTAAAACTCAAAAATCATTAAATAATTTTTTCAAATAAGAACTCAAATGAGAAAGGAAAATAGCCTTACCAACCCAAGAGAAAAACAAAGGAAAATTCATCGAAGAGAAAATCAACTTCATCCTAAATCTAACTCTTTCTTGCTTAAGGATAAAATAAGAGAAAGCTAGATAAAGGATCAAAAGACTGAATGGAATTCGAATGCAACCTCGAAGTGGAGAGAAGAGAGCACAAGTCGTATAGAGCTAAGATATTTTGGAGGTTGAAAGAGAAGTGAGTATAAAGGGTGATTAGGGTTATTTATAGCTAATAAATTGGTTAAGGGATTAGGGGTGTTATGCATCAGATTAACAACCCTAATTTTACCTTTTAATTTTGAGCTAAACTAGCAGTTTCATAAAAAATAAGTTGACTTCTATCTCAATGCTCACATGGTGACTTTATAGAGAATGTAGGTCGAATTCATCTAGAAAACATCAAACCCAAGAAGGGTAAAGGAAGATTAGCATGGGAAAGAATTTTATAGTTGAGTAAAATCTGAATTCTAAAACCTACTCATTACTTCAATTCGATGACTGTTAGCAATTTTTTGTGCTCTTCATCTAGTAAAGAAATTAATATCCCACATGATAGGTAAATAGACAAAATTCGAAAAGAGAATAAAATAACAAAAGAAAATAGTCAATTACCAATTCAAAAAACCGTAACCTCTCTCTCCTCTCTCCTCTATTCTCCTCCATGGCTTGCACAAGAAGAGCACCATCGGTGGTAATGAATAAGGTGGCTAAGGGATGTGTTGGGTCTTCCAATGATGGTGTTTAATCTAGGGTTTTTCTAGGGTTAGAAATTTAGTGGGTGAGGATGTGCAGGTTTTGGAGGCAAAGAATTCTGATAGTGTATGCATGGAGCATGCAGGGTTGGACGTCAATCATATTCTGGAATCAAGGGAGGGATCCAAGATGCCTTTGTCCTCTAGAAATGGGTTGGAAATAGAGAATCGGGGTGTAAAGGAGGCTTTATCATTTGATCAAGAACCGATATGTAACGTATCGGCTGATCTTCAGTAAGGTGACTTGCCTTCTTGGAGAGACAAACTTATTGGTAATCGGCTACCTGCTATAGGATCTCAGCATCGTTATGTACCTCTTTTGATTTTTGGGGATAAAATTCATGTGAATCTATAGAGGGAGAAAGTTGATATCAATCGTGTTGATTAGAAGTGGACAATTGTGGGATATATTATTGGGTATAGGCCTACCTTGGGGCAAATGGTTGGGTTTGCTAAGAGAAATTGGAAGGGGGTGAAGGAACCAAAAGTATTACTGAATGATCAAGGGTTTGTTATTTTCAAATTTTAATCTAAGGAGGATAGGGATTGGTTCCTTTCAAAACCCTATTGGTCTTTCTTGAACCGTCTATTCATTTTAAAAAAATGGAATAGAAAATTTCAATTTTCCAAAGAAAATTTTCAATTCCTACTGTTATGGATTAAACTTTTAAACCTTCCATTAGACTATTGGGGTGTTGATTCTTTAAGCAGGATTGGTAGTGTTGTAGGAAGGCCATTGAATTTTGATGGTACCACTTCTGTAGGAGAAAGGATATCTTATGCTCGTATGCTTGTAGAGGTGGATGTCTCTAAGAAGCTATTGGATTTTGTGGAAATTATAGATCCAGATAGTGAGGTGTTTAGCCAAAAGATAGTATATGAATGGAGGCCTACTTTTTGTGTGACTTGTAGTGAATCTAGACATTCAACAGAGAATTACTGAAGGGTGAGAGAGCTTAAAATTTAACTAACTAGGAATGTTAATCAGAAAGAGGGTGATCTTAGGAATAGGGGAGAATGAAAAGTGGAGAAAGGTTTAAAAAGATTATTCTCAATAGTTAGTGAGCAAGGAGAATCAAGATCAAAATCATAGCACTACTGCTAATACCTCTTTATTTGGTGCAGTGAAGAAGGACTTAGTTCCAAATGATAATAGATTTGAGCGCTTGCAAGAAGGTGACTTAGGGAACCTCCAACAACCTGATTCTTAAAATGAGAAAGGTAATTATCTATTAGAGGATTCTACTATTTTACACTCTATATTATATTAGGTACATTATAGGTGTTTGGAATTTTCGGGGCTTGAATAAGTCCTATAAACATAAGGAATTGAAGCACTGGTTATTAGTGCATAAAGTGTCCCTTATGGGATTGATTGAAACCAGGATTAAGAGTAATAAGGCGAATAAGGTTTGTGGAAGGTTAGGGCTTAAATGGATGAGGTATAGAAATTATGATCATCATTTTAATGGTAGGATTTGGTGTATCTAGGATAAATTTGCATGGGATATTCAGCTTATTACAAGTTGTGAACAGGCTGTTCATTTCTTTGTGATAGGAGTAAATACTAATATTAATTTTTATGCTACATTTGTCTATGCTTTTAATGTTGGGGATAGTAAGAAAATTCTTTGGAGTAGGTTGTGTGAACACAAGAGAAGCTTGGATTATTCTAGGGGACTTTAATGTTGTGTTGTAGCCTGATGAGAAGTTTTAAGGTAATGTAGTGAATATCAATGATGTTAATGATGCTAGAGCATATTTTAATTCTCTGATGGTTCATGATTTGGGTTAATCAGGAATGAAATCTACTTGGTCAAATAGAAATCTGGGAGAGAAATAGAATTATGGCTAAATTGGATAGGGTTTTGGTAAATTTATACTGGTCTGTGTATCAAATGTCTCTTATTCCTTATCTATTAATAATGATCTACAGGCTCCATTTTAGGGGGAAAAAGGATTAAGACAATGAGACCCTTTGTCCCCTGATTTTCTTATCATTGTTATGGAGTATCTAGGGAGGATGTTGCAATCCTTATGGTTGAAGGCTGAGTTTCATGGTCACCCTAAGTGTGAAAGATTGAAGCTTATTAATCTAGCTTTTGCAGATGGCATTTTATTTTTCTATAAGGCTGATTTGCCATCTGCGCTTGCTATCAAAGATATTTTTCATAATTTTGCTGCTGCTTCTAGGCTTCATATTAGTTCAGAGAAAAGTTCCATCTTCTTTGCAGGCTTTTCTTAGGATGTGAAACATCAAATTTTATCCCAGCTGCACTTCCAGGGGAGGTTCCCTTTCAGATATTTAGCGGTCCCTTTGGATGCTTCTACTGATATGATTTCTTTAGTTGAGAAGGTCACAGGTCGGTTACAACATTGGTCGAATAGGTTGCTGTCTTATGCTGGGAAACTACAATTGCTGAATTCTGTCATCTTTGGCATCACCATGTACTGGAGTCAACTATTCCTGTTGCCCAAAAAGTTCTTGATGAAGATTATTGCTTTGTGCGGATCTTTTCTTTGGATAGGTAAGGCTTCTCCTAGTAAAAGAGCTCTTATGGCATGGAAATTGTTATGCCTACCAATAAAAGAAGGTGTCCTTGGAATTATTGATATACATACATGGAATGTAGCTGCAATGGAGAAATATATATGGAATGCATGCAAGGAAAAGGATTCTTTATGGATTAAATGGATTCACTCTTATTACATCAAGTAGCAGATGGTAGATTATTGTAATCTTCCCTATACTGCTTCTTAGATCCTACATAGTATATTTGCTTTAAGGCCTCTACTACTTCCTTATTTCAGCAAATGCAGGCTGGTTATTCATGTAAGATCTCAGATGTTTATGAAGCCATAAGATTTGAAGCTCCAAAAGTGTCTTGGTGGAGGTTAGTATGGTGCAATCCTGCTTCTCCAAAGCATAAATTCATTTTTTTGGTTTATAGCTCAGTCTAGGCTTCTTACAAAGGATTTTATGGGAAAATTTTCTTCATCCATTAGCTTACAATGTTGTCTTATTCATCATGAGGAAAGCATCGATCGTCTATTGGTACATTGTCTAGTTTTGAAGCAGATTTGGATATCTATTAGAAAGATTTTTAGAGAAAGAAGGGGTTATTATTCATGGCCTACAATGTTAAGAGCTATGTCTTGTTCTCAAGGTAGAGGAGTGGCTAAGGCCTAAATCAAATGTGCTTTCTATGCTATTAGCATTTATGAAATTTGGAAAGCTAGGAATGATTTTATTTTCTCAAATATTAGGTGGAACTTGAAAAGGATAGTTTTTCAAATTTCCTTTGTTTTGTCCTCTATTTGTAATCACTCTAGTAGAAGTGTTAAGTTTGGTGTTTCCATAGGTCATATAGATCAATTCTATAGACTTGGATGTAATTTTTCATAATGTTATAATATTCCTTTCTTTTGAAAAAAAAAAGAAAAAAGAAAATAGTCAAATGAGAAATTAGCATCTTTATTAGTAAGGGGGATGCTTTCTAGACTTATAATTTCCCAATTAATATCTAATTTCTTCCCATAATTTATCCATTGTAGATACCAAATTACCAATTTCTAACAAGATATACATATACTACTCAGCTAGTTATCAAAATACAATCTATTTCTAGTGATACCAAAAACTAATTGCTAAATATTAATCTTGATAAGGATACTTCAATCAACTAAGAGACCAGTTTATCAAATCCAAACTTAATTAGAATAGATATTTGAAACTAACTTGTGAGGTTATGAGTTGGGAAATTTGTTGATTAAGACTAATTTCTAATAGATTATAAAAATGGTAAAATAAGATATGAACAAAAAATCCAAAACAAGCTAAATTAATCAATAGAATAGATGGAGTAGAAGTTAATGAATGAAGCACAAACATGCATAGATAAAGAGATAAGAGTAAAGACTGATACCAACTATAGGCTAAGCAAAAACTCAGGGATTAAGCATAATAGAGTGTTCTAAAAGTTGGTAGTGAATGTGGTTGGCTATAATTCATAGTAATATGATGGTTGTTGGAGTATGAACCACTCAAGGCCTCGCCAACTCAGTCACGCATCATGAACACGAGAAGTGATGGACTCAAGTGTGAGAGTTTGAGATTGAGAGTTGGTAATGACTATGGTTGGCATTAATCGAAGTAAGACGATGGTCATTGAATCATGCACTACTCTAAACCTTGATGCCTCAACCTCGTGTCACGTAAATGAGAAGTGAGGAATTGAGGGGTGAGGGTCTGAGATTGAGAGTTAGTAAGGGAGAGGGATTGAGGGCTAAGGGCTCATCTATTGGTTTAAATTAGAGGCAATGGAAGGGAAAAAGTCAGGTTCGAAGCCTCACCATATGGCAGACACAAGGCTGGGGCTCGCATGAATTGAGAAGTGAGAACTAAGGACTAAGAAGGGATTTGAGGGTGTGAGTTGTGAGGGAATGAGGGTTGGGTAATAGTTTACTTGATAATTGTTTAGGAAATTACAATTTAGCTTTACCTCTCTCTCTCTCTCTCTCTCTCTCTCTCTCTCAAAAATTATAGATGATAATTTGGTATAAATGAGTCGGGTCTGATGGGTTTGGGTTGGGTCACAAAGCCATTGCCATCTCTATATACACATGCCCATACATTTATCATGCTACATTTATAAAGAATCAACCATATTTCTTATGAAGTCATACTTGTTCTTAAAGTTATGAAATATTCTAACATTCATCACTAAAATACCAATAATATCACATAGGCATGCAAAGATAAGAAATTTACAGAGTACGCTAGCTCACATACTTAGTCATATCACATTTGAAATACAATAATAACTTACTTGAAAGCATATAAAAATTTCACACAAAAAAAGTAAAATTTTTAGTTGAAATATTCTAATTCTTAAAAATAATAAAAATATTGAAATTCAGAAACCTTATTCAAAATCTCATAAATGAAGAGATATGAATTAGGGAAAGAAAAATAAAAGTTACCACCTCTAAGAAGAGTCCAAGGGAATCAACTGAAAAATAAATTTAACTTTTCCTAAATCAACTCTTTCATTATTAAAGATAAAAAAGGGCCTAGAGAAAGTGATGCAGGAGCATCTAATGAACCTAATGATTGTCATGTTCATCTTAATTCTCAAGGTAAGGAAGAATTAGCTTTCTTAATGTTGGAGCCTATCATGTTAAATATTCTTGATAATTCTTATATGCTTGATATTGAAAAACATTCAAGTTGTTCTTATAGGTATGTCACATATTTTCAAGAAGAAGATATTAATACACTTTAATGTGTACAAGTATTCAAAGCATGCAAGACTATGGCATACATGGGATGATACTTTACAACAAGAAGATATGGTGATGATTATCATTAGTTTTTGGAATAAGAATTTGAATAAAACTTTGAGCATAGCTAGCTGGCATCTATCTCTCTCATTTTTTAGTCAACATTGAGCAAGGAAAGTCTAGGATAGTTACCTTCCTCCATTGAACTCAAACTCAAGACATTTGAACACTTGATTCAAACTGCTGAATACACTATCCTTTGCAACTTGATTTCTTCGACTATAATGAATCTTAATCGTTCGTTTCGTTTGCATAATTTCGTGGGTGACATCTTCTACACATCATTCTTCAATTAAACCATCCTCTACTTTGATAAAACACATCAAAAAGGATCATAGTAGTTAATTCAAACTAAGTGAATGCATTAATTGAAGAAGAAAAGGGAATATAAGTATAGGAAACTAGGTGTATTTTTAGTGGCTAAAAAAGAGGTAACGGAAAAATAGGAATAAAAGGGAGAGATGGAATAGAGCAAAACCCTAATTTTAATGCTCAAAGTTAGACCATAAAAAGTGGGTTTATCAAGAACAAGGCTCACTTTCTTTTGAAAATTCCAATGGTGATTTCTAGAGAATGCACATTGATATTTTCTAGAGAAAAGTTCAACACAAGAAAGGAAATGGGCAAATCGGTGTAAAAAAAATCCCTCGATCATGTAGAAATAAATTTAGAGCGAATCACCCATTCTAGATCTATATAGAGGAGATAGAAAGAAGAAGATAATGGATGAGGTCATGGTCCTTATTTTTGTAAAACCATATCCTCAAATTTTTTCAAGAAAAAAGAAAGATGGGATAAATGATCAAAAGAGTTAAATATTAGTCAACAATAGATAAAGAGTTAGATTATAAAGGTTCTAAATCACTAGAAGATTTTTTCTAAAAAAATTAATGTTTGAAAAATGACTCAGTTGGACAAATTAGTTAATTTATTTCGTTAAATTTTCTATAGACTAGTTGATAAGTTTTCCAAACTAGTTAATCGGTTCAATCAAGCCAACACCATCACTGAAAATAACAAACCAATCAATCGATTTATAGATCCGGTTGGCTTGCAAGCTAAAAAAAAGAAAAAAACTTGTTTTTCTCAGTGTTTCCAATCTTTTCCAATTTTATTTTTCAAATCAAAACCAATATATATTTTTAAATCAAGATTAAAACTTATCCAAAATCCATTAAAAAAATTTTCATTTTATAAATGTCAAATTACATGGTATTTCACTAAAAGTTTCTCTCATATAGGCTCCTAACTTCATCTATTTATTTCTCTCTTTACCTCATGAACTTGAAAACTACATCTTAAAATATTTACCTTACTATATTTACACACTAGATCTCAATATACACTATATTGGTACACTACATTTTGCTCTTACATTCTCATCCACTGTTTATAAGTATGCCTTTAAGTTTAGAATCATTTGTCTAATTTTTTTTTGTTTAGATAGTATTTTGTAATATTATATAGTATTTTTATCTTAAATTTTATAATTTACAATATTTTTACATTTCGTATAGCTTAGTTAAATTATATGTATTTGTTATAATGCTTATAGATTTGAATATTTTTTTAAGACTCTTAAATAAAATTAAATGTTAGTCAATGAAAAATTATTTGTGATATGAGCAGGTTATTGACATATGTTGAGGTATACCATAAATTGGTTAATGATATTGTAACGCTAAATGTTATCATGAGATTAGTATACTTTATTCATTTAAAAAAGCCATCTTGGAATTTGGGTAAAAGAATCATTAAAATCTCTATATAGTTTATTTATTTCCTTTTACTTTTCCACCCATGCTTTCATATAAGACACCACAAATCCCCACTTTAATTTTATATGTTTAATGACTACTTTTACACTTATGGACAACTGCCCTCTTACTAGGCCTTCATTTTCTTTTGGTAATAAAAGTGGATGTTAAATTCAAATGATCATGATTCAATTTATACAAGAGACACTAATATGGGTCATTATAAGATGTGATCTTCATATTCCCTAAATAATCATTTATCATACGTATTCTAACCTCAAATCACATCTCTCACAAGATGCCTCAAATACTATCTTTGATGATCGATGTGTCTTGTGTGATAGCTTCACCAAAAGTGAGTAGGGTTTAACATTATGCACTAAATCATCTTTTGAAGAAAATATTTATTCAACTTTAAAACCTTATGCATAAATCAAAGTTTAGGCTACCTAATACAACTCTACACCAATAATAACTTGTTAAGTATGTTTGTGATCAACAAAATTAGGATATAATATTTATTCAACTTTAAAATCTTATGCATCAATCAAATTTTATGCTATTCAATACAACTCTACACCAATAATAACTTGTTTAGTATGTTTGTGATCAATAAAATTAGGATATACACACTCTCACAACTCTTGACATCCCTTTGTATTTGATATAGATAGCTCTTTTACTAACAAATCTTCTTCTATCATTTCTTCCTTGTAATAATAATCAATTCTCAATTTAATCATCATAGTTGCATCATTAAAAATTCCATCTTCATTCTCATTTTCAAACATTCTACTCACTTCAACTTTAGATGCAACACTATGTGTGTTTATCGGTTATTCTTCATTTCCTTCCTTTTTAATATCAATAGCCACTTCACCAAAGTCTTTTGTATCGTCATTCTATCAATATGTGAAATGGAATATTTATTTTCACTTGGTCCATAATAAAGATAACTACTTAAATCTTCCATGTTATTTGAAGGATTTGTGCATTAAAATGTTGATTACTCATTGACCAAACTCTTGAATGAACCAAATTCCAAAGGGCATGGCTGGAGCCCTTAGTGGTTGATCTCTACGGACATTTGTACAAACCCCCTAACTTTAATCATCCTATCAACATTTTCAACGAATTATCACTATCTTTTGGAATAAGAAGAATTCACCCCATTATTTCATCCTAATATATCTCGAACAAGTATGCATCTCCATTAAAATTTGTCCATAGAGGCATCATATTTATGAAATCAATGTTACTTAAACAAATGTAACTTTAACTGGGTTTTATTCAAAGGTAACATTTCTAGACTCATACATTTATTTGTTGTTCCAATATAAAATAAGTGAACTTTGACTCATCCTTTAATTGAAAATATATGAAAAAAATATTAGTATATTTTTTGCACCAACAACCATAGAAAAGGGGTTTTAATAATGGTTTTGAAAGAATTTCAATATCAATTTTGAGATAATATTGTATCATCTCTTATTAAATCTATAATAATGGTTCGAAATCATCATAAAAAATATAAAATGAACTATAATTGCAACCAACATTTTAATAACAGTTTCTAAAATGAATCGTCATTAAAAACCTAATAAACATTAGCTAAATGATGATAAAGTATTAATTAAAATATTTAATAATTAATAATTTACATCGAATGCATGATTTAATAATGCTTTTCACCTAAAAGAATTATGAAAACGGAATATGTTAACATTAAATATGTCATTATGTAGTAATTAAAACCCTAACTAGCCTTTAATGATCATTTAATTTATGTTTTAATAACTGTATATGATAATAAGTGTTATTAAAAGTGGTTTCAATGATGGCTATAAGAAAAACCATTATTAAAATCACATGAAAGATACTAATTCATTAACATTTTAGTTATAGTTTAGGCAAAAACCATTATTGAAACCTCATTTTTTTAATTATTAATTATGTATTTTTATTCCAACCCACATACATAGTTATGTGTTTGAGTATTTAGCAAATTTGGAATGTATGAAACATCACCAATTCATGCATATGTTCCTCCCAAATGATAAATATATACATGATAAACATGTAATTGGTACATCTCAATAAACTAGGCATACATAAGAATGGAAATTAATAGGTTTACCACAAGTTGGTAGCTCTACACTCCAAAGTCAAATTCTATAGATCTTAAAACCTAACTATCAACAACTTATAAACAGTTTCATCCATGTATGGCATATTTGATTGGATAAACAAAAGACAAATGACATACAAACCTAAACATACATGTAAATCCCTAATACTAGTGTGTGAGTGCACGAACTTGGCCCATTGATCTCTAACTTCATCTATGTCATCATCTATGTACTTATGGATTTGTGCAGATCAACAACTAACAAATTACAAATGAATATGATTCAATCATTCTATTAGTAATTTATTAGTATCAAATGTGTGTGTGTGTGTCATAGATTAATTAATGAAAAATATGGACAAATAAACATAGATGTCTTGTATCTATGTTCACAAATTTATTTTGGACTATCAAATTCATTACTCTATAAACATAGCATCCGAAATCATTATCACTTTTCTATGGTGGACACTATCAAATGAATCAAGTTATCTCTCTAACAATTAAATATTAATTATAATTGAAATAAAATATAAAATACTTATCTTTCTTCATGCTACTATTATAGGCTCATATTCAAGACACCTTGGGTTTGGGATACCATTTATGCCTCTTCTCATATACGATATTCATAGTATCCTAATAATTAAAGTTGATACACAACATTGTGATTTTATATAACTAAAAAATTAAAGCTAAATATATGCATAAATAAGCCAATGAAGTAAGAATTATACTAATATTTCAACTAAATCTTTCCCTTCAAAAAAATAAACAAAAAAAGGAATGGGATATGCTTAAAAGGAATCAAATACATTAACTTTGTTTTGATCCAGACCGATGGCATACAAAATCTGCAGTTCACTTGCGAGGTGAGGTGTAAGCTAAAGCTTATTTTTGTACCCCTCTTAAGATGTGATCCACTACATTGTTTATATGCCTACTCTCACTTATTTCAGTACAATCAAATATATAGTATGGGCATACAAACACAATAGAGGACCTCTACCATAACACGACTAGCTACCAACTCATGGATGACAGTAATAATGCATATTTATTAATAACTAATAACTCATATAAGAGGTAATAAAATTATAAACAACAAAAAGTGTTAAAATATATCATATGAAATAATACTTACTTAACATATATGATAACCCTCATGGTTGACATCCATTTTTGTTTATAAATGTCGTCGATCACCGCCATTGATACTATGTAATTATTAACATCCCTCTCAACATACTCAGAGGGACTATCAATTATAATTAGATCACTAACAAGATATTTTTAGGTGTAAAAACATTATAACACCAAAGGTGGTAATGATTAGCGGGGTTCTTGTGGTAGTTGGTGCAACTCTGAATATGGAATCTTTTATGGTGAAATAGGTTTTTCTGATCTAGCTCTCTTTCCTTTTCCACAACCCTATTTTGTTTTGCTTGTTCGACTAGTAGCTCTCTTACCTTTTTCCTTAAAAGCATACCTCTTTTTTTATTCATTAATTCATAGTGTAATATAAAATATAATGATCATATATATGTATATATTAATAAGGTATAAACAATATATGTAACATGTTAGATGTAACATTAATGGAGAATGGGCTAAGATAGATCCATGGATCATCTAAATTTTGTTACCACAATTAATTCATACCCTTTATCTTGCTAAAAGAATTGAATGGAAATTATCTAATAAGTCACATTTATGAAAACCTTCTTTTAATAAGGTATAAACTATTACATATTGTTAATTATTTATGGCACTTGATACATTCAATAGCAATTTATATTTTGTTACACTTCTTTTAGGAAGAGAAGAAAAGGGTGCATCAGCTTCACAACTATATCTAATGCTATTTACATTGGGTATGTGAAGTGGATCATGTGTAACTAAATAAGATGACTTATGCCCTTGAGATTTGATAAGTGATAACTATTTCTCCATTGTAGCCATCAGTTCATGTTCCATGTTAAGGTTTTAGGTGAAGAGATCAACTTGGTTATTCGTGTTATGAGATCCATAACATTTACCATAAATGCTTGTTCTCTTAACCCCTAATCTAAGACCCATATGTCTTCCAAGGCCTTCTTCAAATCCTATTACTTGTGACACATTGCTATATTGATCTACACCCTCCAAATAATTTGATGTTTCAAGTTCATTATGTAATGTATGCAGTTTAGAATATAGGAATAAATATAATATAATAGTTTGCTATATGAAAACTAACTAGGGTTAGGGATATCTTTAAACTTGTAATATTTTTGACATTGTCTTCTACATCTTCATTAAGACATCCTCCTTTTGTTATGCCACCTTTCTTCCTTAATGTACTAATATTGATAGATGAGGCATATGGATTTAATTCTTAGTCTATGAGCTATAAATCCAAAACGCACAATTACAATAAGAATATTATTATAACATTAGACTTAAACACTTAAACACATAAATTAAACTATCATAACAACTCTTTTCAAAACTTGCATAGCCTTTTCAAGCTATATTATGCCAATACTTATTCTTCTTAGCAATTTCCTTATTTTTGGAAATTTTCTTTTATATTATAAGCCAAAATATCTACTCATGATTATTTAAATATCAATGAAATATGATTATCAAAAAGCTTAATTTTTATGCAAAGAATACATTTAACTCATTTGAAAGACAATATGCAATAAACTACCAAACTATCTTGGTCAATGAAACCATAATGCTTAGGTAACTTTATGCGTAAATCACCATCCCTCTCTCTATAAATATTTTTATTTTCCAAATATACCCTAAATGTTCTTAGATACTCACCATATTATCTAAGAAGTCACTTCTCCCTCACCTCTGTGATGATGAACACTCTCTACAAAATAAGACACAAATATGTGTACTGATGTTAATGTATTAAACTTAATTACATCCGATATAAAAAAATAAACAAACAAAATGATATACTTACCCTAAATTCTTGCAAAATATTTTCCTTATGACCTTTCGTAACTTACTTCTAACTATTACAGGAGATAGGAACAAGATTATGAGTGACCAGAGAAATGTATGTGAGAAACATGTCTACATACTTATCGATAAGAATATTATAAGTATTCCATCATAAATCCACTTTTCCTCCTCTATTTCTTATTTCCATGACAATTTTCATCACAATTACTCCTATCTTCCCTTATTTATCACTAAAGTCCCTATCAACTGTTTTCTTCCTCATATCTCTACAAAATATATATAAATAAATTAGTACAAAATCCTAATGGATAAATATATACAAAATATGAAGTCGACATGGAAGAATTTGGGATATGGCGGTGGAATACGTATCTGAAGTTGCGGTGGCCGGCAACTCGGGCTTAGGGTCTCCAGGAAAAAGAAGCTCTAAAAAATCCTATAACAAGGCTATTTATAGATGTTGGGATGGATAATGAGGAGCTGGAGGTCGACATGGAAGTGTTAAATGCAAGAATTTGAGTGGCCGGTGGCAGTAATGGCTCGACTTCCGTTTTGGGATGGTTCGAATTTTGCACACCGGTAGAGAAAAAACGGGCGAGATTTAACGTCCAATAATTATGCCAATTTACTCCTGGAGTTAAGAGGAATGCAATGAGACAAGAAACGGCCGGTATTATTCATTGTAACCGGATATGCCATTGACGGGGTCGAAGGTGCAGATGCATTGACGGAGGAGGAAGGAGGAAGAAGGAGGGGAGGTGGACCGGTCGGCCGGGAAAGAAAAGAAAAAAAAAGGGGAAACCGGGCGGTTCGGGCGTGGGCGGTAGGCATTTAAATAAAACATTGCGTCCTAAGTAAAAGAGCGACGGAACGCCGTGCAGAGAGGGGCGGAAGCAGAGTAAGAAAATGCTTAAATGAAACGACGCGCTTTGGGCGTAACCCGGAACGAAACGCAGCGTCGAGGGCGGAGGCAGGACGACGGCGCGGGCTGGGCCGTGCCGAAGAAGAAGAAAAAGAAAACAGGGAACTGGGCCGCGGCTGGCCCAGTCGACGAAAAGAAGAGGAAAAAGAGAAAGAAGAAAAAGAAAGAAAAAGGAAAGGAAAAAGGAAGAAAGAAAAAGAAAAAGGGAAAAAAAAAAGAAAAGAACAATAGCTAGGTTAGGGCCAAATAAATTAACCTAAATATTTAGGATATTTTAAAAATAATAATATTTAAAATAAAATAATATTTAATTCCCTTTTTGGCTAAATTAGGATTTTTGAAAGGTTTTCCATAATTTCCATTTTAATTAGCAAAACACCCTAATTTTCTTCCCTTAAATTATTTATAAAATTAATATTAATTTGGAACTATTTTATCCTCCTTATTTTAAATAAAATAATTTATTTTGTTAATTTCTAAAATAAAATCCTTAACTAGTTGAAATACCCAAATTTCTCCTAATTAAAATAGTAATAAATTTCTTCTTAAATTTTCCTAATCAATTTCCTTTTATTTTAATCAAATAATTTATATTTAATTAATTATCATAATAAATTTTCATTTAAATATACTATTTAAAATTATAAATTTTCGGGGCATTTCATTACTACCCCCTTAAAAACAGACTTCGCCCTCGAAGTCTTCTGCGGTTATCCTAACAAAAAAAAACTAGGAAATTCTAAGAATCTGAAATAACAATTTAATTACTAATCTTAAATCAACTACCCCTTTAGGGACAAACTAGATAAAAAAAAATCTAACCTTCCACAAAAAGCTCCGGGTATGCTTCTCGCATCTCTTTTTCGGTCTCCCAAGTAGCTTCTTCGGTTCCATGGCGACTCCATAAGATTTTAACCAGAGGCACCGAACTCGTACGAGTCTTACTCAACTTAGTATCGAGAATCCTCACTGGTCGTTCCTCGTAAGTCATCGAATCATCCAGTTCAACCTCATATGGTTGAATTACATGCGACGGATCGGCAACATACTTCCTTATCTGAGAAATGTGGAATACATTATGCACTCGTGCCAAATCTGGAGGAAGAGCCAATCTGTAGGCAACTTCGCCCACTCGCTCTAATATCTCATAGGGACCGATATATCTAGGGCTCAATTTACCCTTCCTTCCGAACCTCTGCACTCCTTTCGTAGGTGAAACCCTTAATAACACCTTGTCTCCAGGTTCAAATTCTCCATCCCTACGCCTCTGATCGGCATAACTCTTTTGTCTGCTTTGAGCTTCTTTCATCCGATCCTGGATTTTTCTGACCTGACGAGTCATATCCTCGATTAATTCTGGTCCTAACACGATCGTCTCACTAATATCGCTCCAACACAAGGGAGTCCTGCACTTCCGTCCATACAATGCTTCGAAGGGAGCCATCCCAATACTGGCATGATAGCTGTTATTATATGAAAATTCCACCAGATGCAAGCGTTCCTCCCAACATCCCTGGAAATCCAACACGCAAGCTCTTAACATATCTTCCAGGGTCTGAATAGTCCGCTCTGTCTGTCCGTCTGTGGCAGGGTGAAAAGTTGTGCTCATTTTCAGTTTGGTCCCCAAAACTTCTTGCAGCTTTCCCCAAAAGTGAGATAGGAACCTCGAATCTCGATCTGAAACAATATCCTTAGGGACCCCGTGACGGCTGACCACAAATTTCATATAAGCGCTAGCCAACTGCTCCATACTCCAAGTGGACTTCATAGGAATGAATATGGTCGACTTGGTCAATCTATCAACAATAACCCATATGGTATCACAGCCACTTCTAGTTCTTGGTAATCCACTCACAAAGTCCATAGAAATGGAGTCCCATTTCCACCCCGGTACCTCCAAAGACTGAAGTAATCCCGCTGGTCTTCGATGTTCGATCTTAACCTTCTAACACACAAGACACTGAGATACAAACTCGGCTACCTCCCTTTTCATACGTGGCCACCAGTACACCTTTTTGAGATCCTTGTATAACTTTGATCCTCCTGGGTGAACCGAATAGGGAGTTTGATGTCCCTCCTCCATAATACGATGCTTAAGGTCTGGACATCTTTAGGGCACACACCAACGACCCTTGAATCGAATACTGCCATGCTCATGGACTCTGAACCCCTCGGCTTTTCCTTCCTGCATCTTATGTCGAATCCTTTCCAACTTGACATCTCCAACCTGGCCGGCTCGGATCTCTTCAAATATAGTTGGAGTGAGAGTCAAGGCATTCATACGAGTTTCGAGATCTCCCTGCAGAATCATCTCAATCTCTAGATCTGCTAACTCACTTATTGTCTGATCAGCAATCACACAACATGGCGTAGAATGTGCAGTCTTCCTACTGAGAGCATCAGCAACCACATTGGCCTTAACCTCATGGTAGGTCAACTCAATGTCATAATCCTTTACCAGCTCCAACCATCTTCTCTACCTCAGGTTGAGCTCCTTCTGTGTGAAGATATACTTAAGACTCTTGTGATCTGTAAAGAATTTACACTTCGCCCCGTAGAGATAATGCCTCCAAATCTTCAAAGCGAACACAACAGCAGCTAACTCAAGATCATGCGCGGGGTAATTCTGCTCATGTTTCTTCAACTATCGTGTGGCATAAGCTACCACTTTACCCTTTTGCATCAGCATGCATCCCAAACCATGCTTTGATGCATCGCTATAAACTTCAAACTCCTCGGTCTCTTCGGGTAAAGTCAACACTAGTGCAGTGGTCAACCTCTTCTTCAGTTCTCGGAAAGCCTCTTCACAAGCCTCATCCCATTGGAACTTTGTAGTCTTCTTCAAGAGATTAGTCAAAGGTCTGGCTATCTTAGAAAATTTCTGCACAAATCGTCTGTAGTATCCAGCCAAACCTAGAAAACTCCTAATCTCCGATATGTTCTTAGGGGGCTTCCATTCTGTGACTGCTGCAATCTTAGCAGGGTCCACAGCCACTCCTTCCTCTGATACAATGTGACCAAGGAAGGCGACCTCTTGGAGCCAAAACCCGCACTTTGATAGTTTCGCATACAGATGATGCTCTCTTAATGTGCTCAAAATGGTACGTAGATGTTGCTCGTGCTCCCCATCTCCCCGGGAATATATCAGAATATCATCAATAAAAACCACCACAAACTGATCGAGGAAGGGTCTGAATATCCTCGTCATCAAGTCCATGAATACTCCTGGAGCATTTGTAAGTCCAAAGGGCATCACCGTAAATTCGTAATGCCCATATCGCGTTCGAAATGCAGTCTTCATGATGTCCGCATCAGCGATCCTCAATTGATGGTACCCGGATCTCAAATCTATCTTGGAAAACACTGTAGCTCCCTTCAACTGGTCAAATAAATCATTTATTCTCGGGAGCGGATATCGATTCTTCACCGTCAAATGGTTCAATCCCCGGTAGTCAATGCAGAGTCGAAGACTACCATCCTTCTTCTTTACAAACAATACCGGCGCTCCCCATGGTGATACGCTTGGTCGGATATACCCATGCTCCAGTAGTTCCTCCAATTGAACCTTCAATTCTTTCAATTCCACCGGCGCCACTCTATAAGGTGCCTTGGAAACAGGCTCAACTCCCGGCACTAGCTCAATCTTGAAGTCAATTTCCCGGACCGGAGGCATGCCTGGTATTTCTTCTAGGAAAAAGTCCGAAAATTCTTTAACTACCGGAATATTGTCCAAAGATTTTAGATCCTTATTCAGCTCCTTCACACTGCATAAATATAGAGGACACCCCTTCTGGATCAAAGCATTCAATGCAACCGCTGATACAACCTTAGTGGTCGGCTCGGATTGAGTCTTCCGATATGAAACCCTAGTACCCTTCGGACCTCGCAGAATCCTCCGTTCTTGGACACAATCAATAACCCCTTTGTACTTTCCCAACATATCCATGCCCAAAATTACGTCGAAGTCTTTTAGATCCATTCGGACCAGATCTACTAGGAAGTCTACCCCTCCTATATCTAAGGCCACATCAGAAAACCTCCAACTACACTCCATCCTATCACCCGACGGAAGCATAACAGATAGTTCTATTCTAGTTGATGGTGACAATCCAGCCTTAGCAGCAAATGCAGTGGAAATGAAAGATAATGTGGCACCTGAATCAAATAACACATAAGCTGGAAATGAGTAAATGGTAAACATACCAGTAACAACATCCAACTATCGGTCTGCCTCAGACTGACTAATAACATTTAGGCGCCCTCCTGACTGGCCTCCTTTCTGAGGATGAGGCTTAGGTTCCTGTGGTCTTCCCCTGTCTCTCGAGCTGGGGCACTAGATGGAGCAGGTGCTCTCTGATAATACTGCTGGGACGAGTTCTGTCTGTGTTGTTGAAAAGCCTGCTGCTGAGGCATCAACGCTCCTCCCTATTGATATGATCGACTATGATTCTGCAGAAACCTCGGTGGCCCCTAGCACTCCACTGCTCGGTGACCTGCCTTCCCACAATTTAGGCAAGTGACCAATTTGCCCTTACAATTCCTGCCCTGATGGACTCGGCCACATTTCCTACAAACTGGGCCTCTCGAGGGTCCCTGGCTCTCGTTGTGACCTCTCGGTGGTGGCCTCCTGAATTCTCTGACTCTGGGCTGGACCCCGCTCCCAGAACTCTGTACCTCGGGCTTTCTTTTCCCAAGGATGGCAGCCTACTCATGGACTAACGTGTCTGCAATGTAAGCACGCTCATAAAGGGATGCCAAGTCGGTGAATGGCACTGCACCCATCATACGACGAATGCTAAAGTTTAGTCCTTGCTCAAATTGAAACACCACTGTGGACTCATTGGCGGCAATCCCTGGAGCAAATCGGAGCAGTTCTATGAAACGGGCATAGTATTGGCGGATAGTCATCGGCCCCTGTGTCAGCTGCATAAACTCCCGAACCTTATCCCTCCTGAGGCTCTCGGGATAGAATCTGGTGCGTAAGGAGGTCTTAAATGCCTCCCAAGTAGCCGGAGGACCTTCTTTGGCACGAAACTCTTCCCACCAGGCATCTGCTACGCCCCTGAGGAAGAAGGCTACAATGTTGGGCCGTCGGTCAGCTGGACAATCCACAGCCTCAAAGGTGCGATCTAGATCGCGGATCCACCCCTCTAAAATCACCGGGTTCTCCTCCCCGGAGTATGTCGGAGGATGATGTCCCGTAACCCTCTGAAGCCAATCCTCCCCAGCACTATGGTTTTGCTGGGTGAACTCAAGAAAAGCAGTGACGGCATCCTCTAAACGGTTAATCCTCCCATTTTTCACCATTTTGCTGCAGTAAAAATAACTACTTAGAGACAACCCAATGATTCAAGAATATTTAGCAAGGTTTTCTACCACTTGGGGAAACCCTAATCTACCCTTGTACTCCTCACCATGACTGGGATCCAAAAAGTTAGAAAATAAAATGGTTTTCCATTAAGGTGGAAAATTCTTTTTGAAATTCAATAGCAACTTCAAAATTAACTTTATTTCCAAAAATGAGCATGGTCGACAAGATCGACCTCGCTCTGATACCAACTTGTAACACCCCAAAATTTACGTTTTTTTAAAAAAAAAACATTATATAACTTACAACTGTAACTTTTGGAGATGTTACCGCCACACTTAATACTAGACCGGTTCACTCCTACCGTTCTAGTATTAAGTGCTAAGGCTAAGATAAATGCTTGAAAGAAACATTAATAATAATTCAAATTCATGGTTATTTAGATCAAATATGCAATAGTCCTTACTCAGAGCAAAGTACGAGGAGTAGTTCATTTAGAAAGGGAAAAATAGTAATAATAAAATTGTTCCAAAGTACGATTCATATTTAAACAACATAGAAATAAAATCCCAAGGAAAGCCAGTCACGACACTCTAAGAACAGATCCCGCCCCATCGTCACTCGATCCCTTCTGATGTCCTCTAGACATCAATGGCATCAAAGTACATATCTCCTACCTGCACATAATCAGATGGGCCTTCTACTCGTTGGAATGAGCAGCACCCATGAAACGGGTGATCAGTACGCTACGCACTGAGTAAGGTGACCGAGCACTAAGACCAACACATAGCATACAAAATCATAAAGGCAATGCTCCACTTACATTTTCAAACCACGTATATGATTCATAAAGACATACAGATAATTACACAACTTAATAAATATTAAATCCACACATAAAGGCCCAAACAGTTCGGATTAATTACTTAATTAAACTTTTTACCGAAAATCGATACACCCATAACTTTTATCAAATCCATGTAACCACAGGAACACCCCACTATTTTAGCCGGTGGGCCGGTCACTTGCGGGACAAAGTCCACACCACTATTATTTGCCGGTGGACCGGTCTGATTCCTGCTCACATGGCTTCCACTATAAGTAATTAATATCTTTTAAGTGTCTTTAACAAAATCGGGTTCGTTTTTATTGAGCTCGAGTCCCCCACTATTATTCGCCGGTGGACCGGACACTTGCGGGACAAAGTCCACACCACTATTATTCGCCAGTGGACCGGTCTCACATAGGGTAACAATCCTAACCACTATTCCTAACCGGTGGATCGGTTGGACCCGGCTCAATAATCTTTCGCTTTAAGTGATTAATGTCTTAAATATTTTATTCAAAGATTTTTGTCCAGACACGCATGACTATCTCCATACCAATCCTAGTTCTCGTACATATCCCTAGCTCCACATGACCACTCTTCCATGCAAACCCTAACTCCATGTAAACCACTCTCCTATGCAAACTCTAACTTTCATTCAAAACCCTACCTCCACATAATCACACTCCCATGCACCCTAACTCCACGTAAACCACTCTCCCATGCAAACTCTAACTCTCATGCAAAACCCTACCTCCACATAATCACACTCCCATGCACCCTAACTCCACGTAAAACATATTTCCATGACAACCCATAATTCTCATGCAAAACCCTAGTCATCATGCAACTCCACGCAAAACCCTCACCCCATACAACTTCATATAGAAATCCTAACACCATGCAGTTATGTAGAAACCCTAATACCATGAAATTATGCAAAAACCCTAAAACCATGCAATTATACAGAAACCCTAACACCATGCAG
Organism: Tamarix chinensis; assembly: GCA_030549775.1. Lineage (NCBI taxonomy): Eukaryota > Viridiplantae > Streptophyta > Magnoliopsida > Caryophyllales > Tamaricaceae > Tamarix > Tamarix chinensis. The sequence goes on along the minus strand of CM060174.1, from coordinate 68,710,997 downwards.
TTACTTCCCATCATGATTTACAACCCCTTCGTGCATGTCTTGGGCCACGCCACATCGTACCAACAACGTATTTATACACATCATTCTCATGCCACAATCATTTAACGAATCACACCTCAACTTCCTTACATGCTCCATTTATAACAATTACATAATAATTACATAAAATACACGACAGATCATATCATAAGGCATGCATGGCATATAATTCATATATAACACAAATGGCCTTAGCACCCCTTACCTAAAATGTCACCGGTCTTGGAGCAAGTTCCTATACCACTTGAGGGCTTTGGTTGGGCTCACCTACTAGGGAAAAATACTAGGATTAGGTTTTCTCTTAAGAGTGCCATTATTTCTAACTTATCCCAAGACCTTATTTTCAATTAAAAATTATTATATTAAATTTAATAATGTGATTCAAAACAAAAAAGGTGATATAAGGGTTCCTACCCTTCATCAAAATAATATTAGTAAAGATAATAATAATAATAATTCTAATAACAACTAACTATTAAAATAGAGATAATATCAAGAATATTAATATTAGTAATAATATAATAATGCATAAGCTTTAAAATTTAAAGTGGGGTTTCGAATCTACCCCTAATTAATAAAATACCATTCAATAATATTAATAACATATATTATTTATAATAATATTAAAATAATAAGGATAATAAAAATGAGAAAAATAATAAAACATACACTAATTCAAATCATACCCTAAATTCAAAACTAATTATCTTATTCCCACTCTCTATATCTGCAAGGAAAATTTAGCCTTCATCTTTCATCTAATAATAGTAATATTGATAATAATAATAAAAATAAATTAAAAAAATACTTGATTAACCATGAATTAATTTGAATAAAGCAAAACAAAGGTAAATAAATATAAAGGAAGTCTAAGGAGGTCTAGGGTTTCACCTTGAGTCGTCAGAAGCGGCGGCACCGGAGGTGGTGCACGGCGGTGGCCGGAAAATGGGTCTAAAAGGGCAAAAGATGAAGAAACAAATAGAAGGAGCAGGGGAGAAATTAAAATAAGGTTATGGTTCGATGGATAAGGATTAGAGGGAGTTTTTGGGTGGTTCAGAGGGCAGTAGAAGTGGCGGAAACGGCGGAGGACGGCGGCTTAAGGGTTTCGGAGTGAAAATTCTGGTGAGACGAGCAACAAACTTGGCACGGCTATGGAGGCCCGTGCAAGAAGAATCGAAGGTTTAAATTGGTTTAGTTAATGAGAGGGAGTTGCAGGGAAGAATTTGGGATATGGCCGTGGCGTTGAGGTTGGCTAATGGCGGTGGAATACGTATCTGAAGTTGCGGTGGCCGGCAACTCGGGCTTAGGGTCTCCAGGAAAAAGAAGCTCTAAAAAATCCTATAACAAGGCTATTTATAGATGTTGGGATGGATAATGAGGAGCTGGAGGTCGACATGGAAGTGTTAAATGCAAGAATTTGAGTGGCCAGTGGGAGTAATGGCTCGACTTCCGTTTTGGGATGGTTCGAATTTCGCACACCGGTAGAGACAAAACGGGCGAGATTTAACGTCCAATAATTATGCCAATTTACTCCTGGAGTTAAGAGGAAGGCAATGAGACAAGAAACGGCCGGTATTATTCATTGTAACCGGAGATGCCATTGACGGGGTCGAAGGTGCAGATGCGTCGACGGAGGAGGAAGGAGGAAGAAGGAGGGGAGGTGGACCGGTCGGCCGGGAAAGAAAAGAAAAAAAAAGGGGAAACCGGGCGGTTCGGGCGCGGGCGGTAGGCGTTTAAATAAAATGCTGCGTCCCAAGTAAAAGAGTGACGGAACGCCGCGCAGAGAGGGGCGGAAGCAGAGTAAGAAAATGCTTAAATGAAACGACGCACTTTGGGCGTAACCCGGAACGAAACGCAGCGTCGAGGGCGGAGGCAGGACGACGGCGCGGGCTGGGCCGTGCCGAAGAAGAAGAAAAAGAAAAGAGGGAACTGGGCCGCGGCTGGCCCAGTCGACGAAAAGAAGAGGAAAAAGAGAAAGATGAAAAAGAAAGAAAAAGGAAAGGAAAAAGGAAGAAAGAAAAAGAAAAAGGGAAAAAAAAGAAAAGAACAATAGCTAGGTTAGGGCCAAATAAATTAACCTAAATATTTAGGATATTTTAAAAATAATAATATTTAAAATAAAATAATATTTAATTCCCTTTTTGGCTAAATTAGGATTTTTGAAAGGTTTTCCATAATTTCCATTTTAATTAGCAAAACACCCTAATTTTCTTCCCTTAAATTATTTATAAAATTAATATTAATTTGGAACTATTTCATCCTCCTTATTTTAAATAAAATAATTTATTTTGTTAATTTCTAAAATAAAATCCTTAACTAGTTGAAATACCCAAATTTCTCCTAATTAAAATAGTAATAAATTTCTTCTTAAATTTTCCTAATCAATTTCCTTTTATTTTAATCAAATAATTTATATTTAATTAATTATCATAATAAATTTTCATTTAAATATACTATTTAAAATTATAAATTTTCGGGGCATTTCACATATAGGCTTCATTCGGAAGATGTGGGATGTAATAGGGGAGGATTTCGCAGAGTCTATCGTAGAATTCTTTCGTTCAAAGAGATTGTCGCATGCTCTTAACACCAATTTGATCACTCTAATTCCTAAAATGGAAAATATGAAAGAGGTTAGCCATTTTAGACCTATTAGAGTTGTTGGGTGTATTTATAAAGTGATCTCAAAGATTCTAGCTTTTAGATTAAAGCAGGTGGTTGATGGTTTGGTTAGTGATTCTCAGTCAGCTTTAATAGAAGGAAGAAGCATTCTAGATAGTGCCCTGGTAACTAATGAGATTGTGTAGTTTTCCAGGAGGAGGAAGCGGTCGAAAGGGGTGATGATAAAACTTGACTTTCAGAAGGCTTATGATAGTATCAAATGGGATTTTGTGGATATTATTCTAAGTATTATGGGATTTAGGGATATTTTCAGAGGATAGATAAAGTAATGTATCTCAACAACAAGTATTTCGGTTCTTGTTATTGGAACTCCATCTTCTCCCTTTAAGATGGGAAGGGGCATTAGGCAAGGGGATCTTATTTCACCCTTCTTGTTTGTTTTGGTAGTCAAGGCATTTAATCAGCTAGTTAAAAGGGGTATGGATAAAGGTTTAATCCATAGTTTAAAAGTGGGGAGAGATAAGTGTGAAGTTACCCATCTTCAATTTGTATATGATGATTTTCTATGGGGCTACTCTTGAGAACATCAAGAATTGGTGGAGACCACTTGATTGCTTCTATTTGATATTGGGTTTGTGTTAATTTTGTTAGATCTGAGCTAATAAATCTTGGTGTGAATGATTAGTTTCAAAAGGAGGTGGCAAATATTATGAACTGCAAGATTAGTGCTCTTCCTATTAGTTATTTGGGTCTACCGTTGGGAGCAAACATGAGAAATAGCTAGGTTTGGAAACCAGTGGTCGATAAGATTAAGCAGAGATTGGTTGGGTGGAAGGCGAAAGTCCTCTCAAGGGTAGGGAGATTGGTTTTGATAAAAAAAAGTTTCTTCAATAGTCTACCAATGTACTACAAGAGCCTTTTCAGAATTCTAAAAGGGGTGGTGAAGGAAATAATTAGTATATAGAGGAACTTTTTCTGGAAAAATAATGGAAACAAGAAGAAATTGCCACTAGTGAAATGGAGTGTAATACAGTGACCTAAAATACTAGGTGGCCTGGGTGTGGGGGATCTAGTCGTGAGGAATAACACATTGTTATTCAAATGGTGGTGGAGGTTCTATACCATTGAAGGGGGGTTGTGGAGGAAGATTATTTATTTAATTTATCCTAGAGATCATTTTAGATAGTTAGAGATACCGGATCAAAGGCGAGGGTGAACCCCTTGGGCAGACATTGTGAAGATTGGACGAAAGGATCTTGTTCTTAATTCAAGGATAAAGATTGTGATTGGAAATGGAAGAAGCATTAGGTTTTGGCATAATAAATGGATAGGATAAGGACTATAGAGAAATATTTTTCTGAGAATATTTTTGATATTTGGTCAACAAGGAGAAAAGGTAGTTGAAATAGGAGTGTGGGAAGGGGCATAGTGGATATGACACTTGAAATGCAGGAGGAAGTTATCTGTGTGGGAGGAAAACCAAGTGGGATAGATGAAAAGTTTGATCAAGTAGTTTGTTTTGAACACTGATAAGAAGCATATGATTAGGTGGGAATTTGATGCTATAGGGGTCTTTTCTGTAAGCTCATTTTGTACAGCCACTTACTAGAGAGTTCATGAGGAAGGCTCAAGTAGTAGTTCTCTCATCATGATTTGAAGTCGTATAGCACCACCAAGGATTGAAATTATTTCTTATTTTGCACTTCAAAATAGACTCGACATAAGATATAGATTGGCTAGGTTTCAAATTGTTGATATAAGGGAGTTAGGATGTCTTTTTGCAATTCTGAGTAGGAATCAGTAAAGCACATTTTTCTGCATGGCAACGTGATAGGGAAGGTCTAATATAAGATCCGTGAGTGGCTTGGATGCATGTGGGTGATGCCGAGTTTGGTTTGGGATAACACCGCTGCTTAGCTAGGAGGGAGAAGAAAAGGATTGAGGGGAGAAATTTGGACCGTAGCTTTCTACGCAATAGGGGAAACTATATGGGAGTTCAGAAATAAAATAGTATTTGACAATCAATAAATCTGTATAAGGTGGATGATCATGCTCATAAAATCAAGAATTGTTTTCTAAATCAAGATTCAAATAAAGGATTTTCCTTATAGAGCTGAGGAGGTGACTCATAATGTTCAGGCATTCTTGTGATTGTGGTTGTTAGGGAATGATCCCTTAGTTTCCTAGTTCTTTCTGTTATGGTTGTTTTTTGTTCTGGTGTTGTTACCTACACCTAATTATCAAAAAAAGAAAAAGTTTCTAATAATCAGAAGGCCAACTCCTTCCCATTATTACATGCTTCTACATCAGAGCAAACTTGAGAAACATAATGTATAAATTAAAACAACCCCATAGAGAATAAATATGAGGTTGATTGTGATTTGGCTAGGTAAGTTTGAGAAGTCACAAGTTATGAAGACATGAAAAATTAAGCTAAATTCATATATTTGATGAGGACTATTCATTAAACTCTTTTGGCATTACAGTTAAGTGGTGTTAATCATTCATAGTAAAAGAAGAAGAAAAAAAGTGTCATGTGCTACAAATGATCAGCAATTGGAAAAAGATAATACACTTGTGTTCTCTATTTCCTAGCCTAAAACTTTATGGGTACCATACATGCAGTTCAGGAGTATCACTTGTCTATAGGATTTTTTGGCCTGTAGTTTGATCATCTTGACAAAATGTTGATTGAGTTCCATTCTACATGCAAATTAATTATCAACCATTAGTTTCACCAAATTAAGACAGATGAACAAAATATCTAAAACAAAGAAACTGGATGGAATATAAAAGAACTAAACTGATTACCTTCTCATGCATCCATCATATCTAAAATGGCCTGGTTTAATAGTCTAAAAATATATAATCATCACAAAAAGTTTGTTATGTTAGACATAATTTATGACATGAATGATAATTAATATTAATGTATACAGTTTATGCACAATCCAAATAAAAATGTGAAAAACTCTAACGACATTACAAGCATTTAATATATAGAATTTAACTATATAATGTTTGTTACAAATATTTTGAAACATACCTCCAGCCATTAACAAAATTAACTATGTCAGAATCTGTAGAAATGAAGACCTCAGCAGAATTAAATGGAACTACTACCTTCTTTTTTTTTAATCTGATGGTGCGTATTTTTTTGAGAAATGGAAATAGGGACCTTCTTCATATTTCTTCTTCATCTTTGATTTCACACACAATGTTGATAAAAAATTTGTAGAAGAAATGTATCCCTTAATGTTCTCTCTCTTTTTGTATGATTATGTCTTTAAAATGGTTAAACTATTTTTATTCACTTATGCAAAAAGGAGAAAAAATCCCAGTACTTTTTACACTAAAATAAGACATGAAAAGTTGTGGGAAGTCAGTTATTATAACCAACACTACTTTTTTTCAAAAGCAAAATTTTGAGATATAAATTAATTAAATAATGTATTTATTATCTCCCTTATTTCTTGATCAAATGACACACACATACTAGCATCCATACTACTTTAATTCTAATTCTACCATAAAAAATTAGATAGCGAGATTAAGGTTAGACTTAATTACTAACATATTACCATGTAATATAAACTTTACCACTAAACTTTATATCTAATTTAATATGGAAAAAATAAAGGGTTAATGCATACATACATACATATATGTATATATATATATATTAACATTCTCCCACTTAGTCCATATAAAATATATTCTCAACATGGTCTCCTTTATGTTAGTACAAACTGATACATGGATCATGGTGACATGCTTTCCACATTTCAAAATTTATCTTCCATGTATCACAATATACTAAGTTCACCCAAAACTTTAAGTTTATGAAAAAATTAAAGGTCCTTTACTTAATGCGTTATTTCTCAATAAATCATGTGTATATAAACAAATGGAGAAGCAAACACGGCTTTATTTAAAAGCATCATTATATGTCATAATAATATAATCACATAGCAGGTCAAACACCCATATGATACGCATGATCCATAAACATACTTAGTACCATGCCCGTAGTTAAATGATAAGCTAACATACAATTAGTGCCTATATGTTCCAAGACCACTTCTCCTTTTGAAACACATTCCTTTATCTTCAAGTACTTGATGTCTATGCCTTTGGCATAACTACTAATTTTGTCTTTGAGATAAATATGACAATTTGATTATCACAATAAAGTATAAAAGGTCTAGAAATAGAACCCACTATTTTAAGACTCGATATGAAATTTTTTTTAACCACACACCATGTTTTGTGGCTTCAAATGATGAGATGATTTATGCTTCCATTGTAGAGGTGGCTATGCAATCTTGCTCTTTTGCTATTCTAGGATTATGCTCCACCATTTATTAGGAAAATAAATCTATAAGTAAGCTTGCATTAATCTACACAACTAGCAAAGTCTACATCCGAATAGCTTACTACCCTAAAATCCCAAACATGATGATACATGAGAAAGTAGTCTTTAGTTTCCCATAGATACCTAATAACTTTCTTTACATCTTTATTGATGTGTAATCAAATTGTAGGGAAGAGTTGGATCGGTTGCTACTTTTGGTTATGTTAATCACGATATTATGTAGTAGAAAAACTTTATTTAATGTTGGCTAAACTATCACAAATGATAAGACCTGGTTGGACTTTCTTCGAAGGTTGAAGCTAATTTCAAGATTCGAATGAAGGAGAACAATGGAGGAAGGAATTCCCCAGGCTTTCCTTGATCAAAGGAGAATCCAAAAGGGAGAATAAAATTAGCAAATGTTGGATAGATTCTAGCTCAAAAAATTCTATTATTTCATCTTATGTTCGACAGAACAAGTAGGTGTATATATAGGAAAGGAAGGCTCAAACTCATGCTCAAATCAGCCGAGTTTTCCCCTTAATTCAAGCCCATTTAATCACTTGAATTAAGCCCATATAACATCTAAGCTTAATCATAATATCATCATTTAAATGATACTAATGACTAATCATTACAAAGCCATACAATTAACTATGATACATATATGAAATTACATCAAACCCAAGCTTACATAAAATATACTTAGGGTTTACAACAAGTTAATACAACTAATGATAATCATCACCATATATTAATGTTGTAAAGTATCATCCCATGTATGCCGTAGTCTTGCATGTTTGAATGCTTGTACACTATAAGGTGTATTAACATATTCTTCTTGCAAATATGTAACATACCTGCAAGAACAACTTGAATTGTTTTCAACACCAACCATAGACATATTATCAAGAATATTTAATATGATAGGCTCCAATATTAAGAAAGCTAATTCTTCCTTACTTTGAGAATCAATAGGAATATGAGAATCATTAGATGCTCCTGCATCATTCTCCCTAAGTTGGGAAAAATTTTCATCAGAATAATAAGGACAAATCACCAACATTAAAAGTTCTTAAAATTCCACTATAATGATCTGGAAGTTCAAGTTTATAAGAATTATCCCTAAACTTTCTTAGGACTTTAAATGGTCCATCAGCTCTTGGCATTATTTTATTTTTATGTAAATTAGAAAATATTTCTTTATGCAAATGTAACCAAACTAAGTCACCAGGAGAAAACACATGAGGGTTTCTATGCTTATTTTCTTGAGCTTTATACTTGGCATTAGCTTTTTCAATATTATTTTCGATTTTCTCATGAAGCTGTTGAAAAAATTGTACTCTATCTTTGGCTTCATAATTTTGTAATTTACCTTTTTTTAAAGGAATCATATAAATAGGCATGTGTGGATTCACTCCATACACCACTTCAAACAGACTAGTTTGAGTAGTACTAGATAGACTATGAATATAAGCAAATTCTGCATGAGCTAACTTAACATCCCGATCTTTAGTACTTTCATTAACTAAACCTCTTAATAATTTACCAAGAGTTATATTAGACACCTCAGTCTGACCATCAGTTTGTGGATGAAGCGAAGTGCTAAATAACTATTTAGTACCAAGCATATGCCATAAAGTTTTCCAAAAATGACTCATAAACTTGACATCCCGATCTGAAACTATGTTTTCAGGCACACCATGAAGTTTAACAACCTCTCTAAAAAACAAGTCAACAACATGCATGGCATCATCGGTTTTATTACATGGAATAAAATAAGCCATTTTAGAAAATCTATCTACTACCATAAGACTAGAATCTTTACGACGTTGTGTACTTGGTAACTCTAGGATAAAGTCCATAATAACTCCTTCCCATGGTTTTTCAGGTATAGGTAAAGGTGTGTATAAGCCTTTATGAAAGTAACTCTTACTTTTTTGACACGTAGAACATCTACTTATCATGGCTCATACATGTTTAACCATTTGTGGACAATAGAAATTTTCTTGCAATAATTCCATAGTCGTATGTATACCAAAATGTCCCGCAATGCTACCTTCATGTATTTCTTTGATTAGCAAGTCTTGAATACTAGATCTAGGAATACAAAGTTTATTTAGACTAAATGAAAATCCATCTTGTATGGCGTAATTTCCATGGTATCCACTTTGTTTACATGCACTAAACATGTCCTTAAAATCTTCATCTTTAGGATATAAGTATTTTATCATTTCAAAACCTAAGATTTTTGCATCTATCATAACAAGTAATGTAGACCTATGAGAAAGATCATCGGAGAATATATTTTCTTTTCCATCTAAATTTTGACAAAGAACAAAAAGGATTGTAAGAAACTTACCCATTTTGCATGTCTCGGATTAACTTTCTTTTGACTATGCAAGTATTTTAAACTTTCATGATCTAAATGTAATACAAAGGGTTTTGGTCTCAGATAGTGACTCCATGTCTCTAGACTCTGTATCATGGCAAAGAATTCCTTGTCATAAGTTGAATAGTTAAGTTTGGCTCCATTCAAATTTTTAAAGAAGAATTCTATAGGTTTATTTTCTTGGGAAAGTACTCCTCCTATTCCAACTCCACTAGCATCACAAGTTACTTCAAAAAGAAGATTAAAGTTGGGTAAGGATAGAATAGGGGAATAACAAAGTTTAGTTTTGAGGGTTTCAAAGGCTTGAGTAGCTTCTTGTCCCCAATAAAATTCACCCTTTTTCATGATTTGAGTAGTAGGTGTAGTTATAGTAGAAAAATCCTTAATGAATCTTCTATACAAATTAGCTAATCCATGAAAACTTCTCACATTGTGAACATTTTTAGGGATAGGCCATTCTTTAATAGCTTCAATATTATTAGGATCTACTTTAATACCTTCTCCACTAATAATATAGCCAAGGAAAACTACATTTAGAAGCATAAAATCACATTTCTTAAGTTTCCCATATAGTTTAGCTTTCCTTAGCTTATCAAACGATTTCCCTAAATGCACTAGGTGATCATAACTATTTTTTCTATACACAAGAATATGATCCAAATATACAACAATGAAATCACCAAGGAAAGGTCGGAGAAATTCATTCATAAGTCTCATAAATAAGCTAGGTACATTACATAACCCAAAAGGCATAACCATCCACTTATAGAGACCATATTTAGTTTTATAAGCAGTTTTCCATTCATCTCCATCTCTAATCCTTAATTGATGATATCCACTTCTCAAATCAATTTTGGAAAATACTTGTGCACCAAAAATTTCATCAAGCATATCATCTAACCTAGGCATAGGAAAATGATATTTGATAGTAATGTATATACTACCCTAGAATCTATACACATACGCAAAGTACCATCTTTTTTAGGCACTAGTAAAGTAGGAACACTACAAGGATTCATACTTTCTCTCACAAATCCTTTATCTATAAGCTCTTAGATTTTTTCTGTAATTCCTTAGCTTCCTCTAGGTTACATCTATAAGCTGGTTTATTTGGAATAGGTATACCAGGAACAAGATCAATGGCATTTTCTATACCTCTTTTAAGTGGTAATCCAGGAGATAAATCATTAGGAAATACATCACTATAATCATCAAGCAACTTAATTAGATTATGAATTTTCAATTTTTTGCTTTTTAGGGTTAGAATCTGTAGAAACTAAAGGATAACAAATTCCTTCTTCTTCTATACATTTCTCCATAGCCTTTTCATATAAAAATAATCTCTTTTTTGTCATCACTTAAAGGCATATGATCATACAAAGAAGGTGTCAATCAATACAATTGCTTTTCTTTTTTCACCACATATTCATTAGTTACCCCATCATGAGTTGTTTTTCTATCATATTGCCATGGTATTCCTAAAAGTAATCCGCAAGCATCCATAGGCAAAACATCACATAAAACTTCATCATGATAGTCTCTAATAGAAAATGTTATTAACGTTCTTTTTTTTTACTTTAACTCTTTTATCTTTATTTAGCCATTATAAAGAATAGGGTTTCGGATGATTAGTAGTCTCTAAACCAATTATCTTAACCATTGCTTCACTAGCAACATTTGTACATGAACCACTATCAATTATGAGTCTACAAACCATGTCACCTATTTTACATTTAGTCTTAAACATTTTCTCTCTTTTAGTAGGTGTGACATTAGGTTGTATTTGTAAAACTCTTTGAACACAGAGCATGGACCTCCTTCTTCTTCATCCATGGTTAAGATTTCATTAGGAGATTCAATTTCTAAATTATCATCATCACTACATGGTTCCATGTTCTCTGATTCATGAAAGTATAAGGCTCTTTGGTTAGGAAAATCTCTACCAAAATATCCATATCCTTTACATTTAAAAATTTGTATATTTGCCATTTCAACTACCATATTTTTACCTTTATCATCTCGATTATCCATTTTATCATATGAAGATGTTAGAATGGGGTTTAGTTGATGTTGAAGCATTAGACTTAACATAGGCTTTAGTTGATTTGGTTTGTCTTTCAAATTTTAAAGCCAATTTAATCAAGTAATCAAGAGAATCATAAGAATACATGTAACACCCCCAAAATTTACACATATTTTTAAAATCAATACTCATAAATTAAAACCGTAAATTCTGGGGATGTTACCGCCACACTTAGTACCAGACCAGTTCACTTCTACCATTCTGGTATTAAGTGCTAAGGCTAAGAAAAACACTACTAGTAATACTATACCAAATCAAATTTATAAAAACGAGAATCAGAGTACGAGCAAATCTTACATAATTCGAAATACCAAATATTGTTTTTTAAATAATAATTAAACAGCATTAATAAAGTTTTTTTTGTAGCTTAAACATAATAAAAATAACATGAGTCATAAATTAAAAGAAAATGGCCACGTCTCTCTAGAAATTGATCCAACCCAGCTGTCACTCTGCCCCTCCTGATGTCCCGTAGACATCGATAGCATCAAAGTAAATATCTCCTACTTGCAACAGATTAGACGGGCCTTCTGCTTGTGGAAATGAGCAGCACCCATGAAACGGGTGATCACTATGCTACGTACTGAGTAACGTAACCGAGTACTTAGGCCGGCATATAACACATTAAAGCATGCAGGATAATGATCACACACAATACATAGAAACATAAAGTGAAATCCATAACTTAAAATCAACAAGTCCACACATAAGGCCCAAAAAGGTCCAGATTAATCATTTAATCTTTCTTTTATCAAAAATCGATACACACCATGCCTTTTATCATATCCATGCAAAAATAGGAACACCCCACTATTATAATCGGTGGGCTGGTCACACATAGAGCATCATTCTCTAACCACTATTATTATCGGTTGATCGGTCACATATAGGGTAAAACCCTAACCACTATTCCTGACCGGTGGATTGGCTTGGTTCCTGCTCGCATGGTGTTTCACCATAAGTAATTAGTATCTTTTAATAGCATTAACAATCTGGTTTGCCTTTATTGAGCTCGGGATCCCCCACTATTATAACCGGTGGGCCGGACACACATAGGACCTCATGTCCTAACTACTATTATTACTGGTGGATCGGTCACACATAGGGTAAAAACCCTAACCACTATTCCTAACCGGTGGATCGGCTGGTCCCGTCTCAATATCTTCCACTTTAAGATATTAGTGTCTTAAATATTTTATTCAAAAACATTTTTCATTCACAAACATTTGCCCAGACATGCATGACTAAATCCATGCAAACCCTAACTGTAACACCCCAAAATTCATTACTTTTTATTATTGAAAGCGGAAGTAATTAAAATACTTAATTTAAAATCCGTGAATTCTGGAGATGTTATCACCACACTTAGTACCATACCGGTTCTCTCCGACTGTTCCAGTACCAAGTGCTAAGGCAAAGAAAAGATTTACATTAAACTCAAACCAACAGTTCATAAAAGAACTCGAAAGATCATTCATTAAAAATTAGAGTGCGCATAAACGTTTATAAACCATAATAAAATAGAAATCAGATAAATAGTCAATACAAGGTAATAAATCAAAGAGGATAACTCCAATACAAAAGAAATAATAGAAGGAAATAAAATTGCATAAAGACTGAAATACGGCCACAACTCTCTTGAACTTCGAGCCAAACATACTCAACACTCTGCCCGACCAAATGTTTTGCCCACCTACACAAATTAGAAGGGCATACTACTCGTAGGAATGAGCAGCACCCATGAAACGAGTGATTAGTACGCTACATATTGAGTAAGGTAATTAAGCACTAAGGCCAACACATAAGCACATAATCCATGCAGAATAATAACAAGGAATAATTCAACATAACAACATAAAGACATATGAACAATTTAGGTAAAAATTCCAAGATCCAATACTGTTTAGATTAATTACTTAAGTAATCCTTTATCGAAATATTTTCACACCATGCTATTTATCAGATCCATGCAAGCATAGGAACACCCCACTATTATAACCGGTGGGCCAGTCACAATAGAGCATCATGCCCTAACCACTATTATTACCGGTGGATCGGTCACATATAGGGTAGAAACCCTAACCATTATTCCTAACCGGTGGATCAGTTCAGTTCCTCCTCGCATGGTGTTCCACTGTAAGTAATTAGTGTCTTTTATTTGCCTTACCAAAACTTTGGTTTATTTTCATTGAGATTGGGATCCCCCACTATTATAACCGGTGGGCCGGTCACATATAGGACATCATGTCCTAACCACTATTATTACTAGTGGATCAGTCACAATAGGGTAAAACCCTAACCACTATTATTACCGGTGGATCGGTCGCACATAGGGTAAAACCCTAACCATTATTCCTGACCGGTGGATCAGCTGGTCCCGTCTCAATATCTTCCACTTTAAATAATTAGTGTCTTAAGTATCTTATTGAAAGGCTTTCACCCTGGACATGCATATGTCATCACACATCACAAATCATAAAATTCCACCATCATAATTACACTTTAATCACCACATACACATGATAACACAAAAACCCTACTCAGCCACCACAGACCCCAATTAACCACAACAAACCATAGTTAACCACTCCAAACTCTATTTAACCATAACAACCATAATTAGCCACTCCATGCCTTAGTTAATCATAACAAACCACAATTATCCACTCCAACCCTTGTTAATCATAAAAACCCAAAGTTCATTACTCCAAACCCTAATTAGTCTCTTCCGTACCCTCATAATGCTCCACGTACTATTTTCCGTCCAAAATAGTTCAACACCCAAATAACACTTACATTACCTTCCTTACATACCAAATTAACTTTCCACACGTAAATTTCATACCCATGCAGACATTAATCTCCCCATGCAAACCTTGAACCTTTTTCATGCAAACCCTAAAATTCCACGTGAAACCCTAAATTCAACCATGCAAACCCTAATACCACCATACAACCTTCAATGCTACCATGTAAACTCTAATACCACCATACAACTATAAATACCACCATACAAACCATGATTCCGTCATACAAAACCCTAAATTCAATCCACACAAAACCAAATATTCACCCATGCCAAACCTAACTTCAAACCATATAAAACCCAAAGATTTGTCCATAACAAACCCTAAATTCAATCTATAGCAACCAAATATTCATCCTTACCAAACCCTTGATTCAAATCACATAAAACCGAAGATTCATCCTTACCTTACCATTGATTAGATTCTCCCATTCATAACCACAAATTAGATTTTCCCATATAAGACCATAAGTTAGATTCTCCCACATAAAATTATAAATTAGAATCTCCCAAGCAAAACCATAAATTGGATTCCCCCAAACAAATCATAAATTAGATTCTCCCAATCAAATCATAAATTAAATTCTCCCAAATAACATCATAAATTAAATTCTCCCAAACAAACCATAAATTCGATTTTCGCATATAACATCATAAATTAGATTCTCCCAATTAACATCATAAATTAGATTCTCCCAAACACACCATAAATTCGATTCTCCCATATAACATCATAAATTAGATTCTCCTAAATAAAACCATATATTATATTCTCTGCATAAAACCATAAATTATATTCTTCCACATAAAACCATACATTAGATTATTCCTTATAAAACCATAAAATTAGGTCAACTCACTTCCCTTAGTCAACTTATTTCCCCATCCTCCTTTTTCATCCTTTCTTCCACACAAACTACATCGACATCCTCTCATGCATGTCTTATAGGGTCACAACACATATCGTCACACACACATAGTACACATGCCATACAAAAACATACTTCAACTCCATGTCATAGCACATACAAAATAATTAATAATCATAAACATAGAATACATAGCATATGAAGCACATAATGCATATAAGCACACAATGGCCTTAGTAACACCCTTACCTAAAACGACTTTGGTCTTGGAGCACGCTCCTATGCCTTCTTAGGGCTTTGACTGGTCTCACCTATTATGAGGGAAAAGCTAAAATTAGACTCCCTCCTATCAAAAATACTATTAAAAACTAACTTAATAAAATACTAGGCTTTGATAAAAATATTAAAATAATAATAACAAAAATGCTAAAAATAATATCAATATTAATACTAATAAGGTTAATAAAAACAGTAACAATAATAATAAGAAGGACATTACTCAAAAACATAGTAAAATAAGGGCTTCGTCCCTTTTACTAAAATACTACTACTAATAATAATATTAGTAAAGTAAATAACCAAATTTAGTAATAATAATAGTGATGAAATAATAATAATAATAATAATAATAATAATAATAATAATAATAAATTATTAGCTAAACTAATGTTAAAATATTTTTATTAATAATAATGGAATAAGAATAATGGAAATTTGAAATAGGAATAATAATAATTATTATACTTATAACATTTTAATATTAATAATAGTAAATATAGAAATAATAAGAAGAATTAATAATAAAATCAAATTAAAATACAATAGGCTTCAACCCTCAACATAAATAATAATAAAAACATTAATAATAATAATAATAATAATAATAATAATAATGCATATTAAAAATATAAATATTAAGAATAATAATAATAATAGTATTTATATGCAAATAATTGAAATAAAATAATTGAAGGATTATAAAAATAGGGAAAATAGCTGAGAGGGTCTAGGGTTCAACCATAGGTTGGTGGGGATAGGTGGCACCGGCGATGGTTCACGGCAGCGGCGGCGGTGGCCGGAAAAAGAAAAGAAAGAGGGGAAAGTTGCATGCTGGGAATAAGATAGGGAGAATTAAGATGGGAGCTGGGGTGTTTTGAGTTGCCCAGAAGGAGAAGGACAAAATGAGGGTGGCGGCGCAGCCAAAGGTGGCAGCGCACGGCGGCGATGGTGGTGGCTGAATGGAGGAGAAGGAGAAAGAGAGAGGAGGAGAGGGAGAAAGAGGAAAATAAAGGTATAGGGAGATAGAGGAGGGTCTGCAGAAGATTTTGGAGGTGAAAGAAGAGGTAGAAACAGCAGAAGAGGTGGCTAAGGGCGGCACAAAGGGTGGCGGAGGTGGAAGGAAGGGTTGTTTGGGAAGGCAAATTTATACAACCGGTTCGGCTTGTGAAGGAAGAATCAAAGGGTGAGGGAGGTTTGGTTAGCTAGAGGAAGGTTCAAGGAAGAGTTTGGTGGCCATTGATGGCGGCAAAGTTGGCCGGACGCGGCGGGCGAAGCATCTAAAGGGGTGGTGGTGAGAAGGACGGGAAATTCTGGGTAGGAGACAAAAGCTTGATACAGGGCTGCTTACGAGGGTATTTATAAGCTTTAGAAGAGAGGGTAGGGTTCTGTGGATCAGCTAGGAAATAGGGAAGATAGGGTTCCGGTCGCCGGTGGTGAGGTTGGCTGGCAGAAATCAAAATGGCAGAAGGGTAGCTAGCTGGGAGAAAAGGTAAAACTTGCGAGAATAAGGGAGAAGTAGGTTGGGCTGATGAGGCTATTGAATCGGTGAGGTAGAGAGGAGAAAGATTGGCCGGATCAACGGCGAAGTTGGCGGCGAAAATCTCGGCTAGGAGGCGGAGTTGCAGGCTGGCGGCGTCAGGGAAGAAGAAGGAAGGAGATGGGGGGCTCTACCGGTCGGTCCAGAGGAAAAGAAAAGAAAGAAAAGGGAGGAGGTCGGGCGCTCGACCAGTTTAAATGAAACGCCAAGTTTCTGTTGAAAAGGAGTTAAAACGCAGTGTGGCGTGGGGTGGAAGAAGGATGCGCGGTGCGGGCTAGGTCGTGCTGAAGAAGGAAGAAGGGATGAGTTTGGGCCATGGGAGATGGCAGCCCAAACGGGAAAAGGAGAGGAAAAAGAAAAAGAAGGAAAGAAAGAAAAAGAAAGAAAAAGGAAGAAGGAAAAAGGGAAAAATAAAAATAGGAGGGTTGGGTTAAATAAATACATTAAAATATTTGGGATAGTTAAAAATTATAATATTTAAATAAAATAATATTTAAATCCCCTTTTAGGCTTAATTAGGATTTTTGAAAGGTTTTCCATAAATTCTATTTTAATTAACAAAACACCCTAATTTTCTCCAATTAAATTATTTATAAAATTCATATTAATTTGGAAATATTTTATCCTCCTTATTTTAAATAATTTATTTAATTAATTTTCAAAATGAAATCCTTAATTAGCTAAAATACCCAAATTTTTCCTAATTAAAATACTTTTAAATTTCTTCTAAATTTTTCCTAATAAATTCCTTTTTCTTTTAATAAAAGTAAGTTATTTAAATAATTTTTCTAATAAAATATCATTTAAATATAATTTATAAAATTAGAAAGTTTTGGGGCATTTCACTAACTCTCTACAAACCCTACTCCATGCAAACCTTAACTCCACGTAAACCACGTTTCCATGCAAACCCTAGCTCCCATGCAAACCCTAACTCTATGTACCACACTTCCATGCAAACCTTAGCTCCCATGCAAATCCTAACTCAACGTACCACACTTCCATGCAAACCCTAGCTCCCATGCAAACCCTAACTCCACGTACCACACTTCCATGCAAACCCTAGCTCTCATGCAAACCCTAACTCCACGTACCACACTTCCATGCAAACCCTAGCTCCCATGCAAACCCTAACTCCACGTACCACACTTCCATGCAAACCCTAGCTCTCATGCAAACCCTAACTCCACGTACCACACTTCCATGCAAACCTAATCCACATGCAAACCCTAGCTTCACGTAGACCACACTTCCACATGCAAACCCTAACTCCACATAGACATGCCATTTCATGCAAACCCTAACACCATGTCATTTCATGCAAAACCCCAACACTACGTTGTTACACTTCCCATCATGATTTTACAACCCTAACATGCATGTCTTAAGGCCATATCATACAATAATAACATAAACATACACTTAATTCTCATGTCATAGTTTATTCACACCAACATACTCCAACTCTATAATCATGCCACATACGAATTAATTAATAATAATAAACATAGAATACATGGCATATGAAGCACATAATGCATATAAACACACAAATGGCCTTAGTAAACCCTTACCTAAAATGACACCGGTCTTGGTGCACGCTCCTATTCCACTTGAGGGGTTTGACTGGATTCACCTTTTATATAAAAATATACTAGAATTAGGCTCCCTTATAAAATTTTATTATTTTCTAACCTTTTTTAAGATTTGGTTTTTAATTCAAACACTATTACACAATAATTAACTATACAAAATATTTCTTAAAAATACAATTAATTACTATTTCCATTCGAAAAGGATGGTGATATAAGAGTTTCTACCCTTCACCAAAATAGTATTAGTAATAGTAATGATAATAATAATAATAATAATAATAATAATAATAATAATAAAAGTAAAACGTTATTATTAATACGCTTATTAGTAGAATATTAATATTAGTAATACCATAAATCTTAAAATTACAAGGTGGCTTTCGAAACCACCCCATTTAATAATAATACTGTTCGAAAATGTAATAATGATATTAATATTATATATATACTTATAATATAAAAGTTGATAAAGATAACAATAATAATAATATAATTAGTAATAATGTTAAAAATGTTAATAATAGTTGTAAAAAGCAAATGCGTGAGACTTAGTTAAAATTTTAGGTTTCTAACCCTCCTGAAATAATTACAAAATTAAATAAATAATTACACTAATAATAATAATATTTATAATATTATTAATAATAATAGTAAAAATGTAATAATTCCATTAAATAACCAAAATTCGAGAATAATAATTTATCTAACTCAAGAATACTCCCAAACCTATCAATAAAATTTAACAATTAGGATTCAGTTGATAACAACAATAATTATTATTATTATTATTATTATTATTATAATTAAAATCGAATTAGCATTAATAATTAGGATAAAAGCAGAATAATTATCAATAAATTGAAAGGAAGTGTTGAAAAGGCTTAGGGTTTCACCTTGAGTTGGAGGGGATGGGTGGCACTGGCGGTGGTGCCCGGAGGTGGCCAGAAAAGTGATCTAAGAGCGGTGAAAATGAAAAAAAAGAGGTAAGGGGGAAGGAAAAAAATAAAATAAGTTTATGGGTTGGTGGAGGAGACTTAGAAGGAGATATTGGGTGGTTTAGAGGGTGGAAGAAGTAGCGGATGTGGTGGTGGATGGTGGTTTAAGGTTTTGGGGTAGAAATTTCTAGCGAGAGAACTAACAAACTTTGCATGGTTATGGAGGCCCGTGCAAGGAGAATTGAAGGGTATAGATGGTTTAGTTAATTAGAGGGTGTTGCAGGGAAGAGTTTGGGAGGAAGAAGAGGCGGTGAGATTGGCTAACGGTGGAGAACAGGGCGTTTAAAGTGGCAATGGCGTACAGACGGGTTCTTAGGGTTTTTGGGAAAAGAAAGCTTGATTTCGAGCCATACAAGGAGTATTTATAGTGGTGGAGAGTAGGCTTGAGTCATGGAGGTTACTATGAGATCAAATCCGATGAGAAATGGGACAATTATGAGGTTGGTCAGGCGGCATAAATTTTGAAATTTTCCTGACCATTACGAGGGAAATTGGGAGCAACGTGGGGGAGGAAAATGGAAGTGGGGCATTTCAAATTAGAGTGTGCGTCGAGAGGAAGAGAATAGGTGGGAGAAAGGCTGGTCACACCACGTGTGGCTGGTAATGCCATTTTTGGGGGAAGGAGGAAGGTAACAGTTATGGCGTCAGGGAAGAAGAAGGAAGGAGGAGGAAGAAAGGTGGTTGGGCTGATAGTTCGAGGAAAAAGAAAAGGGAGGGAACCAGTGGTTCAGCGGGAGGGGTGGCAGAATAAATGAGATGCAGCATTTTGGTGAAATAACAAATGAAGAGCGGCATTCGGACAACGGTAAAAGGATGAAATAAAATGCAGCGTTCGGGAGGAATAAGGAGTCCAAACGCGGCATGGATAGGGGGATGGACGACGACGTACTGGCCAGGCCGCGCCGAAGGAAAGAAAGGAGAAAAGAGAACTGGGTCGGTGCAACAGGCCTAATTCGGGGAAGAAAAAGAAAAAGAAAAGTAGAAGAAGGAAAAGGAAAAGGAAGAAAAAGAAAGAAAAAAGAAGAAAGAAAAGGAAAAAGGAAAAAGGAAAAAGGAGGAGAGAAAAATAGGAAGATTGGGTTGAATAAATTAATTAAAATATTTGGGTTATTTGAAAATAATAATATTTAAATCCCTTTTTAGGCCAAATAAGGATTTTTAAAAGATTTTCCAAAATTTCCATTTTAAATTAATAAGTTACTCTAATTTTATTTAATTAAATTATTTATAAAATTAACATTAACTTGAAACTATTTTCTCTTTCTTAATTTGAATAAAATAATTTATTTAAACAAATTCCCAAATTAAAATCTTTAATTAGATAATATACCCAAATTTCCTTTACTTAACATATTAATAAAATTTCTTATTAATTTTCCCTACTAAATTTCCTTTTATTTTAGTAAAAATAATTTATTAAATTAAATTTTCAAATAAAATCTTCTTTAAATATAATCTTTAATATTAGAAAATTTTTGGGCATTTCAATACATATCAACTGTATCTCTTATCAAATTATTCAAGCCACCTAAGTATCTAGCACACTTTTGTTCTTTTCTTTCTTGAACATCACAAATAAGGGCTTGTTTTTCAAATTCTCTACTGTATTCTTCTACACTAAATAAACCTTGCCTTAGAGTGGTCATTTTAATATACATATCTTGCTCATACTCTCTAGGCATAAATGTTTTTCCTTAAGTGCTTCTTAAGTTTTTCCTAAGATTTTATCTTTGATTTCTCTTGTCTTTCTCTTTTTCTTTTTAAATTATCATACCAAATTCAAGCAAACTTTTTGAACTTAAGAGTATCTAGCTTTCATTTTCTCTCATCATCATACTCTCTAAATTCAAAAATAGCTTCAATTTCATGCAAACACTCAAAGAATAATTCCACATTCAAATCACCATAAAATTCAGGAAGGTCAAGTTTAATACCTTAATCTTCATGGTAAGCATGTCTTACTTGGAATGTATGTGGTCTTCTTTGGTTGCTTGAGCCAAAGGAGCTCATCTCATATTCTCCATCTTCATTGTGATGTATGTTTGAATGCCTTCTTCCACCTTTTTCATGGTAGATATGCTTCATTTTTCCTTCCACACTATCATATGTGGTCTCCATGTGAATTTGCCATGGTTTATGCGCCTCTTATTCGGCTAACTTTGCTTCTACACTTTGTAGTTGATGTTGAAGTGTGGTTTGATTTTGTAATTGAGCATCCATTAGTGTTGTGAGGCTCTTGATAGACTCTACCAAGGCACGAACTTCTTTACTAGCCATGGTAAAGGGTGACACACACCTCTTTTTGTTGCACAAAAGAGTTCCACAAAGTATATATGTGCTAGAATTTCCCTGCAACCAAATAAAGAGAAAATACTTTTGCTAATTCCTAAAAAAAATGTAGAGAACTACCTGCTATCCTTGATTAAACACCAATGAGGAAAATGTAGCCACAAGAAATCATAGCATGCACATTCAACATAGGCTAGCTGGAAGGTGGTCTTTCTTTGTGATAACATTCACATAAAATAATGGAACTGTCGTCGACTTTCCTTAAAAAAAATGGTGATCTTCAATTTGAAGATGTATTGCCATAAATCAGGTAAAGAAGAAAAGGAATAACATTATAGGTTGGAATTGGGGCAGTAATGGACTAAACTGAGGCAACACAGAATGTTCTTTTCTTTCACAACCCTTCAACCCTGGTGATATAGTACTAGGGTGGCGAGGAAGATCTTCCTTTCTCCCAAAGTTGGACGTATAAAAAAAACAACAAAAATGGAGGATTATTACAAAATAGATTCATAGATTGGGATGGGAAGTAAAAAGGAAAGGATTGGTGGATATAAAACAAAACATAAAGTAAAGTAACACACACACAGGTGGTGTTACGGAAGAAATAAGGATGGTTGGTCGAAGGTGGCAGCGAAAAAATGCAACAAGATTGTTTTAAGATTTCAAGATCTTCAACCAAGAACTCAAGGAAGATTCAAGAAGATTATGAAGGCTCAAGAATTCAATGAAAGAAACAACTATTGGTGAGTTCCTGCTGCAAAGAACTCACGCATACAATAACTTGTCTGCAGAATGGTGGTTTGATCGACCGATTCAAAAATAGCCAAAGCTTTGATACCAAAAATGATGTAGAATCAAAGTGTAGGGAAGATTTGGATCATTTTCTACTTTCGGTTATGTCAATCACGATATTATGTAGCAGAAAAACTTGGTTTAATGTTGATTAAACTATCACAAATGATATGACCTGGCTGGACTTTCTTTGAAGGTTGAAGCTAATTTCAAGATTCAAATGAAGGAGAAAAATGGAGGAAGGAAAGCCCCGGGGTTTCCTTGATCAAAGGAGACTCCAAGGGGAGAATACAAGTAGCAAATTCTGGATAGATTCAAGCTCAAAAAATTCTATTATTTCATCTTATGTTCGACGGTACAAGTAGGTGTATATATAGGAAAGGAAGGCTCGAACCCATGCTCAAATCAACCGAGTTTTCCACTTAATTCAGGCCCATTTAATCACTTGAATTAAGCCCATATAACATCTAAACTTAATCATAATATCATTATTTAAATGATACTAATGACTAATCATTACAAAGACATACAATTAACTATGATACATACATGAAATTACGTCAAACCCTCACTTATATAAAATACACTTAGGGTTTACAACAAGTTAATACAACTAATGACAATCATCGCCATATCTTCTTTTTGTAAAGTATCATCCCATGTATGCCATAGTCTTGCATGCTTTAAATGCTTGTACACTTTAAGGTGTGTTAACATCTTCTTCTTGCAAATATGTAACATACATGCAAGAACAACTTGAATTGTTTTCAACACCAAGCATAGACATATTATCAAGAATATTTAATATTATATGCTCCAACATTAAGAAAGATAATTCTTTCTTACCATGAGAATCAATAGGAATATGAGAATCATTAGACGCTCTTGCATCATTTCTAGTGGTTAACTCATGGATTGCTCTGGTAATTCCCCAATACCCCAATGGAATATGTAATGTCAAGTCTTATGCAAACTTGAGCATATATAAGGCTTCTACCTGTAAAAGCATATGGGATGCTCTTCATCCTTTCTCTCTCTAAGTTCTCTTTAGGAAACTAACTTAACTGCAATTTTTCACCCTTAACAATAGGAGCCATAGTTTATATACAATCTACCATCCTTTATCTTTCTAACACCTTATTGATATATTCTTATTGAGGTAGTCCTAGTATCCCTCTGATATATCTCAATGAATCTTAATGCTAATGACATAAGATGCATTACCCATATCCTTTTTATCATTGCATGCAAGTATAATGAAATCTACATATAAAACTAAGAAACAAACCTTACTCCCACTGACCTTGATGTATGTACACTAATCTATGGCATTGTCTTCAAATCTAAATAAAGAAATGAAATCAAGGAAGTTTAGATACCATTGTTGGGAAGATTATTTCAATTCATATATGGCTTGCTTAAGCTTACATACAAGATTTTTTTATTTTTATGAGAGGATAACCCTTCAGGCTGTTTCATGTATACCTCCTCTTCAAGCTCACCATTTAAAAATGTCATTTTTACATCCATATGTTTTACCTAAAAATCATAATAAGCTACTAATGCCATAATTATGCGTAGGGAATCCTTAGTGGATACAAGAGAGAAGTCTCCTTGTAATCCTGTCCCTCCCTTTAAATGAACCTCTTAGTAAATAGTCTAGCGTTACACTTATGAGTGTTTCCTGATGAGTCACTCTAGGTTATAAAGACCCACTTACAACCAATAAACATATCTCCATCATGTAAGGGTACAACGTTCCAAACTACATTAACCTTCATGGAATTCATATATTTCTTCATGGTATCATACGGAAACTCATATTTTGAACTATTTATAGCATGTGAAAAGGTTTTGGGATCATTAATAGCATAAATGTCATTGTTAGACCCTTATTAGTAGGGGCGTGCACTGGTCCAAAATTGGATCTGACAAAAACCTAGTTAAGGACCTCAATTTTTTGAAGCTAGGACCAGACCTAAATTAGATAGAAATTATCAATTTAAGATTGGTTAGGAAAAAAATAAGTAAATTATATATTTTTTATATTTAAGAATTTATATTTTCTAGGTTAACTATTAATGAGATTTTAGGTTCGACCAAAGACTGAACTAGTTGGGATCAGACCAGATAGGACCAAAACTAGTTAAGGGCCAATTTTTTTTAGTTCAGATTGAAACTAAGATCGGAGACCAAAATAATAGCTTGGTCTTAGACCAAAATCTGGAATAACTAGTCGGTCCAGTCTAGAATTCTGATCCAGACTGATTCTTGAACACTCCTACTTGTATGTAGACATAACAATCACTAGGTATAGCTAACTTTATTTCCCTAGTATATCTTCTTAAAGATAGCCCAGCATCCTCTAGAGTAGCTAATTCAATAGCTAGTTATTCAAAAAAATTAGGAATTTCTTAAACAATCTAATCTATCAAATTTATATCAGCATCTTATAGAGCGACATGACTTGTTGTTCAACCATGATTGGAACTGGAAGTGCATGGTGAGCAAAATCCACTATATTGCATGAATTAGAAGATTCTTCTATCATATGAGCAGGTTTAAGGATTGAATTCCTAATCTGATCACTTCCACTAATTAAGTCATGTTCAAGAAATTTAGCATTTCTTGACCCCACAAACCTAGTGTTATGCAATGCACAATGGTATCTATAACCCTTAAAACTTTCATCATATCCAACAAAATATCCACTTATGGTCCTTGGATCTAGTTTCCTTTCTTGTGGATTATAAATTCTAACTTCATATTGAAAGCCCGAAATTGATATGTTTTAAGCTTGGTTTCCAACCCTTAAAAAGCTCAAATGGTGTCTTCAGTACCGCTTTAGTTGGAACTTTGTTTAAAATGTATACTGCCATCTTAAAGGCTTTATTTCACAATGATCTATGAATATTGGAGTTGCTTAGCATACTCTGCACCATATCTACTAGTGTCCTATTTCTACTCTCTACTGTGCCATTTTGGTGTGGTAAACTAGGCATAGTATATTGGGAAACTATCTTATTCTCTTCAAGAAACTTCGTAAATGGACAAGGTGCTTGTCCATCTTTAGTGTATCTACTATAGTACTCTTCGCCTCTATCAGACCTTATGATTTTGATTTGCTTATCACATAGTTTTTAAAACCTCATATTTGATTACTTCAAAAGCCTTAAATGCTTTATATTTATAATTACGCAGGTAGAGATACATATATTGTGAATAGTCATCAATAAATGAGATAAAGTATCTTTGATTATATGAGTCTATATCAGGACTACATATATTGGTATGTATAATCTCAAGCAATTGAGAAATCCTATTGTCACATCTTTTAGACTTGCTTGTTTGTTTTTCCTTTATACAATTTATACACATACTAAATTCAGTAAAATCTAAAGTACTAATTATTCCATAATTTACCAATCTCCTTATTCTTTCCATCGTGATGTGACCTAGTCTTTTGTGCCAAGGCATTGATGATTCCTTATTCATAGCACCTCTTTTTGAGCCAATGTTCAATTTATTGTAATATTTGAATCATCATGCATTAAATCAATAGAGTAGAGACCTTCAAACAATGTACCATACCCAACACAATCTGCATCATAAAACAAATAAAATTGTTTTTAAAAACAAATGAGTATCTAAATAGTATAAGTCTTGAAACAAAAATCAAGTTTATACTAAAACTTGGAACATAAAATGTCTTGTATGGAATTGATATATGACTACTAGAGAAAACTGGCCTACATGAGCCTATTCCTCGATATCTTGCTACCGATAAAGATACTTCGTTCATTGCCTATTCGATTGTTGAAGGAATTACAAATATGGATTGTTGAAGCAAAATAAATACACCAAATTTTATGATTTGTATCTTCTATATGAGATTCAAAACATACCAAAGAATTTACATTACCTTTCTACACAAGCAAGGCTTTATACTTAACACAATCCTTCTTTATGAGTTCATTCTTCTTGTAGAAGAAATACCTAGATTGCTTATTTATCTCACCCTAGAGTGGCACTTTTCATTTATCCTTTTGGCTTATTTTCTTCTTCTTTTCCTTATCCTTATTTAGAATCATAATAGTTTCCTCATGATCCATTAAAATTTGTTCCTCCTCTTGCACACACATGCTCATTAATTCATTGATTGACCACTTCTCTCTTTGTGTGTCATAGGTAACTTTGAATAATGTATATTCTTTTGGGAGTGTATTTAAGATGAAGTAAAATAGGAAGGAATTAGACATATCAACCTCTAGAAACTTGATTTGTGTTGCTAAATCCCTCATCTTTATAATGTGCTCACACACACCTTTGATAGTAGTGATCTTTATGGATGAAAACTTTATTATTATTATTATACTAGCTAAGGCCTTATAAACATGGATGAATTGTTCATTAATGGATCCTATCAATTTATTGACACCTTGATGATGATCAACTAAGCCTCTAATGGAAGAAGATATATTAATCTTTATGTACACGTAACTTATGCGATTGGCTTTCACCCATCGCTCATGTGTAGCTTGTTCCTCATTAGTTCTTTCTTTAGTTATCATAGGCTAGAGATACTCAATATCCTCACCCATATCATAGAAACTAAGCTTTAGGAGAATTCGCTCATTCTAAACCTTATGGTTATCCAATTTCAACTTAGGGGCCTCAATGTTAAGATCAAACATCAAGTATATATCAGGACACCTTACTGCAAAATTTAAATATACATACATGGTCATGATCAATTTGAAGCCAAAAACACTTATATGCATGCTCTACCAATATATAGCATGTCAAAACTCAAATAACATGAATCAAAAGACATTAAAACTACATGTGGGCTAACTACTTAATTCAAATAGACTCATGTATCTAAATATTAAAACTATTAAGTCATGTTATAACCCTCAATCCCTATGGACAAATTGAAAATAATGATTTAATATTTTAAGCAAATGTACTTTGCATATGCTAATGAATGGTTTTGTGGGACTACATCCATTATATATACATAATACATTACAAATAGTATCACATAATATAGATATGATCAATTAAACAAATGAATACACGATTAACCATGGATAGAATTATTATGGCTAATTCTTAATGATTTTAATCATGCTAATCACACATGATATATGCTTTATTTAACCAAAACTTCTCCAAATAGGGTCTTTAAATGCATGGGAGTATAACTATAAGATAATTAATCACAATCAAAATGAATATAAAAAATATGGGGCACCTATGTTTATAAAGCACGCCCGTGTTTTCCTTAAATCCAAAGATTGTCGAGAGTTAGAGAAAAAGCACGACCTCCCTCCCCTATATTTTAAAAACACAGATTGTGTTTTTGCATCCAATATCCTGGCCAAGAGTTAGAAATAAAACACATCCCTCAAGTGTTAGGAAACACGGACTATGTTTCCTCTCAGCGAAGAAAAGCTTCGTTATTTTCTGAAAATCGACCACACAAACATAGAAATTTAAGAAATTATGATTGCACAAAATCAAGTCCATCAAAGTAGAGGCCATTAAGGATTTGAAACCAAGTGTTAGACATAATTTATGGCATAACTTATAATCCATATTAATATATACAATTCATGCACAATCTAAAGTAAATTTGTGCAAAACCTAAAGCACATTACTAGCATTCAATATGTGAAATTTAACTATGTAATACTTGTTACGGATCTTTTGAAATGTACCTCTAGCTATCGATAAAATTAATTATATTAGAATATGTAGAATTGAAGAACTCAACAAAATTCAATAACTTTACTTCCTTTTTCTCAACCCAATGGTGTGTATTTTTACGAGAAAGGCAAACAAAGACCTTTATCAGATTTCTTCTTCCTCTTTGATTTTGCACACAAAAATCATAAGAAAAATTGAAGAAAACCTATCCCTTAATGCTCTCTCTTTTTTCGTATGAATGTGTGTGTGAAATGTCTGAAAACTGTTGCTATTCACTTGTGCAAAAAGGAGGAAGAAAGCCCAGCACTTTTTGCACTAAAATATGATGCGCAAAGTTGTGGAAAGTTGGTTATTATAATTGAAACTCCTTTTTTTTTCAAAAGCAAAATTTTGAAATATATATTAATTAAATAATTGATTTATTATATCCCTTATTTCCTGATCACATGACACACAGACGTTAGCATCTATACAACTTTAATTCTAATTCTACCATAAAAAAATTAGATAAAGAGATTAAGGTTAGACTTAATTACTAAAATATTACTATGTAATATCAAAATTATGGCCAAACTTTATCTCTAACTTAATATGGATCACACCAAGGGTAAATACATATATATATATAATTTAAAATACTTCATTTATAAAATAATAAAAATAATTTTATAAAACTAAAATATATATTAATATGTTAATAATGTATAATTTGTATTGGATCTTTAAGTAATACATGCAAGATGAAAAGAGGGTCGATGATGCATTACTTGTTTTCATATGGGCTTTAGTTAAGACAACTGAAAGGATCTGCACTTTCTATGTTGAACTGTGAGGAACATGTTGAAGAATTTCATAGGTTATAGTCTGGCTCATGTTCTGGACTTAGCATGTAAGTCATAGATGGATTCTATATTGTAGAGGATTTAGATATTTCATGACATTTCCAATCATCAGGATACTTCAACTAGTTGCTTCTAAACTTGACTTGTCTTCATGATTAATTTTAATCGTTGAAATGATTCAAAAACAAGATGAGAAAGAAAATGCATGTACAATAATATATGAATATAAACAAGATCAAATTTATTGAAAACATAAAGGATGGAAAAAGATAACTATATTGAATTCATAGGACTTTTAAAAAGTAATCGACTGCTTCAATGAAATTATAGTGTTTTAAATATGCTTCTTCTTTGGTCTTCTTCTTCTTCTTCTTCTATTGTAGTAGTTGAATCTTTTTTTTCTTCTTTGTTCTTGAGAGTTCAATTTTGATCCCGTACATGATGAGAATTGCTTCCTATGGGGAGGGAAGTCAATTTCCCTTTTTTTTTCAATCTTTTTACTTTCTCAAACAATTAAATTATCAAGGAACGAAATAGCGGGAGGGTGTTGGTTATGCACAAGTCTCACTTTGATTGGCTGACTACATCTTTCACAACCACGATATCTCCAGCAAACCCAAGTGGACCATAACATGTTTTACTTCAATGAGTCGGAGCCCAAAGCTCAAGCTCTTATTTGATTTAGCCTCTCTATTTTTTAGTTGTATCGTAAGTCAAAATAAAGTAATAGTATCAGCTAAATTGTATAGTTCATTTTTATTTAAGTTTTGCTTAATATTTTATTTTTATGTTGCAGTTGATATTTATTTTAGTTGAGATTGATGTTGTATTATTACACTTATTATAAAAAATCTATTTATAATTACGACAATAAATATAATAATAACTTTAATAGTTTTTTAAATTAAAATTATTCTCGTTATAATCAAACAATATAATTATGTTTATAATTATTATAATTTAAAATTAAAATAATTAAAATATTATTATATTTTAAATATTTTGAACATCTTATAAATTACATCCACATACATAAATATCAACTAAAATGCGCTTGGAATGCTCACTGTGGCAAGGGCTTCAGCACGTGACAACAACCAACTCTTATTCAACGTATGAAGAAGCCCTCGAGTTGTGAGCATTAATAAAATTTAGGTACTCTTCTGCTCTCAATTGCAGGCACCAAAATTAACCTTGGTGACCGTGCTGTAGTAGCATTTTTTTAAAGTTTGGGTTCATATTTCTGTGTTGCGGATCATACGTACATCATACACTCAATTTTAATGACATCACTAAAGATTCGGTGGTACCCATCCTAGTAACACCTGCTGACCTGCATTGATTTGTATGCAGACTGCATGAATAAATGTGGGCCGCTTGATCTAGGCTCTACTCTTGAAAGCGGACTTGATTTGTCTTTGGGCAACCGCTCTTGTCGGGCAAACTTCCTGGCCCTATGCCCCTTCTTAGGTAAACAAGATTGATTGAGCCATAACTTAAAACGAATCAAACTTGATCGGTAAGTGAGGCTTGAGAATATATCAAGCTTTAGTTAAAGTATAAAACTACCCTATATATTAGCTTCATTGTGATTTGCCTCCGAAAGTTTCGGAAATTGGGAGTTAGGGAGACTCAGAAAAAACTAAGCTAGAGCTCTGCATTTTATGAGAACTATCCACAAAACCCAATCGGATATTACAGTCCAATAGTATTCGGTATACACTATTCACCAAAGGGGGGAATGAATGAAGAAATGAAACGAATCGCATATGCGCTACAAATGAATTGATCAGTAATTTGAGAAAGACAACATGCTTCGATCAGTTCTCTGCTTCTTAATTTCTTGCCCGAAACTAGCACGTACCATGATCACTTGTCTGTAGCATTTGCTGGCTCTTCAGTCCGATCATCGCCCTGATATTTCGTCGACAGAGTGCCAAGCTGCTGCATGCAAATAACCAACCAGAGGGACCACAACCACCCAATCTAGTCAGATGCAGAAAATTCAAAGAGACGGGATGCATTAAAAACATTAAATTGATTACCTCCTCATCCAACATAGTGGAGAGCTGTAAGATTTTGTTGGCCGGGACGAAAGGAGCAGTTACAATTCCTTCCGTCTCATCTAGCAGTAGCCGGTCCGCTACACTAGTACCATCTGAAATGGCCTCATTCACTAGAGTCCAGTCAAAATTAGGACATATAATTATAATCAGCAAAGCAAGTTAATATATACATGAACCCTTAAAGGAAGATTTAAGAACCGAAATTAAAATAAATTTAAATTAGATATTTATTAAATCTTATACTAATTTAATAGTTATATATTAATTCCTATATATATATATATATATACATATGTGTGTGAAGAAAAGGTGAAATTCAAAGAGGTTGATGGATCATGCACTGCTTACTTGATTTCATACTGGCTTCAGCTAATAAAATTGAAAGGCTTCGCACATCTTCTGCTGAGCCATCGGGAAGTTTTTGAAGAATTTCGTTGGATATGGCCCGGGTCATGTTCTTGAATTTAGCTGGAGGTTCTCCACATTTAGCGGATTTACTTATCTCTCGATTCTTGAGGAACCAGGCCTCGGCGTACTTTAACATTGCATAGGATGCTCCTGGAGCAGGTTTGTTTTCATCACTAATTCTGTAAATTCATTAATAGTGTGTGTTCACTTAAACGATACTAAAATCAAACTGATCAAACAATAAAATGAAAAGATCCGAAACAAAAAATAAAAAGAATTTCAAATCATAGAGCACAGAAGAAGAAGAAGAAGAAGAAGAAGAAGAAGAAGAAGAGGAAGAAGAGGAAGAGGAAGAAGAAGAAGAACATATAGAAAGCAAATTATGGCAAGGAAGAAGAAGCAGCGGCAATCCGAAAGATAAATACTACAGGGACCAAAAGATTAGTTCAAATTAAAGAAGAAATTGTTCAATCACGCTTCGCAGTAATCAGAAAATATTCGAGAGAGTAAAATCTCTCACCAACGAAACAGTGTGGTACCAAAAGAAAAGCCCAATTTGAATTGCGGACAACAATTAGGCAGTGAATTGACAAAAGAACTCAGACTTCATTCAATCAGAAGTCAAAAGAAGATGAATATACCGAATTCTCAGGGCTTTCTCAAAGCAATTGACAGCTTCAGTGAAATTACGCCGCTTCAAAGCATCTTCTCCTCTATCGGTTAATTCGCCAGCAGTCTCGGGCTCTAATCTTCTTTCACCGATTGGAAACTCTTCCTTTTCTCTCGGTATCGGAGTTGATTCTTCTTCTTTTTCTGTCCTGGGAGTTGGATCTCCTTCTTCCTCTGTCTTTAGAGTTGAACCTTCTTCTGTCTTCGTAATTGATTTTTCTCCTTCTGTCTTCGGAATTGATTCTTCTCCTTTTCTCTTGGGAGCCGATTCATTTTCTTTCTTGCGAGTTGATTCTTCGTTCCGTACAGAAAATCTTCCTATAGGGAGGGGAGCCATTTCCCTGTTTCTTCTTGTTATCCTCTCAAACAAACACAAGAAGAAAATAATTGCAAATGAATATCTGTTATGCACAAGTTTCATCCGCTGGCTCAACCTCTTTATAGATATTATTATTATAATAAACATCATTGCCCTTGTTCCCGTCCCCGTGAGTTCAAACTTCGAAGCCTTCATTTCTCCCGCAAAAATGTAGACCATTTTTTTTTTTTCAATGAGTCAAAGCTTCTTGACCGATTTACCCATGTTTGTGCTTAATTTCCAAAAAAAAGTGAAACGGTAGGTCCCAAGTCTCCATAGGCTGCCCCTTCAGCTGATCATGGGGAAGGTAAATCCATACGGTTCACCATGCTCCATTACTAGCATGTTGTTTTTCGTTCAATGTGATTGTCATCCAAATTTAAAGGCCAACACTTAAAATTGTGTAATTTATGCACACGACTTACTTATATAAATGCAGAATACACTATAATTACTACACATGATTAACCATGAACATGGCTTATACAAGAAGTTTCCAACACGTGGCTTAGTTGGCATGGAGTAACAAGGGTGGAAAAAGTTTCCCTTTATTTTGTACCTCTAATATTAAGTATTTAATAATAATAAATATATTTTTAATAAAATACTCATTTTAGATCAAATTAAGATCTAAAATAGATATTTATTAGAATAAAAATATTTAATTTTAAATATATTATACAAAATATATAAAATATGGGGGTAATTTTTTCACCCCTATTACCCCATACCAAACGAGCAATTAAGTGATCATTGTTTATTTAATGTCTTTGGAGCCTATTCTCTTGGTTTTATGATTAATGATTCAATAAAATTTAAATTAAAGTTTATAATGAGTTATATTTTTTTATTATTACTGTTATTAATTTTTTATTATTAGTATGATTAGTGTTCTTATCATTGCTATAACTATTATAAGCATTATCACTAAATTTATATTTTAATATTATTAGAAATTTAGTTGTCTTATCCGATAGGATATTATCTAAATTGATCAGAAAACCTCCAACAATGGACTATGAATGGATTCAATAAGATCATATTGCGCGACCTCCAACAATGTACGATAATGCACCATAAGGACATTAATTCGGAAACCTAATTTATTCAAAATTTATATTTTGATCGAGATAAATTTATCTCAGTTTACTATTTTACTTTATTTTGTAAGAAATTTAAAACCGTAGTTGTGATTTTAGGTTCCATAGCACTTTTCATTCTCCTTAAAATCTGCAAAACTTCATATGATTTTCTCTAAAATATAAATCTTAGTTTTTATCACTTCTTTGAAACCTAATTTGTTATTTAGAATATTTCATACAATTTCATAAAAATATTCTATTAAATTCAGTAACACCTCGAGTTTATACAACCACGTGAGAACTACCTAATAGTGCTTTTGGATTGATCCACTAGTCTCATAGATCAAAACGAGCTCTTTTAACGTGTTTTATCCTCACTCACGTACTTTTTGAGAAATTTTAAAAAATTTCTAAAAATTCCTAAGAAGGTCACATATCCTAAAAAAAATTTCAAGGCCAAAACACTTAACTATAGAGTTATTAGGATAGAATCACCAAAAATATAGTATACTATGTTTATAAAAGTAGTCATATAGATCCTAATAATACTCCACTTAATTTGGGATATTACATTCACTTGCACTAAAAGAAAGCAACGTCTTAGTTATGCCTCAATCACTAGTTGTCTTAGTATATTTTATCCCAAGAATCGCCCTGCTGGGTACCTGACTGGCTCATCAAGCTCGGTTCATAGTTGTAGTTTTGCTTTAATATTATTTGTAACACCCTGAGTTGATACTACCACACAGGGGCTGCCTAAAGTGCTTTCGAATTGATTGGTTGACCCCACAAATCAATACGAGTCATTTTAGCACAATTTGTCCTCACTCATGCACTTCTAGAGAAATTTTTAAAAAATTTCTAAAATGTTCTAAGAGGGTCACCCATTCTAAAAATTACTCTACGACTAGCACGCTTAATCGTGGAGATCTTAGGATAGAATCACCGAAAGGATGGTATACTATGTTGATATAAGTAGTCATATCAATCTTTATAATACTCCGCTTAATTTGGGGTATTATATTAGTATCAAAGCCAAGTTTTCTAAAACAACATTCAAAATATTTTTAAAGTAATTTTTCACCTTGAATTTTAGAGTCAAGTTTGAATTTTTAAGGCACTAATTTTTTTTAGTTTCTTTTTTTTTAAAAGGGAAAGCTAGTAAGTGACGATGGGTGTGGGGATGTTGGAATGAATTAGTATTTTTTATGTTGTAATGGGCCTCATAATTGTTTTTATGTTATCATATGCCTTACTAAGAGTTTCATGACTTGTTGAATTCTCATTTTGTGTTAGAATGTGTAGATCGAATAGGTTGTCCTATTAAAATGTCACTTCAACCTTAATTAGTAAACTTACCATGCTTTGGTCTTGCAGCTCAATATGGCTCATCACACATGTTTAGCTCAGCTTCGGGAGATTATTCTTGCAATGATCCAAACTCAACAGCAAATGCAAGCTCAACAAGTCCAACAGGCTCAATAGGCCCAATAAGCCCGAGCTCTACCCCGGTAAGGAGGGTAATGAGTGGATTAGCTTCATAAGATGACCTCATATCATCCACCAAATTATGAGGGTCAAGAGGATCCAAAAGTTCTGGAGGGGTGGATCAAAGAGTTTGATAAGCTCTTTCTTGGTATTCATTGCTCGCTAGAGAGGAGAGTGGAGATTACTTCCTACCACTTTAAAGATAGTGCTAATGATTAGTGGTAGACATACTAGGTTATGCATAGGGTTGAAAAGCTGAATTGGGTGCAGTTTAAGGAGTTGACGAGGGAGCAGTTATATCTTGTGCATTTGAAGTTGGAGCAATATGATAAATTTATATGCTTGAAACCAAAGGAGCATGATTGTGCAAAGTATTATACTCACTTCAATGAGCTAGTATGTTTTGCACTAGACATATCAGCTAATGAGCGGGCCAAGGCTCACAGGTTCTTTAAGGGTCTCCATTATAGCATCTAAGCTCTTTTTGGTGGGATACCAACCCTAGATTTGATATCAGCTTATAAGAGGGCTTGTATCATTGCTACTATCCAAAAGGAGAGGAATGAAATTCAGGGTAATAAAAAAAAGGCCGAAGGCAACCATTTGGGTAGTGGAAAAAAAGATTTAGATCAAGAGAAATGATCAAAGAAGTAGACCACAAATGATTCGGAGTAGTGGTCATCATATGAGTCAAACCGGAGGAGGGCAGGTCCCTACTGAACATTATTATTGCAATAGATGTGGTAGAGACCACCTTGGATTAGATTGTGAGGGGAATGCGGTACCAAATAATACTTATAGCAAACTTAGACATAGAGCTTATAATTGTCGAGTAAGTGGAGGAAATGTTGCTTAGAGGGGTCAAGGCAGACAATTTGGTGGGGGTTCAAGTTAGCAATCATCGCGATAGGGCTAGATGGTCCAGAGGACTCTGAGAAGCATCAGAAGTAAGGATACTAAGAGTAGGGTCGAGCATCCATGCCCTAACTATCAGCAGTAGGGAGCCGGAGGTTTGAGTGGGGGATACCTCAATGTCATTAGTCAATTAGAAACTCAGATGCAGGAAGATGTGATGACTAGTACATTCACTATCCTATTTATTCCTGTGTATTCATTATTTGACTCTAGAGCATCCCATTCCTTCATATCTTTTGATTATGCGAGTAATATTGGGTTGATGAGTTTTGATTGTATATTTTCTTACATTGTCTTGCCCTTTGGTGATGTGTTGCATTGTTCTAAGTTTTATCCTAGAGTACCCCTTATCATTTATTGTACCAAACTTTTAGTAGACCTTATACAACTCAACTTGGGTAAGTTTGGCATCATCTTGGGGAAGTAAAAAAAACATGATTAGATTATGCACAATAGAAGGTTACATTAAGGGTGTCCGGGTATCGGGTTATCGTATGGAAATTGCGGCTTAAAACCATTGTCTCATATTGTGTATGCCATGAGATTGTGGTCACTAGTGAGGAAGTGGTATCCATTATACCTATGTAGTGTTCATGATCAAAATGTTGATGTTTTAGCATTGGAGAGTCTTACGATTGTCAAGGAGTTTCCAAATGTATTTCCCTAGGAAATTTTGAGGTTACCTCCAAATAGGGAGGTGGAATTTACTATCAAGTTAGCACCAGGAGTAGAGATAATTTCCAAGGCATTATACTGAATGGCCCCGATAAAGATGAAGTAGTTGAAGAATCAATTAGAGGAGTTACTAGAGAAGGGTTTTATTTGTCTTAGTGTATCACCTTAGGGAGTGTCGGTGTTATCTGTGAAGAAGAAGGATGGGAGTCTGAGATTATACATTGATTACCGAGGATTGAATCAAGTGACTATTAAGAAAAAATACCTATTAACTCATATAAAGGATTTATTTGATTAATTAAAGGGGTCAAAGTAATCTCAAAGTTGGATTTGCAATCAAGGCATCATCAATTGAAGATTGCAGAGTGAGATAGTTCTAAAACGGCTTTCAGAACCCATTATGGCCATTATGAATTTACTATGATGCCCTTTGGGTTCATTAATATGTATGAACTTGATGAATAAGATTTTTAGGCCATATCTAGATAGATTTATAGTAATATTTATCGATGATATCTTGGTGTATTTTAGGAATGAGAAGGAGCATGCAGAGCATTGATGAGTTCATATTTTGACACATTTTATACCCTTATAATCTTAGTTTTTGGTAGTTTATTTAACTAATATAGGGAAATAATTATTATTTTATGCTTAAGTGGTAA